>OX336366.1:19430142-20020900 GCA_946902895.1 Fragum fragum
GGGGGGATTTCAACCAAACTTGGTAGAAAGCATCATTGGGGGATGCCAATTCAAGTTTGTGAAAATAGGGGTTCTGGGGGTCATAGGGGCCCAAATAGGGGACAAAAAAGGGTAATTTTTGGTACTTCTTTAAAAATCTTCTTCTAATAAACCGTTAATGCCAGAGCTTAAATATTCTGTATGCATGACAACTAGGACAGGTATATTATAAATTGTGAAATTCATGTCCCTGGGGTCATGTATGGGGCAACACCCAGAGGTCAAAGTTCATCATGTTAAAAAATTCACATTTTCATCTTCTTCTGATGAAGTACTAAGCCAATTTCAAACTAACTTGGTGAAAAGCGTCATTGGGTACTGATTATACAGATTTGTGAAAATTAAAAGGCTTGAGGTCAGGGGGCCTGAAATGGGGACCAAAGGTGGTTATTTTTGGTAAATTTTCAACATTTTCATCTTCTTCTCAAGAAATACTGAGGGGATTTCAACCAAACTTGGTCGGAAGCATCATTCGGGGATGCCAATTCCAGTTTGTGAAAAGAGGTGGGGGGGGGGGGGGCTTGGGGTAAAAGGGGCCCAAGTCGGGGGCAGAAAGGGGTAAATTTTTGTACTTCTTAAAAAATCTTTTTCTAAAAAACCCTAAATGCAAGAGCTTAAATATTATATGAGAATGACTGGTAGGACAGGTATACAAAAGTTTGTGAAATTTATGTACCTTGGGTCATGTATCGGGCTACGCCCAGGGTTCAAAGTTCATCATGTTAAGAAATTCATATTTTAGGTCACCACCGAATGGTCATGGTGACCTATTGCAATCATCGTTTGTCCGTCGTCCGTTAACTTTTAAACATTTTTTATCGTTTTCTCAAGAACCACTGGACAGTTTGGCTTAGAGTTTTTTATATTTTGTCCGTAACAACCATCATCTAGAAGACTTCTAGCAAGATTTTTTAAATGATGGTACAGGGCTCAAAAGTATGCCATCATTTGAAACTAACTCTGAAGATGATGGAGCTTTGATATTTCCTATGTAGTATCATCACATGTATGTCTTTCTAGACTTTTCAACTCATTGCCCATGAGTCAAATATGCTCATATCTCAGGAACAAAAGCTTTACATGGGTCATATGGTGAGAAATGTAAAATTTTCTTGTCAAATCTTAAAGGTTCACAGCTTTTTATGTATGCTTTGCTTTTAAATGTCTAATAATGTTTATGTGATTAACTTTTGTTACTTGGGAAAACATCAAATTCTTTTCATCCTGACTAATTACATGAAAGTTTTTAGTCCATCATTAACAGTTAATGGTGCATATCTTTTGTTTTAGGTGAAGGAAGAATATAAACTGGCAGAAATTAGTGACTATCATATCTACTGACAAAACATGGATGTAGAACAATTACTGTACCCAAAATTTGAAAGATTTTGATTTCCAACCAGCAAATAACAACAGTAATTTCACTTGATGACATTCTTTTTGAAATGTGAATGTGTCCAATTTTGTACATTTTCCTGGTAAAACAAAGGATGAAAATAAAGATAAGGAAGATCAAGATAAAGAAAAACAAGTACACGAACTTAAATTCTCCGATTGTGGAGGAGCTTTCTTCTTTATTGTAGGTAACAGGTCAGGTAAAAGCTGTGTATTTGAAGCAATTAGGAGATGTATGAGTACATCGAAGAATTTCTTCTTTTCAACAACTCATGACAAAGATGAGCCACTGGTCGCGATATGCGAATATTTGGATAAACAAAAGAATAGAACGATATATTCCTGCTATATTCTTCCTAGACCTAAAGATAGACCGACAGCATCAGGAGCAAAAGGAACGGGGCCGGTAGCGTTGAAGGTTTTCTTTATTAGAGATGCAAAAGCATGCACATCGAAACAAAGTCTAGTAAAGAAACTCGCCGTCGATTTACTTAAGACGAACACTGATGGTTTTCCAGTAAATCGTGGTTTCAAACTAGTCACTACATCTAAGAACAACCCCGAAGAATATCTGAGCAATAAGCAAATAACAATAAAAGAGATATATTCCTTTGTTCAAATGTATATTTTCAACAGGGATGATTATGAAAATTTTCTCGAAGAAAGTATACAAAAATACTATGGACAGACCGAATGTGAAAAAAAAATTGAAAAAACATGTTGATAGTCAGGTCGTAATAACCGATCCTATGAGAAGTATTAGTCAAGTGCAATGGACAAAGAGCAAAAGGCTGGACATTGTCGAAAGAACAAGAGAAAACGTCCACTTTGTCAAGGAGATGGGAGAAAGGTCCGAAATTCTAGTTTGGTATTTGGATGAGATTTCAAAAGACGAAAGATGTAAAGTCAATGATATTTTTAACATTCTTACATTGAATAGTCGAGTAACGTTCGAGAGAAAGGAAGGTGATATTGTAGTCGTTGACAATGGAAATATCGTAACCCTAGAAAAGGCTCCAGAGGGAATATTGGAAGCGATGATATGCTCAATATTACTTTCAATGGATGGATTCAAAACTGTTTGTCTTGAGGAACCTGGAAGAGGAATGCATATGCAGATGATCGAGCGTCTGAGAGATTTCATTTTAAAGGGAATAACAGACAAAACTGTGATAATTATCAGCCACAATCCGACATTTCTTAGTTCCTGGAACTTAGACAACATTTTCTTCTTTAGAGGTTCAACAACAGCAGAAAATAAGTCATTTTTTACGGCCACTAAAGGCGAATCTATTTTGACGGACAAAGAAGGTAAATCTAAGCGTATCATCACCAACAGCACTATGGCAACTATTTTCTTTGCAAGGCGAGTTTTGCTGGTAGAGGGTGAGTTTGATTTAAGATTCATGGCCGCGTTGAAGTCCATTTTATTTGAAAACAAGGAAATCGTTAAAAATATATATGATTTACTACGACCTACAAGCTGAACAGAACAGAACAACTCTTTTATTCACCCAGGTACAAGTTTGTACAACATGGGGTTATGACATACAAGATACATGTTACAATTTCATTTTCCGGATGAGGTGGAAGGCAGAAAAAAAGCGAGCGAGAGAGAGAGAGGGAGAGAGAGAGAGAGAGTGAGAGAGAAGAAGAAGAAGAAGAAGAGAGAGATGAGGTTATTATTATAGGGGAGAGACTGGGCTGAAAACTCGATATGCACCCGCAGATTACCGTTACACGACTTTCACGTGCAAGCGCACTTGTAACCCGTGCCACGATCATCTGTTATGGTCACTGTTTATTGTGCTTAAATGTGATCTAAATTGGATTATTTCTTTTCACTACTATTATGCATATGCATTTTAACGTAAGTTTTTGACAATAATCATGATCATTACAGAGAATAACATGTTTAAAAGATGATAATAAATTTATGAGAAATAAATCGTCTGGAAATAAATCGCCTGGTGGCAGTGTGAGAAATTCAGGCAATATGAGATTGGTCTACGTAGAAAAAGCGCAGCGATCGAGAAGATATGTTTCATCAAAAGATAAACGGCGCGTGGATAACACTGTGTGAAGAGGAGAAAATGCTGGATATCAGCAATATCTGCCCTTCTCTCGGTATCACCAGAGTATTTTCAATCAATGTTGTCAAAGTTATTGTTCGAAATATTGTCAGTTAAATTTTGACATTATAACTCTCAGGTACTTACACAAATGTTTTAGATTTTCAGCATCATTAAATGTAAGAAAATAGCGGAGTTCGCGTCTATAGTCGTTTTGTAAATTTAGATTTGACATAAACATGGTTCGTTGTTTCGATAAAGACTCGCATTCGAACAAATAATGGATTTCGGACCCTATTTCATCTTTTCTACATAGCTGACATATTCTTTCTTGAAATGGAGTTGCATCGTAGCGGCCGATTTCAACTGGTAATTTAAAGTTTGAGGTTCTAAATTTAAATAAAGTCAACGCATCATAATTGCTTAAGGCTTTAAAATACGATTCTAAATTATGGGAATCTTTAAAACTGTTGTAGGTTCGACCTTTTTCTGATTCTCTCATCTGAGAAGCCCAGGATTGTTTATATTGATCAATATATGACTGCTTAATTACCTTACTGATATGTCTACTAGTGATATGGTTTTGATTTAACCATAAATCAGGCCGGCCTGCACCGTTCAAAATATGCTTTATTTGATTTGTCCATTTGAAACCAGTATTGGTTTGGTTAATCATGTACGTATATATTCGATATGATAATTTTGAAGTTTTACCGGTTATTAAGCGATTCCAGAATGCAATCATGCGTGACTTTATAACGATTGAGATCGGGTATCTACCAAGCTCACCGTATAACATGTAAAGCGGTGTCGATTTTCGAGCTTTTGTAATTTTTCGCAGAAAGTCATTATGAATTTTTTCGAGCATATCAATGTTTTCATAGCCAAATATTTCGGAACCGTATGTTAAGATGGGGAGCACAGTATGATCGAATAATTTAATCATGAGATCTATTGGTAGATCAGAGTTATTACATTTGGTGTATAGTAAATGTAATGCTTTAGTAGCTTGCTGAGCGATATGCTTTTTTGCGTTAAGGAAAGAGCAGCTACTAGTAAATGTTAAACCCAAGTAATGATATCTATCTGTTACTTCAATATTTGTTCCACCTATAGTGAAGGAAAAGCTATTTAATCGACGCGCTCCAAATATAACAACTTTTGTCTTGGAGATGTTGACTCGAAGATGCCATTGGTTACAGTAACTATTAAATGAGTCAAGACTTTTTTGTAAGTCGGACGCGGAATTTGATATTAAAACAGTGTCGTCTGCATAGAGGAGAACTAACAGCTTAAGCCATAGTGTATTATCGCAGGGGTTTTGTAGTTCTACTCCTACAGAGCCTTGATTTTCTAAATATGAATAAAGATCATTGAGGAAGATTGAGAATAGGGCTGGGGATAAGTTTTCCCCTTGACGTACCCCTATTTCCGAAATGAACGCGTCCGAAAAAGTTCCATTATGCGAAATCATTGATTTAATATTTTGGTACATATTGAAAACCACATTGTAAAATTTTCCGTTAATATCATTTTGAAGGAGCTTGTGCCACAAACCAACTCTCCACACCTTATCGAAGGCCTGGGAAAAATCTATAAAAGCGCAGTAAATTTTCTCTTTCCTTTTTCTAAGAATGTCTAAAATTGCGTGTAAAGTGAAAAGATGGTCAGATGTGGAATAACCGCGACGAAATCCAGCTTGATTTTCGTTTAGGATATTGCTATATTCAAGGAAGTTAGTTAACCTTTGGTTTAAAAAAGACGTAAATAATTTGCCCAAGCAGCTCAAAATAGTTATCGGCCGATAATTACTCGGGTCCGTTGGGCTACCCTTATTTTTAAAGATAGGGACGATAACTCCTTCCAACCAAGACTTAGGAATATGGCCTGAATCTAAAATGGCATTAAATAAATTGTTGTATAGAGGGCAGAAAAGTTCTTTAGTACATTTTAAGTATTCATTTCTAATTTGATCGACGGGGCTAGGGGCTTTGCCATTGTTTAAATTTTGTATACATTTTAGAATTTCTTCGTTTGTAATAGGACAGTTTAACAATTGATTTGCTTCTTGGAGGTCATTTGACGAGACTGATAAATTATCGTTTTCGTCGCCTGTTACGTCATTCAAATTAATTGATTTGAAATATTCATAAAATTCGTTTATATTTGGAGTGTTATTTTGTGCTTTTTGGGGCTTAATAGTGTTCAAGAGTTTCCAATACTGTTTTGGGCTTTTTTCGTTCAGTCGCCTTAATTTAAAAGCATTAGTTTGTTTGTATTTTTTAATGTAGAAGTTCATGGTTCGTTTGTATTGTTTGCTAGCGAGACGAAGTCTAGTTTTATTATTATCATTTGGATGGATTTTATAGACATTTTTGGCGTCATGATAATTTTGTCTAGCGCGGCGACAAGAAGAACCGAACCACGGTTTATCATTAGTAGCTGTTGTCTGAATTCTAGATTGGAATTTACTCGGGAAAGTTGAGTTTGCCGCGTCATAGAACAAGGTTTGAATATCATTTGTTATGGATTCAATAGTTTGATTGATATTTGTTGAGCGCAAAATTGTATCATTTAAAGAATTCAATTTATCAGTGTTTATGTTATTCATAAACTCGTTACTTAAATTACTATCCCAGCCTATTAGATTCGGGTTCGACTTAATTTCTATATTTGGGGAATTTGTTAGAACTAGCTTCATATCCCAGGAAATGATACAATGTCCATCGGAAAAAAGGGAATCTGTTTCAATTACTTCAAAATCTGAGAAATATTGTAAGCAATCAGCAGTTGAAAAAACATAATCTATGACTGATCGGTCTCGAAAAGTAAAGCGACCAACGGTTTTATCTTGAAATAACCGACCGTTTAAGATAAAGAGATTATTATAGCGGCAGATTTCGATAAGTCTAAAACCGTGCGTATTTGTTTTATGGTCAAGCGTTAATCTATCAAGCGGTATAGACAAATTTTCTAATTCGGTAAACTTATTCAAAAAATCATCGGCTATGTCTGTTAAATCGAATAATTCTTCTAGAAAGTTATCGGGTTCAATATAATCTTTCATATTACCAGTGCGCGCGTTCGTATCTCCAGCTAAAGTCACACATTTATACTGACTACACATAGTGGTAATTTCAGAGTGAAAATCGTTAAGCATGTCATTGTCGAAAAATCGCGAATTTTCGGGGGGAAGGTAGACCGCACCTATTATAAGGTTTTCAGTGAGATTAAGTAGAGTTTTATCGATGCTGATCCATAAAACATATTCTGACGCGTTTTCTAGAACAGAAATAAAAGAGGCTATTTCATTGCGGACATAGATTCCAATGCCACCAGACTTTCTTTTATAGGATTGTTCCCTATGTTTTGAAAACAATGTAAAATTTTCGATATCGACTAAATCGTAACTGTCTAGATGGGTTTCTAAAACACAAAAAACATCGTATTTGTTCACAAGGTCTATAAATTCTGGATAATTAAGTTTCCTTTTTAGTCCATTAACATTTAGGCTACCAAATTTCAAGTTTATATGTTGATCACTTAAATAAGAGTCTGACCCCTGGGATTCCTATCTAGGCTGGTGTGTAGTAGGTACTGGCGATCCGTTGTTCGGCATTTGACCGTTAGAGTCCCATGGTCTCCTAAACTGGGAATTAGGAGTATCAGGGTCTACATACGAAGTAGGCGGAGAATGGCGACTAGGGGCCTGGTTACGGACCCCTCGACGAGGGGATAACGATTCCTTTCTCCTCGATGTTTTCTGTTTATCCGATTCCCTAGACATACTACGCCCCTGCGTGACATCATTCCGCGCACGTGATTGTTGTGAGACCCTGGGAACATTTTTACTATTACTACTGTTTGTTTTGATAGGTTTGTCAATAATAACTCGATCTTGTTTCATAATTGGGGCCCAATTGGGGAACATGTCATTGATCACTTTTCCATCTTTAATAAGTTTTGCTGGGTACACAATGCTAATCCGACTGTCAGGGAAGTCGTTACGTAGCTGCTTGAGCTGTGGCCATAGTTGTCGTCGAGCGGCTTCTAATTCAGGGGGGAAATCTCTATTAATAGAAAATGACGTCCCTTTCAACTTTCTGGCATTTTTGATAACGAATTCTGTGTCACGATAGTCAAGGAAATATGCGATGATGGGCCTAGTATAGCCCCTCTTGTACTTGCCTAATCTATGGGCTCTTGGTATAGCGGGACATGGGCTAATATCAAGTTGTTCAGCAAGAAATCTGGAAATAGTATCATGACAATATTCTTCACGGGATTCTGCGATACCACTAATTATAATGTTATTACGCCTACTGCGCGCCTCAATATCGATGGATTTATATTCGAGAAGGGTTAGTCTTTCATCGTGATTTATGACTTGATTGTACACGGAATTTACAGTTGTCTGGAGCTCCAGGCAACGATCAAATTTTTGGTTTATTTGCTGGAGTCCGGCATAAAGTAAAGAAAGTTTTTTGTCAGATGATAGGCGTTCGAAATTTTCTACCTCAATATGTCCACTTTGGCCATCAGAGCTTACTCTGTGACGCTTTCGTGAGTTGGTAAACAAAGACCAGTCTGAGCGCTGGCCGTCACTGAAATCCTGGCGGCCGCCATTTTGCCCAAATTGAGATAAGTCCATCACCTCAATCCGTTCTTCTGGGTTATCTATCAACATGTCAGGAATATTCGTACCTTCAATTGACTCTTTAGATGTTCCGATATCTGTTACCGTAGATTGTTGACTCATTTTGGCCCAGTATTGCGTTCTAGGAGGAGTTTTCGAAAGAGATATCACCCACTTGAAAAATGCCTGACCACCTCGTTTGACCGGAAGTTAAAAAAAAAAGAAAGATCTGGAAGAAGAGATTGTGTCAGAAGATCTGTTTCACGACGGGTTCCGCAAATTCGTCTCGTCGTTACATATACTAAATTTTCAAGGTGAACAAAACAAATACAGAGTTGCGAAAGTTTGTCGGGCCCTTCAGATCGAACGATACTTCTTGTTGGATTATGATGCAATTTTTGAACAGAGCAATGAAGCGTTTCTAAAAGATTTCATACTCTGTAACGAAAGCAGTAAGCTGGAAACTACACAAGCAGACGCGTCTTTATTTGGAGAAAGGGGGATTTTTGTTTGGAGACACGACCTTCTTCCGAAAGAAGAAAAAATAAAAGGGGGTACAATTGAATACGTGCTGTATTTCCTTTGTGAAAACTATCCGGATTTGAAGAAAACATTTGAGGAGAACAAAGTAAAACTCAAAATAATCAACAAGCTAGCAAAGTCTAATCCTGAGAGTAAAACTAGACAAGAGACTAAATTCAACCAAGAGAGTACGGACAATCAAAAGAGTAAAGGCAGCCAAGAGAGTACAGACAGTCAAGAGAGTAAACCCAACCAAAAGAATACATAAGATCCAAAGAGTATAATCAGCAAAGATAGTACAGACGATCAAGAGAATAAAGTCAGCAAAGATAGTACAGACACTCGAGAGAGTAAAGTTCGCCAAGAGAGTACAGACACTCAAGAGAGTACAGACAATCAAGAGAGTAAAGTCAGTCAAGAGATTTCAGACAATCAAGAGAGTAAAGTCAGCCAAGAGAGAACAGACAATCAAGAGAGTAAAGTCAGCCAAGAGAGTACGGGCAATCAAGAGAGTATAGTCAGTCAAGAGAGTACAGACAATCAAGAGAGTAAAGTCAGCCAAGAGAGTACAGACAGTCAAGAGAGTCATTTCAGCCAAAAGATGACAGACAATCAAGAAAGTAAAGTCAGTCAAGAGAGTACAGACAATCAAGAGAGTAAAGTCAGTCAAGAGAGTAAAACCAGCCAAGAGCACAAAAGCAAACGAATGATAACAAGACTCTTCAAGGAGAAAGAGTTAACTGACGAAAACGTGAGACAAGTTGTAATGGAAGTTTTAAAAGTATCTTTGCTCGCCGAAAAACATGACGTGCTGAGGCTCTTGATGTTTCTTGGAAAAGCATATATTACATCGTTTGAAGATCGCAGTGTGATGGTACCGAACGAAACAATCAAGTGATGGGGATTGACATTGAAACTTTTTCATTTGAATTATGAACTCTGAATGAAAAATTATAACTTAAAAATATGTACGTAATATAACTTAAAAATTTGTACATGTATCTCTCTCTCTCTCTCTCTCTCTCTCTCTCTCTCTCTCTCTCTCTCTCTCTCTCTCTCTCTCTCTCTCTCTCTCTCTCTCTCTCTCTCTCTCTCTCCCTATCTCTCTCCCTCCCCCTATCTCTCTCTCTCACACATTCCCCCGATCTCTCTCTCACTCCCTCTCTCTCTCTCTCTCTCTCTCTCGCGCGCGCGCGCGCTCGCTCGCTCGCTCTCCTTATGTATGCCATTTAAAATGGTCCCTTATTGTCTTTGTGTATCAAAAGTGCAGATATACTGATCGGTCCTTAAAACCTCGTGGTAAGACAAGCAGTTCTTCATGTGTTTATGACCTAAAACCAAATATTCGGACGGAAACTAACTATTTAACGGACCAGCGGCGCTTTGAGATTGCCAGAATCCAACCACAAATAGTTCAGTTGGACTTATACTATCCTATGCAAAGACGGGTGTTAAGATATGTTATTGCTTGACGTAAAATTTATTCCTCTTGCAATTCAAACCTTTTGGGTAACCTTCTAGTCAACCACTATTTTATCAAAGGCTTGAACGGCATCAATTGTAGTCACGACTGAATATAGAAAAAGGGTGTAATGAATAAAGCCATTCTCTGATTAAATTGATCAGTGCATCTTAATGTCAGACTACATAATAATGCATTTATCTTTTCCTTCGATGTTTGAGGTTCCCGTCAAAGAATTTTGTTGACTTGCAAATTCAAACATATTGAAATGAAATATTTGTCTCTGATTTCATAATTGACCAATCGCTGGCCCCGCCCACTGACTCCTTAGGCCCTGCCTATTAACTCCAACAGGAAGTTCTCTTCGATTTTTAACGGCGTTATTTTGCAAAATTTATGGCCAGTAGCATGTAACAAAAAAGAAAAAAATGGTTGGTTGGTGACCACAAAGTCGTAACTTCAGCTTGAATAAGCTGTAGTTACGACGTTTAGGTCGCCAACCAACAATAAAGGTTAACAAAAATTGTGGCAAATATCGGAGTTGAAAAGCTCAGGTCCGGGATGAATAAAATATTTGATTGGTCGGTTGGTTTCTTGATTGACAATCGCGATTGGTCAATTCATAGAGACGACGACGTAAACCATTTTTGTGAAAGTGTGTAGAAAATAATTGGAAAAGTACAAACGTAGCCACTGGATCCTAATATCAACAAAAAAATCAAAAGGCTGGAATTTAGTTTGGGGATGTTCGCTCTTTCATTACGCGTTATTTGTTGTTTACCGGCGTTATTTTGTAAAATTTATGGCAAGTAACAAAAAAGTCAAATGACTGGCTGGCAACCTATACTTCGTAAATACAACTTGAAAAAGGCTGTAGTTACAACGTACAGGTCGCCATACAAGCACACATCTTAAACATAAATGGCGTCCAATGTTGGAGTTCAAAGATCTCTTCCGGTCGAACTGAATGATTGAATTGGTCAAATCAATCTTCGATTGACAGTCGCGATCCTTCAAGCACAAAAAGTATCAATCCTGGTCAATCGGTGCATATTGCACTGTCGGATATCAAAGATCGAACCCTTTCGTATTTGTTGAGGCTTTGTGTTGAAAGAATGGTCATTCTACCCTTCCTATCTAACTTTCCTAATTACCCCTTCTTGATCCTGTCTTTTTTTTAAATATTTATCTTGCAGGATTCCCAGATGGGCTCTTTTGCTTCTCACGTACATAAGGTTTACCGATTCCCGTTTTTTTAGTGTTTTCTTTAGCTCACTTGAGCACGAAGTGCTCATGGTGAGGTATTTTGATCGGCCTCTGTCCGGCGTGCGTGTTCCGTCGTGTGTCAACAATCTTAAAATGACATTTCCTCCAATACCGCTGGGCGGACTTTAACCAAATTTAGCAGGAATGTCCCTTGGGTGATGCCCTTTAAAATTGTTAAAAGTACTGAAATCCGTTAAAACTTTGGTTACCATGGCAAAAAAATGAAATTTTAATCAATACTTTAAAAAATATCTCTTCCTGACCCAGACAGCGTAGAGCCTTAATATTTGGCATGAAGCATCAGTAAAAATAACCTCTTTGATAATTGCTAAAATCATCACCCTCGGGTCTCAAGGGGCGGAGCCCCAGGGGGGGGGGAAGAGTGTTATAGAAATAAAGAAGGATTTTAAAATGACATCTCCTCCCAAACCACTTGGCGGATTTCAACCAAATTTGGCAGGGATGTTCCTTGGGTGGTGCCTTTTAAAAGTTGATAAAGGAATTGAAATCCGTTTAAAACTCTGGTTGCCATGGCAACAAAACTGAAATTTATCGATACGTTGAAAAATATCTCCTCCTGACCCAGAAGGCGTAGAGCCTTGATATTTGGCACGAAGCATCAGTAAAACTACCTCTTTGATAATTGCTAAAATCATCACCCACGGGTCCCCAGGGGCGGAGCCCCAGTGATGGTAGGGCTTTTATAGAAATAAAGAAGGATTTTTGAAATGGCATCTCCTCCAAAAACACCGGACGGATTTCAACTTGGTAGGAATGTTCACTGGAAGGTGCCCTTTAAAAGTTGCTAAAGGTATTTAAATCCGATTAAAACTATGGTTGCCATGGCAACAAAACTGAAATTTAAATTAAATCTTTAGAAATTATCTCCTTCAAACCCAGAGGGCCTAGATTCTTAATATTTTGCATGAAGCTTCAGTATATTAACCTCTTTCATAATTGCTAAAATCATCAACATCGGATCCCTCAGGGGCGGAGCCCCAAGGGGGGGGGGGGCTTTGATAGAAATAAAGGATTTTTAAAATGACATCTCCTCCCAAGCCTCTGGGCCGATTTCAACCAAAGAATTTTAATCAGTTGAAAACTCTGGTTGCTATGACAACAAGGGTAAATTTGAAAAAAAAAAAATAAAAACAAAACAAAAAAAAAAAAACAAAACAAAGAATTTCTCCTTTTTCAACAATCTTTTCTCACGTATAGAATCACAGCGACGTAATATCCCGGGTTTGTACAGGAAAGGGTTAAATCAAACGACCAGAGAAGATAGAAAATCAAAGTACTGTAAGCCAGCAAAGCATGGTCGAATTTAGAAAATCTTTCCCTCGTTGCGTAGAAAACATTCTGGACATTGAAGCAACTGCTTGTTACAAAGCTTTTTTCTTGATATGCTTAAAAAGCGGATTAGTTTGGGAATGGGTTAAATAACATGCTTTTGACAGAGTTCTGTGCAATTTGAATAGAGTTTGCAATTTTCCTGAAATACATAAGAACTATTTTTATGGCGTAGGCATTTAACGAATTTAGTGGTTAAGTCTCCAGTGGCAGTTTGCACTCGTTGAATTTTAAGACAACCTCAAAATTTTGTTTTAACACAAGCTATCAAAGCTGACACTTTACTTGCTAGGAACCTGAAAATTTGTTACCCTGACGGTCTGCTTTAACCGAACAGACTGAAACTAGGTTTAACACAATTCAAATTTCCGACAAAATGTGATAAATCATTTTTCAAACCTCAAAAGAAAAGATCGAAAATAGAACATAAAAACAAGCATTTCTATTATTATTATTGTCATTTTATTTTCCACGATGTTTTCTACCCAGAAAGTTGATAAATTCTAAAATTTAATCGTTTTAGTATTGTCGTCTGCAACTTTTTTTCAATTTGGACCTGTCTAAAATTTCGTTTACTGTTATGTGCTTAAGAATGCGGTTAAAAAATCGAAGTTGGCGATTTATTTTATCATTATCTAATCTGTTATAATCATCTGTATTGCTGATTAGCGTACATGTACACAGAGAGCTACATTGTGACTTTTTAAAGGGTTTTCAGCCCATTTGAAGAATCTTTCAGTTAAATCAACAGAGACTTTCCTCATTGGTGGTTTTATGTTCGCGTCACCCTTACATCCCAAACTAGACATACTAAGTCTATTGAGCCCAAGGCCGTGGCTATAGCACAGTGGTAGCCCGTAGGACTCTTTGTCATGGGATCCCGGGCTCGATCCCAGGTCGCGGCAAATAAACTTTACGGTTTGTCTCCCACCAATGGATGGACAGTCGTAAGACTAAGTGGGATGAGCAGCTGGAGGCCCGTAAAGGATGTAGTGGTATTATTAGTGTGAGAATACCCGGAATCCAGCCGCCGCGTTATGACTGAAATACTGTTAAAGGTTGCGTTGAACCAAATTAATCTGACGACTTTCCCCGTTCGCTCCAGGTATCGACTCCTACAAGAATGTCTGCTTCGAAATTTAAAGGCGTTAGTTTGTAATGTTTGCCGCCAGGCGCATGTAACAAAAAAGTAGAATGCTTGGATGGTTGGCGACATTAACACCGTATCTACAGCTTGAAAAGCCAAACCGAAAACGTACTGTTTTTTAATACAATGATACTTTGATATCAAGATCGGCATATTTTTGTTAAATGTCTGGGAGGGAGGTTCCATTGATTTCGTATCACTTCACGACAAAAGGTATCATTTTTTCCTTTAACTGTTCCGATATGTACCTCAAACGAAGTTAAGGTTGTTTTTTTAACCGTACCAAACGGTAGACATTGTGAAATGTTCAAAAGATATGCGACCTCTACGTTAAACATCATACCGTACACGGTAATAGAAGTACGCTCAAACAAGAAAAATTTACTACGCAGTCTATATACAGTTTTGATCGCCCACAAACGATTCGTTTCTCCAAACTTTTAATGGGAAAGGAGGCATTGCAATGGACAGCAGAAAAAGCACACGGGCCACAATCGACTTCAGATTAGCTGGTTGCCGTGCCGTTTGTTAATTCTGGCGGCAGATTGTGTACCTCAACTTACAAAGCCTTTATTCAAGAAATTGTTTAAAAAGGAGGCCGAGATTGAAATTGTAGGCGTCCATCATTATTACCCAGTTTGGAAAATCCTGTAACATGTTACTATGTTAGAAGAGAAGTAGTGCCCAGTTAGGTTCGATTTATTATTTTACGAAACCTGTCACCCCAAACAATTGTGCATTTTAAAAATGGCGTAATACGAGGATTCTATATAATTCGTAGAACGCGTAAAGACTCCTCTTAAAAACGAAAACACATACCAATATCCCGCTCAGTGTAGATGCGGTCACGGTTTCAATAACTCGGGGTCTTTCAATTATATAGAGAGTAATTTGCCTTCTATTTTGAGAACTCCGCATACCAGCTGTATACCACGGGATTGATAAGCTATACAGTTACATATATTTAAAGATGTTTATTATTGTTTTGATATAGCTTTTTTCAATCCATTACGAAACGACAAAATTTTGGACTAGTTACAGACGAAAATTCTAATCGCTTTGAGATTGAAAATAAGGCCCAGATAGGGTAGAAAACATTTTTAAATAAGCAAGCTCTCCTTTTCTCACGATATTATCTTTAATGCAATTCTTCGGGCGTAAAAGTGTGACTGTGTGGGAATGGGTTAAGCTTCTACTCGATCACAGAAGGTTCAAAAGATGTACAAAATCGCTCATTTGTTTCTTATAGGTAATACTTTTCAATGAATATTGCTAACCTAATGATGTCCAAGTTTCTTAAATGATATCTCAACTATTTGTGGAATGTCTTCGGAAAGGGTTATTTCGGGAAAATATAAAAAAAAAGTCATAGATCTTGAAAGCTAGTTGACTGCGATCAAATGAATTTCGTTTTACGTTGTTATCAGTAGTATTTCAGTAAAACCGCGGTTGGTACGTGTACCCAACCATGGATTCCTGCCACTTTTCACACCAGAAACGTGTACAACTGCAACAATGATTTCGGGCCATTACATATGTAGCTGCTTAGCCAATGCACTGCATGGAAACTCTGTACGTCAAAATTGTTGGGTGCATCCAAGATGGCGGTCGGGATTTGTTTATAAAGTACGTGTCATTTATTTCAAGTCAGAAACCATTGAATATGCATTTTCATACAAAGAGTTGGTAATCATCTTGAAGACATTTTGTTGAAGAACCAATGAGTATAACACTTTTGAAATGATATAGTACCGTATGTCTGTAATGTTTGACAGAACACGGTGTTTTGTGAAGTTGAAAATCGAAGCGAGAACTTTTGAAAAATCGGTCTGTATTTCCGAATGCGGGGGTTCATGGCAAAAGCACATACCTTGATTGGAAGAGAAATGACTGATCTTCACTACAATATATAAATAATTTGCGTCTCTAGTCTACTTTTGTTGTAATTGCACTTTGAAAATCGCATGGTGTACTGTTCGTCGCAAAACGAAACTGACTTGCTATGCTGTTCGGTGAAACGAATTTCTGTACTTTTAGGGGCCAGATATGAACTAAAGTCTGTACGCTTGGGTTTTTTATGGTTGAAATTGTACATTGTCTAGTGATTCGTGCATTTGTATGTAGACTGGTTGATTGATTCGGGCCAAAGACCACTATTGACAGAATTTAGTCATGTCGCAGCGACTGAAGCGCTTTACAATGTTGTCCTTGTACCACTACCACTACATCCTTTGATTTAAACATATTTTATTTGCATTACTACACATAAATGTACTTGATAATGTAAACATATCTATAAATATCAAGCAAAAGGGATTAGAACGGAAGCACAGGCTTATGATGTTCTTCTTTCTAATCATGATTTAAGGTGTGAACTATTTAGTTTTCGAATACAGGAATTATGATCTCTTATGTTGATTGGCAATTTGTTCCACTGGTCAATGACCGAAAGTAGAAAAGATCTTCTATAGAGCTCTGTTCTACAGTTAGAAATTCTATGATTTTGAGATCCACGTAGGCTATAAAATGATGTGCTTCCTATCCTCCGAACCATTTTGAAATAGAGAATAAGTTTATGTTAAGCCTTCTTTCATTGAGAGATTCCCAACCTGACTCAGATTAAAGGTCGGCAGGAGATACTGATTTTGAAAAATCAGTTACAATTCTACAATTCTTACAGCTTCAACTCGAATCTTATCGAGTTGATCATTTAGATGTAATGTACAATTATTCCAAATAGCATCTGCAAATTAAACTCCACATCACGTATTTTGAGCCCCAGCTGCTCATCCCATCTAGGTTTAACTGCTCAACTGATTGGAGACAAAATTTGTATCTAGAAACAGAATTCTAAAGGGTTTATAAGTTCAAGCATTATAGAAGCTTGTTCATATCGTTTCATATTTTACTTAAATCTGGAATCATTATCAGACATAGTTTTTGACAGGTCAAAAACCAATACCTGTCAAAAACTAATAGAAATCAATATTTTTTCAAAACACTTCATCGATATTTGTAAGATGGGGGAAATGTAGGTTACAAGTATCCTCGTTTTTCTGCCTTTATACAAATGACTTACAAAAAGTATCATTAAGCTATCATGAAATAAGGTCTTCTTTGTTATCAATGATTATTGGGTACATATGTTGCGCGGATATTCATTTTAGTTATTTTCATCCTTCAGACCGGAAAACAATACCGATTTCACTGACGTGAAAATAGCATTTTTTTTGGACATATGACCAAAATATTTGAATGAAGATATTGCAAACATAAGATTACATCCGCGAGGTACTTGCTTACCCGAAGAGAGTATTGTAGGTTATTGGCGAAAACAAATAACAGCAAATTATTTAGCTTTCATGCCATATTTTCATGTGTTTGGTAGTGACATTGACCTTCACACACCATTTATGATCTTATCGAAAATTATGTAATCCAGCCAGTAATTATAAATTTGACAGGCAATGAATAATGTTTTATGTGCTCTATGCATTTACTCTTCGTTGTAAGCGCACCCGCCTCTTTGAAACCCATATTCCCTTACAAAATCGAATATTTTCCTCAGAATTTATCTTTATAGTTGCCAAAATCTGTAGGAGATCTAACAATTAACTAAGATTATCAAATCGTAGAATTATTATCCCAGTGACAACCTGAGAATAGAAAATAAGGCTGTAAGAAAATGATGGGCCGTAACAATTCGCTGAAACATATTTATCCAGCGGGTACGAGATATACCAATGCAACGATGACCATTCTTGTGCTATTTTCACTTTGTCATGTTACCAATAAATCTAAAATGAACTGTCACGGCTCATTTTTATAATATATACGTAAATATAGACTATAATATAGGTCTATATTTACGTATATAATATAAGAAAATCAACCATGGCAAGTCCCTGTGAATAAATCAGAGGTTTGCCAAATCGTCATTGACTCTTTATCTTCATTATCTTTGGTTTAATACTGTTCAGTATGTGGCAGCTGCGAATTTCTATTTTGTATTTTTCAGTTTGGTTATAGATAATCCTTGGTGATACTAGTGTACGGTTGAGAAGTAACTGATAAATGTTTTTTTAAGACCTAATGCCATATCGTCACCACTCATTGTTACGATCACTGATCACAACACTTATTGTCACTATGACGGTTGACCATCATAGGGTTTTATTGAAAGACAAAACTACAAATAGCATCAGGGAGAGTGGCGATAATCAGATTCTGTCTTGAGGCTGATAATAGATTTTGTGACGGTTTAACAACACAAGAATCCTGTAGATACATGTGCTTATTAAACCGTGTTTAACAGTGGGAAAAGCGTTATAGCTAAGTGCAATGATGTACGGACACAGTATCGTGGAATGTCATATCGATCTTATCAACAGGACTAGATATTTATTAAAATTTGAGGTTTTCGGATTGTCTTCGAAATGTATTTAGGTCATCGTTTCAGCCACAGGGAGCATGGAGTTACGTATGCTTGATATTAGCTAAAATGACCCAAAATCAAACCAGACCTTTTAGAAATACTATATATGGACAAGGGATACAACTCAGAATTCCTGAGATCCCAACCTGTCTGTTTTAAACGCCACTAAAAGTACACTTCTTTGTTTACACATTTTACAGTTGTGCATATTCGTCACACATATAATCATTTGTAACCCCGACCCATCCATTCCACGAAAACTATACAGCTTTCAGAGTACGGACACATTTCTTACAGAAATACACCTCAATTTTGCTCGTTTGTCGAGAAGTAGCACCTTCACTTTTCATCAGTAAATAGCATATCCCAGATAAGCCACTCATTTCTATTATACATAGAGCAACGGAAATTTATAAATTATAACATTTTTACCTTTTAGTATTTAATTCTGATGATTCCAGAGGTATCTTAAGCTTATAAAGTGTTATACCCATTCCAAAAGTCAAAAGGCAGACATGTTTTTTTTTTATGATAAACACCCACAAAGCACACACGGATGCAAAAAAAAAAAAAAAAAAAAAAATGTTCAAGGGGGTAAAGGAAGAGAAAACCCACAAGCGGGATGTAAATGCCCAGAAAAGAACAACAAAATGGATATCAGAATAGACTAGATGATAAAGTTTTATTCTAAAAGTACTTATTACACCATTCTAGTTTAAACAAAAAAATCATTATTCATCAATGGCTCTCTAATCATATACTAGATCCCAAGATAATGCATGTATTTGAAAATTAGTTAAAAAGCATTAGTTAAAATAAGAAAATAATGGTTGAAAATTGTCGTTTTAACATTACATAACATTGTTTCGGTAATCTTGAGTTGGGCATTTGTAGGAGTTTGCACAAATATTTTATACAGTTTGACATATAGGTTATACATAATGGTAGCCGTCCACATTCTCCAAGTACTACTACATTATTTGTTGATCTGTTCAAACCCAGATATTTTTTTACAGAAATCTAAATTGACTGTTTCGATGGTTTCATTATATTGGTAGCCCCATACCTGAGAGGAGTAGCACAGAACGGCTTTAATTAAAGAATCAAATAACTTAAAATATTCATTATGGGGGGAAACCCCAAAAGGTTTTTGATATTGTTTTATAGAAAATATAGCTTTTTTTGACTGAAGTGCAAGTTTCTCGTGAGTACAGAACCAAGATAATGCGGGCGTACAATGAGACCACCTTAATAAGCGTATCACTGAAAAAACAATTTTCATAATGTCTTAAGCCTCCCCCATTTCGAAAGACCATGGTTTCTGATTTATCCACATTAAGTTCCATTCCCGTATCATTACAAAATTTGTCGATTACGTTAATTTGTTGTTGAAGTTGATAAGCAGTTTCAGCACAATTACCGACGTCATCTGCAAACATAAGGCAAATTATATTGGGTATGTCTTCAGTAATAAATATTCCAGTATTTAGTGATTCTTTTAGTAGTATAGATAACTCGTTTATAAACAGAGTGAACCCCATGGAAGAAGTAATGTCCCCTTGCCGGGTACCAAAGTTACAATCAAAGTACGTTGAGTTAATAAAACAGCTAAGTTAATCTTTTACATGTAAAAATTTGGCTTATTCAATTTAACACATGATTTCAAATTAGTATATATATTTTTCAAAGCACGCAAAAACTTTCCTTTAATTCCCCTCTTTTCGAGAATATCGAATAATATGGTATGCTTAACCTTATCGAACGCTTTTTTAAAGTCTACGTAAAAACAATAAAATCTTCCACCTTTTTAACTAAGTATTTTTGAGCCATTGCGTGGAGACAGAATATATCATCAACAGTTGAGTATCCTTTACAGCTTGGCATTCATCAATTTTATTATTATTTTCCACCAATTCATACAGCCGTGAGTTAATCATGCTTGAAAATAGTTTATGTAAAGAATTTGTAACTGAGATGCCCCTGTTATTATTGGGATTATAAGCAGTCCCACTTTTATATAGTTGTAATTATACTTTTGCACCATTCTTTTGGTAATGTCCCTGACTGTAAAATTTTATTAAAATGGAAAGATATATTTGACGGTTTTTGATTGTTGTATATTTGTAAAACTCTGAAGGTATGCCCACTGGTCCAGGGCTCTTGTTTTTTGGAAGATGTTTTATTGCTGATTATCCATTGTAATTGTGTGGCAAGCTCAAAATTATCGTTTTCGTCGAAAAGTTGATTGTTCTTTAATATTTCAGCATGTTCGTCATAAAGGAGCGTCTTAAAATGGTTAACCCATTCACTAGCAGAAATAGTATTGTTGTTGTACTCAGCGTTTTTGACTTGCTTTATCAATGACCAAGAAACTTTTTGAGTTATTTCTAAAAGACACGAGTTTTCGTCAATGCGATCGTTCGTATTCTGTTTGGTACGACATAGTTGTTTAAAGTAGTTAAGTTTATACTTATAATCTAGCAAACAGTTATTGGTGTTCTTTTTCTAGATATTTTTAATGCTCGGTATTTTATATTTTTATAGTTTTCGCATTCTTCGTCCAACCTAGATGGCTGTGACGGCTTAAATGTAAACGGTTTTATAATCATATTCGAGCAAGCTTCATGATATATATTGGTTAAAGTGTAAATTGCCACATTTATGTTCGAAGATATTTCGTGTTCTATTTTATCGCTATTAATGCAAAAGTTTTGTTGAAAGAATTCTGTGTTACTGATTTGCCATTTATACTTGCGCAGTTCGTTTATTTCTGGAGAATTCAAATTCGTGTATGTAAAAACATTTCTTGTACAAACTTGATAGTCCTTGCTCTAAAGACTCTAAATACCAAATGTGAATCTAATCTGACAGCTGGTTCATGACAAGAAGGTTTTTAAAGACGTAGTCTTTTTGGCCCCTTATGGAGCCAAAGGCGAGATAATTCCATGACGTGTAAAAATATGAAGCGCCTCCCCATCCTGCCAAGTTTGGTTGAAATCCATCCAAGGGATAGTTCAGGCTTCCAAACCTTTAACTTGAAACAAGTTAAGACCCAAGATTGACCCCTGTGGAACGCCAGATAAAAGCCATAGCTCACCTATGATGACTGCTATTTGTCTTCAAAGAAGGAACGGTGAAATTCAGCAAAGTGTCTCACTCTACATTCTATGCAGCTGCATTTTTGTAAAAGTTAAGTTGTTGCTAAAATGAAATATAAAATTTGTTTGTTAGCCAAATTTCTTATTTTATGAAAAATCTTGAATTAATTATATTAGTTATGTTCACTAGACAAGTTTTCGTGGAATGGATGGGTCAAGGTTACAAATGATTATATGTGTGACGAATATGCACAACTGTAAAATGTGTAAACAAAGAGGTGTTATTTTCAGAGGCGTTTAAAACAGACAGGGTGGGATCTCAGGAATTCTGAGTTGTATTCTTTGTCTTTCTAAAAGGTCTGGTTTGACTTTTGGGTCATTTTAGCTAATATCGAGCATACGTAACTGCTCCCTGTGGTTTCATGCATTTATCATGTCTTGTACTAATGAAATATCTTCAAACTTTAATACCAATTGGACAATTTGTCATAAATGTTCTCAAATATGACAAAAACATGTGATCGACGTTGAGATATGTAATGTAATATTGCATCATCAGAAAAGAAGGTGACGGTTAGTCACCAGATCCAAGACTGAAAAGGATAATGAATAGATAGACTCGAATTTGACGATTATTTCGATCCATTGTTGAAACACTATGATTAAAATAAAAGGGAATTTCGATAGTTCAACAGGGAATTATATATTTGAGACTAACAAGTTACATGTACTCGGTCTTGGTCTCAAAACCCAAGCGTACAGACTTTGGGGATCATATCTGGCACCGAAAGGTACAGAAATTCGTTTCACCGAACAGTACAGCATATTAGTTTCGTTTTGCACCGAACAGTACATCATGCAATTTTTCAAATCGTAATTACAACAAAAGTAGACTAGAGACGCACATTCTTTATATATAATTGTGAAGATTAGACATTTTTTACCAATCTAGGTATGCGATTTTGTCAAAAAAATTATGTATTCGGAAATGCAGACCGTTTTTTCAAAATCTCTCGCTTCGATTTTCAACGTCACAAAACACTGTGTTCAGACAAACATTACAGACAAATGGTACTAAATCATTTCAAAAGGGTTATAGTCATTGGTTCTCCAATCAAATGTCATCACGATGATATCCAACTCTTTGTATGAAAATGCATTTTCAATAGTTTCTAACTAGAAATAAATGACACGTACTTTATTAACAAATCCTATCCGCCATCTTTGAAGCACCCAACAATTTTGACGTACAGAGTGTCTATACAGTGCAACTCAACAAGCAAATTACAAATCATATCTTAATCGATGAAAGACAAATGTTTAACCATGCATTTTTTCCGAACCTGTGATCGTGCTCGGGACCATAGAATCGAAACATCCTGTAGTATACCTATTAAACAAACCATGTTCGACAGATCCAAACTGAAAGAGGTTGCAGACGACAATGAAAATCGGATGCAATTTGAAATAAAACCTTCCTATTTGGGTGAAAATATTGTTGGAATAGGCTTGTTTCAAGCAATTTCTTCTTTTTTCACAATGTTTTCTTAAGTAAAGAATCAAAGTAACGTAAATGAAATTCGGATGCAATTTGAAACAAGAGGTCCATAGGGCCTTATCAGTCACCTGAGTCCAAAGAGCACAAAAACAAATAAGAGTCAACCAGATTATGATACATATTAAATATCAAAGCTCTATGCCTTTTAGTTTGGTTGAAGAAGATTTTCACTAAACAAGCCTATGTTAAACTTGGGACATCTTGGAACGGGCTAATTCTGACCCTGGAGCCATACTTTATATATTCTTGATGGGGGTCCACCAGGTGATGCTACATACAAAATATTAAAGCTCTAGGACCTCCTGTTTGGGAGAAGAAGAATAACGTCCGGGAATGGGCTAATTATGACCCTAGGGCCATTATTCATACAATATTGAAATAGATCCACCAGATGATGCTACATACCAAATATCAAAGTTCTTGGCCTTCCTGATTGAGAGAAGAAGATTTTTAAAGTGTCACTATGTAAAATTTGTGACATCCGGGAATGGGCTAATTTTAATCATGAGGTAATAATTTTTACAATCTTGATAGAGGTCCACAAGAGGATGCTGTATACCAAATATCAAAGTTCTTAGCCTTCCTGATTGTGAGAAGAAGATTTTTAGAAATTTCTCTACATAAGCCTATGTTATATTTGTGACATCCAGAATTGGGCTAATTTTAATCTGAAGCAATGATTTTTACAATCTTGACAGAGGTCCACCAGTTGATGCTTTATACTAAATATCAAAGTTCTAGGCCCTCCTGTCTGAGAGAAGAAGAGTTTTAGTAATTTCACTATATAAACCCTTTGTAAAACTTGTGACGTCCGGGAATGGGCTAATTTTAATCCCGAGGCAATGATTTTTACAATCTTGATAGAGGTCCACCAGATGATGCTTTATACCAAATATCAAAGTTCTAGGCCCTCCTGTTTGGGAGAAAAATATTTTCAAAGTTGTCACTATGTAAGCTTATGTACCCAACCCACCTTTGCCCTCCCCCTCCCCAGCACGGCCATTTCTGGACAGATTTTTTTTCTTGTACAAACTTGATACTTCTAACCCTAAAGACTCTAAATACCATATGTGAATCTAATCTGACAGCCGGTTCATGACAAGAAGATTTTTAAAGGTGTACCCTTTTTGCCCCTTATGGAGCCCCAAGGCGAGATAACTCCATGACGTGTACAATTCCGAAGCGCCTTCCGATAAGGATGCTTCCAGCCAAGTTTGGTCGAAATCCATCCAAGGGTTCTTAAGAAGAAGTCGAAAATGTAAAAAGTTAATGCACGACGCACAACGCACAACGCCTGACGACGGACAAAACACGATCGCAGTAGGTAACCATGACCTTCGGTCAGGTGGACTAATATAATACATATAGGCCTCCGGCCCATGATATTTTTACAATATATTAACAATATCATGTTGCATCCTATTGACAGTAAAGCATGCATTATTATTGTCAGCGTTCATCGTCAAAAGGGAATAAGTGTTGTAAGAAAATACACAATATTTTCTTATTTTAGCATCACAATCTGTGGCCATTAATCGATAAAAGTAGTTAAACATGTTCCATCTTTATACCATGTGAATATGTATTGCGCTCGTATTTGTCTGTATTTGTCACATAGAAATAGTGCGTGATACTCACAACCAATTGTTGTAATGTTACATACATTAAAGCAGTATTCGCAAATGCGTCGTTCTATTTGCACATTAGTGTGTCTACCGACTTCTACACCCAATTTATGGTTATAGCACCTAAATCTTGAGAAAGCTCTTTCGAATTTATATATAACGTTTAACAATGTTTTAAAATGTGTAAGTGATGACACCTACTCGCAGAATCTTCGGAATTATGCCAATTTTGTCCGCTGTTTTCAATTAATTCACATAGGTAATGAACTGTGTTGAATTTCCAACATCTTGTGATAGCCATACGTAGCCAAATCCGTATGAAAATAATAAATTTCTAACCATCGTCGCCCAGTTTGTTCTTCGAATATCAGTTTGTCGTTTTAGCATTACATAACATTGTTTCGGTAATCCTGAGTTGGGCATTTGTAGGAGTTTGCACCAATATTTTATACAGTTTGACATATAGGTTATACATAATGGTAGCCGTCCACATTCTCCAAGTACTACTACATTATTTGTTGATCTGTTCAAACCCAGATATTTTTTACAGAAATCTAAATTGACTGTTTCGATGGTTTCATTATATTGGTAGCCCCATACCTGAGAGGAGTAGCACAGAACGGCTTTAATTAAAGAATCAAATAACTTAAAATATTCATTATGGGGGAAAAACCCAAAAGGTTTTTGATATTGTTTTATAGAAAATATAGCTTTTTTTGACTGAAGTGCAAGTTTCTCGTGAGTACAGAACCAAGATAATGCGGGCGTACAAGGAGACCACCTTAATAAGAGTATCACTGAAAAAACAATTTTCATAATGTCTTAAGCCTCCCCCATTTCGAAAGACCATGGTTTCTGATTTATCCACATTAAGTTCCATTCCCGTATCATTACAAAATTTGTCGATTACGTTAATTTGTTGTTGAAGTTGATAAAGTTTCAGCACAATACCGACGTCATCTGCAAACATAAGGCAAATTATATTGGGTATGTCTTCAGTAATAAATATTCCAGTATCTAGTGTTTCTTTTAGTAGTATAGATAACTCGTTTATAAACAGAGTGAACCCCATGGAAGAAGTAATGTCCCCTTGCCGGGTACCAATGTTACAATCAAAGTACGTTGAGTTAATTAAACAGCTAAGTTAATCTTTTACATGTAAAAATTTGGCTTATTCAATTTAACACATGATTTCAAATTAGTATATATATTTTTCAAAGCACGCAAAAACTTTCCTTTAATTCCCCTCTTTTCGAGAATATCGAATAATATGGTATGGTTAACCTTATCGAACGCTTTTTTAAAGTCTACGTAAAAACAATAAAATCTTCAACCTTTTTAACTATGTATTTTTGAGCCATTGCGTGGAGACAGAATATATCATCAACAGTTGAGTATCCTTTACGGAATCCAGCTTGGCATTCATCAATTTTATTATTTTTTTTCCACCCATTCATACAGCCGTGAGTTAATCATGCTTGAAAATAGTTTATGTAAAGAATTTGTAACTGAGATGCCCCTGTTATTATTGGGATTATAAGCAGTCCCACTTTTATATAGTTGTAATTATACTTTTGCACCATTCTTTTGGTAATGTCCCTGACTGTAAAATTTTATTAAAAATGGAAAGATATATGTGACGGTTTTTGATTGGTGTTTATTTGTAAAACTCTGAAGGTATGCCCACTGGTCCAGGGCTCTTGTTATTTGGAAGATGTTTTATTGCTGATTGAAGTTCATCCATTGTAATTGTGTGGCAAGCTCAAAATCATCGTTTTCGTCAAAAAGTTGACTGTTCTTTAATATTTCAGCATGTTCGTCATAAAGGAGCGTCATAAAGTGGTTAACCCATTCACTAGCAGAAATAGTATTGTTGTTGTACTCAGCGTTTTTGGCTTGCTTTATCAATGACCAAGAAACTTTTTGAGTTATTTCTAAAAGACACGAGTTTACGTCAATGCGATTGTTCGTATTCTGTTTGGTATGACATAGTTGTTTAAAGTAGTTAAGTTTATACTTATAACCTAGCAAACAGTTATTGGTGTTCATTTTCTAGATATTTTTAATGCTCGGTATTTTATATTTTTATAGTTTTCGCATTCTTCGTCCAACCTAGATGGCTGTGACGGCTTAAATGTAAACGGTTTTATAATCATATTCGAGCAAGCTTCATGATATATATTGGTTAAAGTGTAAATTGCCACATTTATGTTCGAAGATATTTCGTGTTCTATTTTATCGCTATTAATGCAAAAGTTTTGTTGAAAGAATTCTGTGTTACTGATTTGCCATTTATACTTAAGCATTTCGTTTATTTCTGGAGAATTCAAATTCGTGTAAGTTAAAACATTTCTTGTACAAACTTGATAGTCCTTGCTCTAAAGACTCTAAATACCAAATGTGAATCTAATCTGACAGCTGGTTCATGACAAGAAGATTTTTAAAGATGTACCCTTTTTGGCCCCTTATGGAGCCAAAGGCGAGATAATTCCACGATGTGTACAAATCTGAAGCGCCTCTCCATCCTGCCAAGTTTGGTTGGAATCCATCCAAGGGTTCTTAAGAAGAAGTCGAAAATGTAAAAAGTTAACGCACGACGCACAACGAAGGACGATGGACAAAATACGATCGCAATAGGTCACCATGACCTTCGTCAGGTGACCTAATAAAACCTTCCAATGTGGGTGAAAATATTGTTGGAAAAAGGCTTGTTACAAGCATCTTCTTCTTTTTTTCACTATGTTTTCTTAAGTAAAGAATCAAAGTGCCGTAATGGGTAACCAAAGGATCAACGTGGTGAAATTTGGTTGAAATCCATTGTTTGCTTTCTTTGCAAAAAAAAAAAAAAAAAAAAAAAAGATTATCAAAATTTTAACCGGACATGGAAATTATATCAGAACTATGTTTTTATCCAATCAAAATTCATTGAAGAAATCTGATAAAAGAACATTCAAGGATCATTCGTGTAAAATTTGGTTGAATTGTATTCAAACCGAAACTAAATCGTTGTACAGTGCGGTATGTAGAATTAGTTGTACTCACTGGCTTAAAATACATGTGAAAAATCTGTACGCGAGGGTTTCTGTTCGATACTTTCTGAAGGGAAGGTGGTTTGGATGGCTGGATGGACATACGCACTCAGGGATGTACGACGGTCACTCCGCCTTGACAATAGTTCACTGGCTTTCTGCCAGTGGAACCAAAATGGTTTTAGATTTATGTTCCATGATAGTATGGATAACTTTTGCGATAGTGTACAAACATGTCAATTAAGTTTCAAACAATTATATCCAGTGAAAACTGGGATAAGAGTCAAGGTTAAAGTTTGTCATATTGAATGCCTAAATAAACACCAACACCTTCTTCACCAGGGCGATGACTGTACCAGACGTTTTTTTCTAATACATGAGCCACTGTGTTAATATTTCAAAGCACTTCACATGTGGATGAAGCACAATAATTGAGCAGCCTGGACAGTCACTCACTACAATTATAGTATTCTCTTGTTGTCTATAGAAGCTTTGGATCAGTATCTATCTATAGAGCGCATAATGAAGACTCTGATCAGACTTTGTGAATGCACAGGCTGATCTGAGGCTTAACTTGGCGCAAATGTGTAATACTTTTAAAAAGTCACACCAAGCATCAAATGTAAATAAAAGCAATATTTATCAAAAGAAAAATAACAACTTCGAATCCTTTTAAAAGGTTTACTTTTTTGGTAAAGTAAATATACAGGAAAAATAAACATTGATAAGTTATCTTAAAACTATAACAATTTAACTAGATTACAATAGATCACAATAAAATGGTTTAAAGAAACCCATTATCACACATTCCAACATATTGCCATGCTGAAGAAAGAAAACTTTAGAAAATATTGTGAAACTAGAAAGGTATCAAAGACACCAATATCTCCTTTTAAGTGCTTGTCACATGACCACCAGCTGTCCTTAAACTTAAGAGTATCCGACTGAACTTTACACATGACACTAGTTCTCGTCAAAGGTAACAACTGTGCCAAATTGTCTTCAAATCAATCAATTAACCCATTCCAACTCAATCCCTCCTTTTTACGCCCCTCGAGAAAAAAGCTTTGGAAAACATTGTGGAAAATGAAGAAATTGCTTGATACAAGCAATTTCTTCATTATCCACAATGTTTTCTATCCAAAAAAGACGAAAAATTCAAAATTCCATTAACTTGGAATTGTCGTCTGCAGCTTCTTTCATTTTGGACCAGTCTAAAATTTTGCTGTGTTGGAATGGGTTAATACAGAATATATGCTCAGGACAAAAATTGAAAACACACACATGCATTCACAGTTTCACACATTAATATGGACAGGGATAACTATATA
This sequence comes from Fragum fragum, assembly GCA_946902895.1. Classification (NCBI taxonomy): domain Eukaryota; kingdom Metazoa; phylum Mollusca; class Bivalvia; order Cardiida; family Cardiidae; genus Fragum; species Fragum fragum. The sequence goes on from OX336366.1 coordinate 19,459,108, forward strand.
TGCCAATTGCCATCACAGGAGAGGGCACAATAAAAAATAATTCCTCCTTTTGTGACAATGCTTTCTATTTTTTCATTGTCCACAATATTTTCCACCGCCTTTTTCTTGAGGGGCTTACAAAGCAGAATTGTGTTGGAATGGGATAAGGTAAATAACATTTGAAAAATTGGTTACAAGCAATTTCCTTTTTCTTGCTAACCTAATTGGTACTTATTTTTCCATCAACAAGTGGGTTTGAGTAGTAAATGTTTTCTCTTGGAATGTTCCAAATTGATAATTTATCAAACAGATATGTAAAAGTTTCTACATCTATGTACTACTTTCTATTAGCACAACAATTCAATAATTACAAGGAAAAGGTTATGGTTGAGCGCTGATAAGCCTTAACAAATATGTATTTGTGTACATGTAATATCCCATTAATTAACCCATTTCAATACAATGAAATATCAGAATGCTCCAAACTAAAAGTAATTGCTGGCAACAATTTTTATTTCTTTTTTCTTTCAGGAAATAAAAACATATTTGAAATGAATAAGTTGCTTGTAACACAGAAATTCCGCGTAATCTGCAATTTTGCTCTTGTCCCTGGGTTCATAGAAATAGAGGTACTGTGATTGAATTGGTTAATTTAACCCATTTCAACTTCATTTTTACACATCTTTTTCTACCCCAAGAATGAAAAATATAATTTTACTGTAACTTTAAACTGTTGTCTGCAACCTTTTCCAATCTGGACCAATCTAAGATTTTGTCGTCTGGTAATGGGTAATTGGCAAAGCTAATTAGATAGGTATCACAAGTTAAACAATCAGGACAACTATTTTTGAGCAAATGAAAATAATAATGAGTCAAAGAAAATAAATATATTTCTTCATTTATCATTGTGTCTCCAAACTTGTGGTTTTCTGTCTTTTAATCAATGCTTTCAATACTGAAAGACATATTTGTAAATGATCAAATAAATGCACAATCATTTAGAAAGTAACTGATCTATTCATTAATTCTTTTGAAATTTGAAAACAGTGGTTGCCTATCAAAAATTACAGAGCAAATTAACCCATTCCAACACAGTGGAATTTTAGACCAGTCCAAATTGAGAGGAGCTGCAGACGACAATTTCAAGTTGATGGAATTTTAAATTTTTTCGTCTTTTTGGATAGAAAACATTGTGGATAATGAAGAAATTGCTTGATCCAAGCAATTTCTTCATTTTCCACAATGTTTTCCAAAACCTTTTCGTTGAGGGGCGTAAAAAGGAGGGCTTGAGTGGGAATGGGTTAAAATTATGAGTAGACAAAGAAAAAAATATGCATTCTTTCATTTTTCATTGTGTCTCCAAACTTGTGGTTTTAGGTAGAGAATTTTCCGCCTATTTGATTGATGCATCCAATACTGAAAGCTATATCTTTAAATGATGAAATAAATGCACAATTATCTAGAAAGTAACTGCTTTCATTTTTTTATGAACCTTGTGACCTAGTATTTGACCCCAAGTGACCTAATATCAAACTTGACAAAGATTTTTGTTAAGACAAACCTCTGAATAAATATCCAGTCAATTGAGTCAAAAATATGGCCTATATTGTAAAAGTTTTTCTCAGATTTGACCTAGTTTTAATACCAAATGACCAAAATTTGAACATGAAGCAAATGTGACCTCTTGAGTGCACACAAGGTATTTGACCCAGTGACCTAGTGTTTAACCCTATGTGACCCAAATTTGAATGTGGCTTAGATAACATGTAAACAAACATTCTGACCAAACATCATTTGATTTAAGCCTAAAATGTCTACAACCTTTTTGTTTTGGTCCAATCTGAAATTTTTATCTCCAGTTTTGGTTAAAATTGACCAAATGCAGCAAACAGGAAAGGGTTAAGAATTCAAACAGGTACAGTAAGTAGGAGGTAAAAACAGATGGACAAAGGGACAAACTTTTAAAAAAAGACAGCCGAAATCTTCCTATATAACAACAACATGAAATATCAACAATGAAAGCTGCTCTGAAGTACAGAATATACAGTGAAGTACAGTATATACAGTGGATTATAGTATATACAGTGAAATTCAGTATATACAGTGAAGTATAGTATATATAGTGAAGTACAGTATATACAGTGACATTCCTAAATTCATATTTAGGTAAACATATCTAGAATGGTTGTCAAAGGAGAGTTTATTTCAACTACTATAATATCAACCCATCAAAACTTAATCCTGCATTTTTAGGCCCCAATGAAATAAAGCATAACCTTAAAAGGCACTGACTTCTTTAATTCCACCAACTTGAAAATGTGGTCTACAACCTCTTTCAATTTGGATGAGTCTAAAAATTTGCCATTTGGTAATGGGTAAGGGGGGGAATTTAGGATTGTACAATTTTAACATTGACCTTTGACCAAATTCCTGTCTAAATGAATGTTTCTAATGGCACCTCTATAAGTGATGGAGGACAAATTAATTCCTAGTCACATCATCCTGCATTTGAGGGCCTTTACCCATTACCAAATGGCCAAATCTTAGACAGTCCAAATTGAAAGGGGTTGAAGACAACAATTTAAAGCTTACAATATTTATGATTTTTTCATCTTTCTGGGTAGAAAACATTGTGTAAATGAAGAAATTGCATGTGACAAGCAATTTCTTTATCTTACAAAATGTTTTCCGAATTGTTTTTCATGAGGGGCTTCAAAAAGCATCACTGTTAGAGAACAGGTTAACAAATATAATGAAGGAAAACTTTGTTTGAAATGGGGGGAATTTACTTCTTGCAAGGGATTTCTCCTTTTCCAACAATATTTTCAACCTGAATTGGCTCATATTTTCTTAAATTAGTGCACATTTAATGTTGTCTGTAGCTTCTTTCAATTTGGACCAATCTAAAATTTTGTTGTCTGGTAACTTAAGATGAATATATCTGTTATTTGGATATTTATTTTTCAGTAGGCACTAAATAGTTTTAGAAATTTGCAACCAAGAAAGTTCATCAAAATAAAATTCACACTTTTTACGAGCCATTTCTTCATTATCCACAATGTTTCTATCTCAAAACACAAAAGATTTTCAAAATTTCCTCAATTAAAGAATTCATCAGCAATTTCGTAGAAATTGGACTAGTTTAGAATTTTGATGCCTGGTAACATATTAAGCTGAGAATAATTGTTAGGTTTAGTGCAAGATTGCTTTATCTTTCATAAGTCCCCACTTAGCGCATTCCCGCACAATCCATCTTTTGGACCCCCCCTCCCTTTAAAAAAGTTTTGGAAAACATTGTGGAAAATGAAGAACTTGCTTGTCACAAGCAATTTCTACATTACTCACTATGGGTTCTACAAAGATCTTTTGAATTTTGTGAACTAAAAATTATCTTCTGCAACTTTTTAGAATTTGGAACAGTCTAAAACTTGGTTGTACCTTTATGCGTTCAAATGTAGCTTTTGTTGTTCACAAACTGAAAGATTTTTCAAACCTGTACGAAAAAAAAAAAAATTATCCCATTTCTGTATTGCATAGACACAAAATATGAATAATTTGGTCAGAATCAGTAAAAGCTTGTCATTCGACACATTGATTATACTGCAACATGATGTCATCAATATCTTTGGTCCCACTGAGATGGCATTAACCCATGACCAGAAAACAAAGTTTTAGACTGGCTCAAATTGAAAGAAGTTGCAGACGACAATATAAAGTGAATGAAAATTTGGATTTTTTTCTACTTTCTGGGTGGGAAAAAATTGTGGAAAATGAAGAATTTGCTTGTAACAAGCAATTTCTTCATTTTCTACAATGTTTTCAAAAGCTTTTTTTCTTCGGGCGTCTTAAAGCACCCTTGTGTGGGAATGGGTTAAGAAGCCCTGTATTATTGAAAACATCGCAAATTCTATTACCCACTACCACACAAGAAAATACTAGGCTGGTTCAAATTGAAAGATGTTGCAGACAACAATTTTAAGTTTATGAAATCTTAGATTTTTTGACTTTCTGAGGAAAATGAAGAAATCTCTTATTGCAAGCAATTTCTTCATTTTACACTAGGCTTTCTCAATTGCTATCTTGAGGGCTGTTAAAAAGCAGTGAGTCATTTTTGAAAATTCACTGGTTTTTGGGTGAAATTTTAAAGCTTTATTCCACAGGAACATCTCAAGAATCCTTTGGAAAGCATTAACCCATTCCCATACAATGACATTTTTTGATGCTCCACAAAAAAAGCAACAGGAAAAACATTTAGGAAAATGACTGCTTGTAACAAGTAATTTCTTCATTTTCCACAATGTTCGACCCAATAAGTTGAAAACATCTAAAATAACATAAACTATATATATTATGACTTACAGTCTGTAACTCCTTTAAAATAGGACCAGTCTAAAATTTTGCTGGTAATGGTTTAATAAAAGCCATTAAGTTAGACAATATGGTTATACAGTAGAAATTGTCGCAAAGCGAACTAATACCCCCCAACAGAAGTTGTCCATATACAAGTGCTATCCACCAAAGGGCCGTAACATAAAATGGACTTTTTAATTGAAGGGCCATAAATCAGTCAAAAATAAATGGACCATAACCAAAATAGGATATGCACAAGCCTGACTTATACTGAGTGTTTCTGTGAAATTTGAATCAAATCCGTCCTATGGTTGCTGAGAAATTGAGCAGACACAATTTTTCACCAAAGGGACATAACTCCATCAAAAATCACCGTAACCAAAATAGTATATGCACATCTCTGCTTGATACTGATTATAACAGTGAAGTTTCATAGCTGCCAAGAAATTGAGCGGACACAAAACAGCCACAGACCGACAAACTCACTCCTACATACGCCCAAACATAGTTTTGGGGGATATAATTATGGCAACTTTCAAATAAATAATAAACAGGACAAAATACATTTATGTAAAACTAACATTTTTGGTTTGGTTACAGAAAATTTTATGCAAACTAGTCAAAGGATGGCAGAAGATAATATATCATAACAATTGAAACTAAAGCATTCAAAAGGATTGAAAACATTATAAAAGGGGATACTACTTGTCACACACAATTTCTCCTTAATAATAACGGTCTTGGAAAAGACAGAATTTATCTTGTTCTAGGGAATGCCTGATAAACCACTGAAACCCCCTTGTTTGAGGCAACAAAGGATTCAAAGAAAACTTCATAAAAAGACTGAAAAATTGGAATGTACGTGACAAATAGGTAAAAATTATGTAAATTTTAAAAGAAATGATTTAATCCAAAATTAGACAATAAAATTTTGGACTGTTTCAAATTGAAAGGAGTTGCAGACGACAATTTAAGGTTTATTAAACTTCAGATTTATTCACTTGTGGGGGTAGAAATTATTGTGCAAAATGAAGAAATTGCTTGTATCAAGTAATTTCTTCATTTTGCACAATGTTTTCTGAAGCTATTTTCTTGAGGGGTGTCAAAAACATCATTGTGAGAGAATTAACCCATTACCAGACGGCAAAATTTCAACCTGTCCAAATTGAAAGAAGAATTTCTTTATTTTCCACAATGTTTTCCAAAGCTTTTTTCTTTAGGGGAGGAATTAAGTTGGAATTGGTTAACCAACAAAGCTACCACTTTCTTTGCAGCAAATAATAAGACCGTTTTCAGCGGCAGATATTCATCACACAGCTTATTAAAAAATAATATCAAAAACATTTGTGATAACATTAGCATACTCAACAAAATTAGTTCATTCCTATGAAAAATTTATTGTAAATGCTTGAAAGAAAGGTTCTTGTTTTGCCTTTACTTCAGTAATGTTGCTGTTTAAATTTCGTAATGTAGTTATTCTTTTTAAAACGGAGGTGCTTGAGCAGATATCAGAATTGACCAATTGCAGCTGTCAGTTAAAGAATCAATTGACAAAAATCATTCATTTACCAGAAGTGAAAATTTAACTTTTATGTTCTCATGTTTCATTACATGTCATACACTCAAGAAAAGACTTTCATCGAAATAAAGGAATCAGGTATGGTGAAAATGGGTTGAAATCTCATGGTTATTTAGGAGAAGATTTTTTCTGCTTTGACAGAAGGGCAGACAGACTGACATTGATCTATCACAATAGCTCATCCCAGTTGCTTCGTGAGCAAATAAATATCTAAATCCCCAGTATCAGAATATATAATGATAATATTTTCACTATTAAGAATACAATACAAATAATATTATCACTCTTTGACCCTTTCCTGTACAAATCCAGGATTTTACATTGCTGTGACTTTATACTAGAGAAAACATTGTGGAAATGGAGGAATTGCTTGGAACCAGCAATTTCTTCTTTCCCCACAATATTTTCTGCCACACAGGATGGTTTCATTTCAAATTGTATTCAATTTTCATTGTTGTCTGCAACCTCTTTTGAATTTGACCAGTCTAAATTTTCAAAAAACAGGAAAGGGTTTAATTTTGAGCAACTGTATTTTCAAAGACAAGGTTATAATAGGGCCTACATTCTTGACATTCAGACAGACAAACTGTCATAACCATTCTTTGGATCAAACACTCACATAAATGTTAAATAACTATAAAATCTCAATCCATTTTCAATCAATACATAAGTTTTGTTGACTATGTTAGTTTGTTGCAAAAAGTACAGGACTAGAAATGAGTCACAGACACTGACATACTTAAATATTTCTTGTCGTATGACCGTCAGTTGTGACCTTTAACCTGAGAGTACACAATGTAACATTACTCATGGCACAAGTACTCCCCCAGGGGAACAACTGTGCCGAGTTATTTTTGAAAGCCAACAATTAGTGTAGCAAATATCCTGCAGAAGAAAACTAAGCGCACACACACATATACGGACAGAGATAACTCTGTATTCCTGTCACCATTACATGATTGCGCATAAAAACTAGCAATAACTTTGTTTTTCATGTTTTTTTTTACCTTGTTTCTTGTTCACACTTAGTTTTTTTGCCTGACCAAATCTGCTGACTTTCCATAATGAAGTTTTACTGCTGAAATATCACTTAATCCTATGTTTATACGCACTGAAAATATAGAGCTTTGGAAAACATTGTGATAAAAGGAGAAATTGCTTGTAACAAGCAATTTCCCCTTTTCCCACAATGTTTTTGACCCGATAATGACATTTGCTTTTTTTCTCATTTCATTGCATATTGCAATGCCGTTAGCAACTTCTTTCAATTAGGACCAGTCTAAAATTTTGTCATGTGGGTTAACTGGTCTATTAAAATTTAATTGACATCAATTTAAGTTGAGAAAAAAGGTTTCAATTCCTCAAAAAATTCACCTTAGATACATGTGTTGAATTTCGTGAAATAAAACAAAATGATAACAATAGAAAGCATTGTAAAACTAGATATAGAGAGAACTATATAACTCTTGATTAAAGATATTTTCCTTTCTGTTCTTTCCTAGAAAACCCGTAACCTCAATCTGTGTAACATTGTTTCTGACAAAACATCATGCATCTCAGACTTATTACAAGACGACAAAGTTTAACCCATTCCCATACAATTTCTTCATTTTACACAATGTTTTAACAACTATTTTTCTTGAGGGGCGTCCAAAAGGGTCATTCTCTGGGAATGAATTAATAAAGCTGTTTGTCATCGAATTGAAACGCCCTGTTGCAGATAATTGGAAAAGGCAAGCGATTGATCTATTATATGGTCCGTAATAGGAAACAAAAAAACTTATAGTAGGTTGGCAACAAACTGTTAAAGTAATCAATCCTTTCCAGTTCAATCCCTGGTTTTTAGGTCCCTGTGATTTATAATTGGGAAAAGAATAAGAAGAAATTGCTTGTAGCAAGTAATTTCTTCTTTTTTTACAATATTTTTTATCCTGGTAAATGATTATTTTTAAATTAAATCCACTCTAATTTTTTTTTCTGCAAAACCTTTGAATTAATACAGGTCTTAAATATTGGAAACAGGAAAGGGTTAATTGGTATGGAATTGTATCAACTAATGAATAAGCTATCATGATCAAATATTGATAAGTAGGGAAAGGAAAATAAGAGAGATTGCATTTTGGTGGAAAAACACAGTAACTGAATTGTATTAGTTCATTACCAGACAACAAATAGACTGGTCCAAATTGAAAGGATTCGCAGACAACAATTCAAACTTATGAATTTAAGATTTTTTTCCCCCAAATTTTTGGGTAGAAAAAAATGTGAAAAATGAAGAAATTTCTAGTGGAAAGCAAATTCTTCAGTGCACACAATGTTTTCCCAAATATTTTCTTCTTGAGGGGCATCAAATGAGTGTTTGTGTGAGAATGGGTTAAAAGCACTTAAACAGCATATTACAAGAGCAATAATCAATTTTAGTAGAAATAGACATAAACGATATAGTACATTAAAAATTAGTGCAAGAAATAGTCCTGACATTTTCTTTTTCAAAAATGCACATTATAAAAAAAAAGTTATCTTAACCCTTGTCATTCTGAACCCAAAATATTCCGGTTTTGGCAGGAGGTGTAGAACAAGATCAGCCTGCACATGAGTGCAGTCTGATCTTGGTCCACACATCCTGCTTATACTTTTCCTGCAAGAGTTGTTTATGAAATTGATTTCTAAAAGAAATACTTATTTTTAAACAGCAATTTCTATCAGTGTTTTCAGTCCTTTGATTTACAGCAGTTCAGTAAGGTAATTTATACAGCATGACAAGAGTTAATATTAATACCTGATAAGTTATTTCTAGGACTGCACACTTTTTTAAAATCAATTTTAAATCAAAAGTAAAGCACTTGAATCATAGTATTTATGTAAATGTGTAGATTTTTCTATCACACTTAATGGATAAATGTAGGGAAAAAGGAATTCCCCTTTCTAGATCAGACACTTGTAAATCCTTTCCTGTTCAATCCCTTTTTTACGTCCCTGTGATTTTATAATTGAGAAAACATTGTAGAAAAAGAAGAAATTGCTTTCAAGCAATTTCTTCTTTTTCCACAATATTTTCTACCCTACTGAATGGTTATTTTCAAATTATAAACACCTTTAAATTTCAGTCAGCGAAACCTTTGAATTTGGACAAGTCTAAAATTTGTAAAACAGGAAAGGGTTAAATTATCCAACAATACATCTTCTATAGCTTTGTGATGGCATTTTATACAAATATATAACCAATGAATATGACTGTAGAATGAATGGAATAAAACATTTTAACAACAGAGGAGGACTTTAACCCCATTCTCACACAATGACGCTTTTTGACGCCCCTCCAGAAAAATGCTTTAGAAAACATTGCAAAAAATGAAGAAATTGCTTGTTACAAGCAATTTCTTCATTATTCACATTGTTTTCTAACCCAAAGTACAAAGATTTTTAAAATTTCGTTAACTTGAAAATGCCGTCTGCAACTTCTCTCAATTTGGATAAGTCTAAAATTTTGTTGTGTGGGAATGAGTTAAGAATACTGATGAATCCTCTTAATTGCAACCCTGATAATTGCAATTCACTGCTTGATAAAAACTTGTTTAACCCTTTCCTGTTTTATTTTTTTTAGACCTGTCCAAATTCAAAGGTTTTGCAGACGAAAACTTAGAGTGGATTTAATTTGAGAAATAACCATCCAGAAGGGTAGAAAATATTGTGGAAAAAGAAGAAATTGATTGTTACAAGCAATTTCTTCTTTTTCCACAATGTTTTCTCAAGTATAAAATCAGGAGGACGTAAAAACCAGTGAATGTAAAGGAAAGTGTTAATGTACAAACATAAGATTATAGAAAAAAACACACAACTTCTTAAATGCCACATCCTCATATTTGCTACAAAAATACTGGCAAATTGGTATTTCATTTAAAAGGATTCAACTGCATTGTAATATTTAACCCTTTATTATTTTAGACATATCCAAATTCAAAGGGGTTGCAGAGTTGTATAAAGTAAGTACAATTCAAAAAGTAACCATCCTAAACAACAGAAAACATTGTTTAAAAAGAAGAAATTGCTTGTTGCAAGCAATTTCTTCTTTTTCCACAATGTTTTCCCAAGTATAATATCACAGGGACATAAAATTCAGGGATTGTACAAAAGGATTAACTAACAAAGTATAAATCCTGTATCAAGCAAAGGTCCAGATAAGAGGAAGTAATGCCATTCAAGAATTAATGTTTCTCAAAAAATTCTTCAATTATTTAACCATTTTACCCTTTCCTGTACAATCACTGGTTTTTACGGCCATGCAATTTCATGATTAAGAAAATATTGTGAAAAAAGAAGAAATTGCTTGAATCAAGCAATTTCTTCTTTTATCACAATATTTTCTTCCACATAGAAAGGTTTCATTTCAAGTTGCACTCACTTTTCATTTTCGTCTGCAACATCTTTCAAATTGGACCAGTCTAAAATTTCGAGAAACAGGAAAGGGTTAAGAGATGAAGAGAATAGTAATTGTTTTCATGGAGGTATGAACCAAAAAAACCTAATCACACTGTATGAATACACTAAGCGGATTCATACATTGTGTGATTAGGTTTTTCAGTTCATACCTCCATGAAAAATAAAAATATTCTCTTCATTTCTTATAATTTAATAGCATCGAGCTAAAAAAGCAAAAACTTTACATATTTTGATACCCTTTTGTAAAGGACTATTTTGTACGGAAGCATACAAAATTGCTCAAAATTTTGTTCATGGAGTTATGAATAATTTTTTTTCCCAATCAGAACGCCCGATTTTGATAGACGAAACTTAAAATTAAATTCTAAAGAAAGGGCTTTGAAAAACATTGCAGAAGATGAAGAATTCCGATTGTTACAAGCAATTCAATCTCTTCATTTCCCACAATGTTTACTTCCCTAAAGACACAAACACACACAAGAAGAAAAAAACAACTGCATTTTGTGAACTTAAAACTGCAGTGTGTAACTTCTTTGAGTTTGGACCAGTTTAAAAATTTGAGTCTGGTAATAGGTTATTGAAACACAACCAGCATTTTAAATGTTACAAAACTAAAATTTAAGACCATAAAACCAGAATTTTTTCTCTTAATCAATTACTACCACACACGAACATTTTAGACTAGTCCAAACTGAAAGAAGTTGCAGAAGACAAATTTTAGTTGATGAAATTTTGGATTTTTGTTTTACTTTTGGGTTAGAAAACATTGCTGATATTGAAGAAATTGCTTGTAACAAGCAATCTTTTCATTTTCCACAATGCTATCCAAAGCTTTTTTCTTAGGGGTGTCAAAAGCAACCTTGGGTGGGAATGGGTATACCAATTACATGATGACAAATTTTTATACTGGTACAAACTGAATGGAGTTGCATTTGGCAATTTTAATTAACCCATTCCAACTCAATCCCTCCTTTTTACGCCTCTCAAGAAAAGAGCTTTGGAAAAAATTGTGGAAAATGAAGAAATTGCTTGTATCAAGCAATTTCTTCATTATCCACAATGTTTTCTATCGAAAAAGATGAAAAAAAATATAATTCCATCATCTTGAAATTGTCGTCTGCATCTTCTTTCAATTTGGAACAGTCTAAAATTTTGTCAAGTGGGAATGGGTTAAAGCTGATAGAATTATAACAAACTTTAACACTGTCAGATACAGATTGTTTCTGATGTGTCCGATTTTCTCAGTGTGGAATGTATATATTTTACTAGAAATAATTTTAGGTATATATAACCCATTCCCACACAAGAAAATTTTAGACTGGTCCAAATTGAAAGAAGTTGCAGACGAAAATTTCAAGTTGATGGTATTTTAATTTTTTTCGTCTTTTAAGGTAGAAAACATTGTGGATAATGAAGAAATTGCTTGATCCAAGCAATTTCTTCCTTTTCCACAATGTTTTCCAAAGCTTTTTCGTTGAGGGGCATAAAAAGGAGGGATTGAGTGGAATTGGGATAATAAAGAATCATATCTAATTTGCTGTAAGACTTTTCAGCTTGTACAGTTTACTACCGGTATTTTCGTTTATGCGAATAATGTCTAATCACTGTATCACACATGCTGCAGAATTTTCACCACGCTGGCCTGCTGCTTTAGCAAAACAAATGGCCTGCATCCATGTATTTTGCAAACTTTCAGTTTCTGCATGAATATAGTATGTTCGTCCTTTCTCTTTGCACCTTATTGAAAATGCGAATGGTTTTTTGTCTATAGTTGCCTCTGAGATTTCAGCATTGGTGAGTGGTATTTCTTTCTCTGTTGACTGAAAATAAAAATTATAGTAATGTTTTACAACCCTTACAAGGCACACAATCATGTAATAATTTTTTACCCTCATTCGTATTTGGAAGAAACGTCTGAGGTTTTATTAATCCAAATCATAAGTTACACATGAGGACTCTTGGACTTGGCTGTTACATGTTTGATAAAGGGTAAATGTCAATTTATCAGTAGGATAGAAAATTTCTTCTTTTTCTACAATGTTTTCTAATTCATAAAAACACCAGAACGTAAAAAAAGGGATCGAACAGGAAAGGGTTAAACAAGAGGGCTGTTAGCCCTGGGGCGCTCACCTGAGATAAAGGCCCTTTTTCTTTCAAAAGTCCAATTTCATGTTAAGGACGAATTATGATACAAATGGGCCATACTTACATATATAGACTATGTACCTTGGGATCCAAAAGTCTAAATTACAAATTCCAAGGATGAGGGGCCATTTGAAACAAGGAAAAAACCTTTTTCTCCCTCTGGATCCATGAGTTGTAATTTCAGAAATTAGAAAAGAATCTGTGAACTGACACTATATGCCTATAAACCCCCCCCCCCTCCCAGGGTTCCGTCCCTGAGGACCAGAGGATCATGAGTTTAGCTATTTTGAAAGAGGTCAATATACTAATGCTTGATGCAAAATATCAAGGCTCTACACCTTCTGGGTCAGGAGGAGATTTCAAAAGATTATTTTAAAATTTCTATTCTACTTTTGTTGCCATGGCAACCACGAGTTTATAACGAATTTCAATTCTTTAGCTATTCTCAAATGGGTCCACCTAAGGAACATTTCTGCCAATTTTGCTTCAAATTTGCCAAGTGTTTTGTGGGGAGATGTCGTTTAAAAATCGTTCTTTATTTCTATATATACCCCACCCCACAGGGGCTCCACCCTTGGGGACCAGAGGATCATGATTTTAGCTATTTTGAAAGAGGTTAATATACTAACGCTTGATGCAAAATATCAAGGCTCTACACCTTCTTGGTCAGGAGGAGAAGATTTTAAAAGATTATTTTAAAATTTCTATTCTACTTTTGTTGCCTTTGCAACCAGAGTTTTTAACGAATTTCAATGTTTTAGCTATTCTCAAAGGGGTCCACCTAAGGAACATTTCTGCCAATTCTGCTTCAAATTTGCCAAGTGTTTTGTGGGGAGATGTCGTTTAAAAATTGTTCTTTATTTCTATATATACCCCACCCCACGGGGGCTCCACCCTTGGGGACCAGAGGATCATGATTTTAGCTATGGTCAAAATACAGATGCTTGATGCAAAATATCAAGGCTCTACACCTTCTGGGTCAGGAGGAGAAGATTTTTATAGATTATTTTATTGTTTGTTTGAATGGGTTTTACGCCACTTTCAACAATCTTTCAGTTATATCGCGGCAGCTGGAGCACCTAACAATGGAATCCTGGTATTTCTCATACCAATACTACCATTACACCCTTTCCTAGCATAGGTCAACGATTATCGACCCATTGGTGAGAGACAAATAGTTGGAATGGATGAAAAGATTATTTTAAAATTTCACTTTTATTGCCATGGCAACCAGAGTTTTTAACAAATTTCAATTCTTTAAGCTACTTTTAAAGGGGACCACTTAAGGATCATTGCTGCCAAATTTGGTTCAAATTGGCCCAGTAGTTTAGGAGGAGATGTTGTTTAAAGAAATTGTTGACGGACGACTGACACCGGCCGGACGCCTGACAAAAAGTGATCACAATAGCTCACTTGGGCACTTCGTGCTCAGGAAGAAGGAAAGGAGAAATTGCTTGCTAAAAAGAATATTATCGGATTTTTGAGGAACAAAGCCCTGATTTCCAAATCAAACATGTGCACTTTTGATATCATTGCCTTCTTTTAATGGACACCGGTTAACCCTTTCCTGGACGAACCCTGGTTTTTACGTCACTGTTATTTTATACTTGAGAAAACATTGTGGAAAAAGAAGAAATTGCTTGAAACAAGCAATTTCTCCTTTCCTTCTTCCACAATATTTTCTACCACAAAGGATGGTCAGATTCCAAATTGCATGCATTTTTCATTGTCGTCTGCAGTCTCTTTCAACTTGGACCAGTCTAAAATTTCATAAAACAGGAAAGGGTTAAATGAAATCCAAGTGATCCTTTATGTAAAAGAGCTGCTATAGCATTTTGTAAGAAATTAATTACATTACTTGAAAAGCAGATATTTTACCTATATCAAATTTTCACGAAAATCTGTACATGTGCCGCTTTAATGTAGTGAAAATGTAGAAAAATAAGCCAATATCTGGGACTCAAAACCCTAAATTTCAGACATTCACCTGAAAACTTTCTCCAATGTAAAAGCTCACAGCTGTCCAATATTTTGTTTAAACCTAAAAATTTGTGGTTACACCAATATAATATGGTAACCGGACAATAGCCCCTCCGGACAATATCCCCTTCTATGTTTTTTGACAAGGCGGACATTGTCCCCTTCCTAAATTTAACAGGGCGGACATTAGCCCCTTCGTCATTCTGACAGGGCGGACAAAATCCCCTTCCTAATATTAGAAGGGCGGACATTATCCCCTTCATCGTTTTACTTCTGCGGACAAAAGCCCCTTTCTAAAATATATCACGAATGTAAATGTATAGGGCATGCTGCATCTCATACTAACACCATGTACAAAAAATAAGCTCATATGGAAAGGGTAATAATATAGCTAACATTCAGCATATTCTATCTTGTTAAGTCGACGAGGGCCAGGAAGGACAACGTATTACCAGATGACTTCAAATAGTAAAAAGTTGAAGTTGGCATGAGGTTCATTTTAAAGAAATATGGTGGTAAAGACGGAAAAACGGTTCTTTGCCTTTACCATGACGTTTACTAGAATACAAATTTAATGGAGTAGCTAGAAAGGAAATATGCAAAGTATTCAATTAAAAATTAGGCATCAGTTTATTATCTAACAAAAAAAGGAGTAAAACGGATATTAATCTTATGAATTTTGGATTATAGTTCGTTTCGGTACTTAACTCCTAAGAAACTTAGTACAATTTTACGAAGGGGGTAATGTCCGTCTATCGAGGGGATGATGTCCGCCCTGTTCATATTAGGAAGGGGATTTTGTCCGCGCTGCCAGAATGACGAAGGGGCTAATGTCCGCCCTGTTAAATTTAGGAAGGGGATAATGTCCGCCTTGTCAAAAAGCATAGAAGGGGATATTGTCCGGAGGGGCTATTGTCCTAAATTCATATAATATATATAAGTACATGACCATGGTTAAAGGAGAACAATCAAAGTTTAAATAGGGACTCTTGACCCCTATGACACCAACTGTACAGTCCCTGGGACTTCCATTTTTTGATGCCAGGCTAAAACCCCTAGATTAACATTAGTAAATATGTATTTTTAATTCCCTATCAATCACTAATTGATATTTACACCAAATTTTCTCAGTATTATGGAAAAACAGATTTTCTCCTCTTGTCCCCTGACAAGACATTTTACCTAGAATTAAAATGAGAATTGAAGAAATCTATTTTGAGAAAACTTTGTTCTTAATGAAGAAAGGATAGAACCCAGCAATATTTTACTTTGTTATGAACATTAATGATAATTTTCCATTTATGCTCTGAGTTAGCCTATTACATGTACTAGTGTATACCAATTACCAGTACTCATATACTCTGAAATATCCAAAATGCTTGTGAATTAAGATATTCATGAAGTATGCTATTTTCATATTCAATTTTTATAACCTTCTGAAGAATGTCACACACTTCACTGTCTTTTTGTATAAACTTTCCCATTTCATAGTTCAAGTAGAAGATTGTAACTAATCTCATACCCTATATGAGTGTGTAACAACGGTCAAATCTGACATTCCGAGGGCAAAATTAATTCCAATGAAATGAATTACAGCAGGATCCTGTTAGCCCTTTCCTGTACAATCCCTTGTTTTTACGTCCCTGTGATTTTATACTTGTGAAAACATTGTGGGAAAAGAAGAAATTGCTTGTATGAAGCAATTTCTTCTTTTCCCTCAATATTTTCCACCTTGTAGATTGGTTACTTTTCAAATTACACTTACTATTAATTATCGTCTGCATTATTAATTATTTTTTCAAATTGGACAAGTCTAAAATTTTGTAAAAACGGGAAAGGGTTAATCACAACCCCAACTTGTCAAAGCTTTAGTTGCAATTAAGGGGATTCCACTGTTCTAACATTCTGTTAAGGTAGAAGAATATTCATTTTTAGCTGAGCATGGGCCCTATTTTTAGATTTATAATTGTTAGATTAGAGTAAGAATATTAGTCAACTCACTTCATGTGTTATATTTTTGAGGAGGTGTGGCGATAAATTCTAATAAAAAAATACATTTCAACGGCAAGTTTTGAGTGATATAATATTTGAGATAGTGTTTTGAAACATGATTAGTATGTATCCAGTGCTCCAGCTGGGATTGAAAAAGGGCAGGGTGCTAGTACCCTGAAAGGACACTTCGAGTTGTTGCAAAGTGATGAGATGGGGGGTGTGTGTCCCCCTCCCAATTTTGGTGCATGGGGGGCCTCCCCCAAGAAAATTATAAATTTATAGAGCTTAAAGATGGGCTCTTCTCATCCTCTGATTCAAGATCAAGTATTTGAATTGTCAGCGTTTGCTGTTATGAGAAGGTTTTTATGGGTCGTGTTTTTACAGACTGTAAAATTCTTTTGAAATAAATTTTGACAAAAATTGAAGAACTCTGGTACTTTGATGAATCATCATCCCATATTGTCAGAAAAAATCAAACAATTCTATTAATTGGATCACCATTGATATGATCAAGGATCATATTTATATAATGAGTAATCTTTGAAATCAATTTTGTACTATTGATATTTACATTACCAGACAAGTAGTCAGGAAAAATTTACTTGTCTTTAAATACAAAGCCCCATGTTATACAAGACAGGCATGGGAATCCTACACCGTACATTACCTCTTGTGAGCTACCATACTGTAATGTTGTATTTTTTAAAATAAACCATTGCTTTTTCCATTTTCTTGAAAGTCTAGTTCTTTTCATTAACCATCCTGTCAGTTCATTCGGTCGAGAGTCTTCATCATTGTGTGTGCTTGATGTAGATCGGTTTGTGAGACTATTTGTTCTGCTATCAGTCGCCTCAGATGAGGCCATCGCAGCCGAATAATTTAAGAAAACCGAATTTTATGCTTTTATGTTTGTTTACTATTTTGTAAATGCCAACAAGCAGGTATTTGTTTGTCGTAATCATCCTTTAAAAATTGAGCTTCAACAACTGTTTTTGTCATAAATAGATGCATTTGTATTATAGATGCCACCAATAGAAAATTTAAGTGATATAGGATTTTTACAAGATATCGCCAAGTTACAAAAAATAAAATTGAAGATAGGGTCGGTATGTCGTAAAAACACGTCACATGACCATACGGTGTCCATATCAACATTTAAAGGACTTCAGAAGAGATGTTCAGTAATGCTGAATCAGAATCCGTCTGATGACAATCATTTTATCTATTTAATATGAAAACCGATATTTGTTGAAACAAAACCACTTGAAGCTTATCATGTATGTGAATCTAAAATGTGGCTGAACCCGGAAACGTCAAGGGTGTGAAATTTCACGAGTAGGAATTTACCTATACACTTGACAAGATGTCGGATCCAGATTTGAGAAGGAATTTCTCATTTCAAATGCAAATTGGTCTTACAAGGGAGCAAGTGAATATTGAGGGAGAATTAACACTTGCCAGTTTAAAAGAAATAGCTTGTGCTTTTGTTGACAGGAAGGTGAGATCTATTATTTCTTATTGTGCTTGTTTGTTCACACCCATCCATCTGTTTTGACAGTTAGGTAGTGTACAATATGTCCTACTTTTGACAGTTCTCTTAAATTTGAATCGTATATTTTCTGAACAGAACAATTCTTTCTTCTCACCAAAGTATTTACGCAATATAAGTGTAAAGAAGAACTCCTGGTGTATAGTAAAAGTATCATAGCTGCCTGCTCATGTCTTCTTGATATGTTGAACCTATGAGGAAACCCAAACTTGGTCCAGATTGGGCATTCTTTTCATTCATTAGTGCAATTTAAAATGTAATCTGCAGCAACTTTCAATTTAGACCAGTCTAAAATTTGTCATCTTGTAAATGGATATGTATGATATTTGGATGATTAGACATTAAGATGAATGAGTAGAGAGGATGCAATAAAAATACCAGCATGTTTTTGATCAGAGAATACTTACAGCATGTATGCTCATACAGTGCTCCAGCTAGGATTTCAAATTCTCTTCCACTGTTTAAAGAAACCAACAAAAAACAACAAAGCAGCTCGATTTTAATAATCAATCTCTTTCTCTGTTACTTTTCATGCATTATTTTTCAATACAAATTATTAGAAAAAACAATTTCTAAAGACTGTAAAAAGAATTGACCTTGAATTGACCCTATTTCCTAAGATACGGCAAGGGACCAATCAGTCGCAGTGGAGGGATGAAAACAATATCTACAAAGAATCTGAAATTTCTTAATGAAGGGTGTCAGACTCGATCGTCATTCACACTATCTTGCTTCAAACCATACGCAATCATTTAATTGGTAATTGGTGTTTGTTTACAACTGCCAAATTGATCTACATGCATGTGCTAATCATGTAAAGATTATTGGAATCTGGTCCCTTAATAACAAATCCTGCTTTTCCATAGGTTGACTTGTTGATATAAGCAGCTCCCTCCACTTTTACAGGTTGTAATGTGTTAGTTGGATTAACACATTGGTAATCATATCAAACTTAAAGTATCAATCAAATTAACACGACATTTAAAGGGTTAGAGTATTGGTGCAGTTTAGATTCTGTTATTTGGGCAAGGTGATTGAAAAAAGGGCAGGGCACGGCACTTTGAGGGTAGGGCAGGGGGCTATTTTGAAAGGGCCTAGCTGGAGCTGTACAATTGACCAATTGTGGCTGTCAATCAGAGTATCAACCGACCAATGGAATCCTTTATTCAGTACAGACCTTAGCTTTCAACTCCGATATTTGATGCAATTTTTGTTAATCCTTCTTGTTGGTTTGGCAACTTAAATGTCGCAGCTACAGCTTGAATAAGATGTTAAAATTGCAAACAAACCATTCTACTGTTAATTTACTTGCTTTTGGCCATAAATTTTTAAAAAAACACCGTTTAAAATCGGAGTAGAACTTCCTGTCAGAGTCACTCTGCGTTACCAAAGATGTCAGTAGGCGGGGCCAGCAATTGGTGAATTGTCATTTAAGCCATTACCTTTTAGCAAAATCTTAGACTGGCCCAAATTTAAAGAACATGCAGACAACAGTTTTAAGTTGGGAGCATTTTGAATATCTCAGTCTATTTTGGTAGAAAACAAGGTTGAAAATGAAGAAATTGCTTGTAACAAGCAAAGCAATTTCTTCGTTTTCAACCTTGTTTACCTCAAAATTTTCTTCAGGGGCAATGAATTGCAGAGATTTTGGAAGTAAGGGGACAATGTCCTCATTATCTAAAAAATGTGGGGACATTTTACAAAACCGATGGATCACACTAACATTGTGGCTCTAATGGCCTAAAAAAAGTGGGAACATTTTACAAAAATGGTGGATCACACTCTTTGCAACCATGGCAACGATGACCCCATGGTAAAAAAAACTGGAGACATTGATGTTTTTTGGGGAAAATGGTTTGGTAGATCACTGCAGATGCATAAATATGCCAGCATACCCACTGGGTTTTCATTTTGGGGGTACATGTACCCCTTAGGTTTTTAGAGTTATAGTTAAGGGTACATCATACGAATCTGAAACCTTTACCAAATGAAAATGTTTTAGTTATATCTACTTTGTTAATAATCAGTAAATAAGTGCCACACGTCATGTGCAAGTTTCAGATAAATTCAGTCTAAGTTTGGTAAATTTAGGATAGCAAAGCTGATTTTTGACAATTTGCTTTGTCTTAATTATCTGCCGTCATAGCGCAGTCCGTAGCGCGCCAGACTCCTAACCTTTATTCATGGGATGTCATGGGTTCCATCCCCAGCGGTGCACATGTTCTTTCAGACATTTGTCTCTCACAAATGGGTGGATAATCGTAAACCTAAGTGGGACAGCAGCTGGAGGCTGGGAAAGGATGTAGTGGTAGTACTGGTGTGAGAAATACCAAGAATCCATCGTTAGGTGCTCCAGCCACCGTGATATGACTGAATTACTGTTAAAAGTGGCATTAAACCCCATTCTATCAATTAATCATAATTAATGGATTTTGGAAGGGCTAAATGGGATATGAGAGCAATGGCTAATAAACTCTAACAGGTGAATTATGAGGGTCGGGATGGCTTTTGGACCAGGCCATATCAGGCATGTCAGCTAATTGTTAATTCAAACTCTGGTATTGAAACGTGTCTGGTACAGAAAATATCAAATGGCCTTAATATTCCTATCCAAAAGTCACCATTTCAATGTGGAGAAGTAGAATAGGTTTTGTTGCGACATTTTGCATACAGCAAATTACATAGCTAAAACAAAACTATACCGTTAATTAAAAGGCCCCATTTTGTCATGCCTGACTTACGTGTACAATGGAACTGACGAGAGAAACTAATTTCAAAATCAAATTCAGTAGTATGAATTATTGTCAGTTCAAAAAAATGTAAGTGCCTTTCACTTTGTTTGAAAAATAGCGCAACTTTGGACTCATTCTGAAACAAACTGATGAGGCCAACAAGATCCGCATCATACAAGCTTTTCTAGCTGCTGGTTCCCCCATTCTCTATATAGATGAAAATAGACTAAAAGGGATGGTTCCAGTCACATGAAAGGGAAATTACTTGCTTTCAATGCAATTTTTGTCTACTTTGCTTGCAAAATTTTGGTTTTTAGGAAAAGATACACATGTAGAGTTTCTCGTCCTTTTTAACACTAATAATTTTAAATGTACACACACGTAATGGCATTTTTGTTTCTACATTCATTTATTTTTCTGTATGTGCATGCACGTCTTGGTGTAAGATTTGTACGTGAACCGGCGTTATTGTACATGAATAACATACTGCAGTATGTGAATGGGCACCCTATAAGCTACAGTCGAATACCTATACCTCGAAGTTCAGGGGACTTACAAGAACACTTCGACGTAGAAATAGTTCCACGTGTAGATAATAGAATATTTTCCATGTCAACCAAAATGGTGGCGAAATACCGTAGGTAAATAAGGCCACAAATGATTTGTACTAATGTGATAATCTAATAGAACGAAAGATATAACGATGTTCTATTTATCGTAATTTTTTTTTAATCAATATTCTTATTATTGTCACTCGTAGCTAAAGTTTTGTTTAGACTTCGCTTTTTTGTTGTTGTTTTGTTTGTGTTTGTTCTTCTATTTTTGCTAATATTTCGGGTCGACTGCGTAGTTTGACTACATGTATTTTCTCTTTCCTGTTGAAATACCCAAGTATCCACCTGGATTGGTTACCAGGTTCTTCTTTCAGCGCATCCCATTGGACAAAGTTGCCGGCCATCCCCTGGGTAGACCAGGTCCGGGCCAAACAAGTCCGTCGTGGAAAGGGCGTAAGATGCCACTTTATTGATAGTAAAATTCGTCTGTAACATTGTCTCCACTTTCACTCAATCTTTCAAATTATCAGTTCGTAGACAAACAATCAAACAAAATCAAGCTAGCAATCGATATCCGATACTATATCGCACCTATCGCATAACTGCGTTGACACGTCGAAATGTGTGAAAAACATAGTTGATTGCAAAAATCAACCTTTATGATAAAGGTTTGTCCTATAGAGGTGTGAATGCGTGCAAACAATGGTGAGGGGACTTTGCAATTGATTCAAGGTAGGGTAGTTTACGAGATAAAGAGAATGACGTAATGGAGGTTCAAATACATAGGTGTAAAGATTAATAAGATTGGGACTTTAGAAGAACTTCGACATTGAGAGAACTTCGGCTAATGGACGTTTGAGGTAAAGGTATTCGACTGTTTATAGAAATAAAGGTTGGCATGAGGTCAAAAAGGCCAAGTGTCAGAAAGGTTCAGGTTGAAAAGGCCCTGTCAAATTAGGCACACTATTCCTAAAATTTTCATGCCCTGTCAAAATTACATGACCAAGCGTGCCTACTAGGGTACAGCAGTAGGTAATTCATAATACAATTACTTCGGTTCACATACAATTTTCATGCCAAGGCATACGTCTTGTACAGAAAAATAAATGAACTTAGAAATAAAAATGCCATTACATAATTATACATGCATTCAAAATTATTATTTTATAGAACAAGAAACTGTGTGCATAATTTTTCTAAACCCTTATACTTGAAAAAAAGTAGAAAGAAATTGCATCAGAAGAAAATGATTTCCCTTCCATATGACCAGAACCATCGTTCCTTTATGCTCTATTTCCAATTATATATGGAATTACAGTCAGGCCGCGATACACCGACCATCGTTATACCGGCAAACTCAGTTAACGACAAAAAAACACTGGGAACAAACCTCACTTAACGTAATTTTGACCCGTTTGAACGGCATATTCAAGTACCGACACCGACAGACATTTGTCGGAACAAATCTTCGAAATTTAATGAATTTTGCTTCAGTTTATCGGAATTTTCTCATTTTTTACGGTTGTTGACATGCCGTAAAGGGTGTTGTAAAATCCTTTATCAGCAGTTGTCGTAAACAATACAGGTTACACAATAGACTTGATTATCGATTTTTTACACCTTCTGATTAATAGTGTTTAATGTAAATAAAATGCCTTTGGCAAGTTTTTCACACTTAAATTTAACTATGTACCGGTGTTGTATATTTTATTGAATTCGGTTGTCTTTATTTGAGATATTTGAGCAATTTGAGAAATCGGAAAAGTTTGAGAAGTGTCCTTAATAAATGCGAGAAACAATTTACTCTTTTTGTCAGGATGTTTTCCTAAACCATTCACTGCAGAGTGGGAGAGGACTAATTAAATAAGGAAAATGCGTCTGCAAACAATTGATTTCGTTTAGTACTATACAAAATATGCGTTCTTTTTGTGTAATTGTTAAACCATAGCTTGTATATGAATATGTTTGCTGCAAATACATGCACACGTTAATAAATATTTATTTTCAATTGTGTTTTTATCGCAAAAATTGCCGACTTGTCCCAATCCGTAACGTAATACGTAAACTTCCCAGCCTTTAGCCTGTTCCTGTTTACAACTTTCACTTCCTGTCTAGTCCGTCATTTCTCGCCGACATCCCGAAAAATCTCCGGGTACCCAAAATCTCCTGCTCCATTACAACAACTGACTCAGTTACTGACAGGAATTGTGTGGGGACAAAGTATGTCGTTATAACGGGGTTTGACTGTAGTTGTTGATGAGATGAGATGATGTTGTAGTATATAATTATGAATTATGCACCTGGGGTTCATAAATTGACCCTTCCAATAGTTCCAAAATTTGGAATTTTACACATTATGAGCAAGTTAGAAAAAATCTTTTAGCTTATAATAGTGCTTGAAGTGTTCGTAATTGTAATGTAGCATAACCCAAAAGTTATCTACCATGTTTGTTTTAAATTATACCCCTAGGGTAAAAAAGAGCTTTGCCCTTGGGGTCCAAAATTTTGAAAAGCTCTTAATTACAGCATGATCAAATATCTTTTCCCCTCAATGTATATGGTGTAATGCATTTATGGTTCATATATAGCATAAACACATGGTTCCATACCAAGTTCTCAAAAATATACCGCTGGGGTAAAATTTATAGAAAAATACTCAATAAGAGAATAAAAGTATTCTATAAAATATAAGGCACAAGACATTTACATTTCCTCTGCCCCATTGCTAGATGATTTTGTAGTATATATTGCTAGAAAGTTACGATGACCCTTGTCCCTTGGACTAAAGAATGTCCTTGCCCAAGGTGTTAGGTGGAATAGACTCATATTTGGTATAGAGATGGTTCTCTTTTGGTAAGATTGCTAAAGATATATCCATGATAGGGTAAAAATAGCCCTGCCCAAGAGGTCCAAATGTTGTAAACACTCAGTTTGCACAATTTCAGTCTTCTCCTCTTTTGACCCATTACTGATGGATCTGCCCAGAAATCTAATTCATTGGGACGTATTGCCCACTGGTTTTGAAAAAAGTGGGCCATTTCAGAAAATATGGGGCACTACTAATGAACTTCCAGAATTCTCAATAATCATAGAGTTTGCAACCAGCATTGCCAGTATTCATGGGTTAGTAAGCCGTTTGGACTGCTACGTGAAACTTTCCAATTACTAGTTCTAAAATTCAAGGCTGTATAGATAGTGAAACCACTCATTTACTATGTACCTGCTTACTGTCTACCCATTTTCTTTCGTATTTCAAGTGAAATCTTCAAATTTTAGAATACACATAAGACTATTAGTAGTGCTTATGTCTCAGATGGTCTAAGTTGGAGATTATGGTTTAAATTTCTCTTCAAACTGAGACCAGATATATTTGACTAGTTTTTGGTATTTAAACACCCATTTTCTTTACTTTTCTGGTCAGCAGAGTTCCGTCTTGAGTCATTTACATGGGGCGTTTAGTCCAAGAACAGATTTCCTTAGAATCTGTAGCTCCTGAGGGTGACGAAGCTTTACTACCTACCTGGTTCTGTAGGGAAACTTTGTAGACCCTTTAGGTCTATTATTCCCCTCAGTCAGAGCTACAGATACAGGACGTAATTTGTATTTTAGATTAAGAAAAAATCACCTATACTGTCATAAACCTTATGTTGCAGATACTCATTTTATATCATGTTGACGAGGCGATTCAAATGAGTACCCACAACATAGGGTTTCAGTCAGAAATAAGGGATTTAGGATGCTGTTACCTCGTCTTATCTAGACCTCTGCCTCAGTTTAGGGTTTTTGCAGTCTCCGCACAGGTTTGGCAAGTTATCTTCTTTGTTACTGAATGAACCATTCACCTATTCCCACACAAGCCCTCTTTTTTACGCCACTGAAGAAGAAAACTTTGGAAAACATTGTGGAAAATGAAGTAATTGCTTGTACAACATTTTGATTAAAGTGCTAGAAGTAATTGCTTGTACGACATTTTGATTAAAGTGCTCCATCTCAATATGGAATCTGTGGAAAAGCAATTGACTGGATTGACTCATATCTAAGGCCTCTGAGCTGTAGTGTTAATTTAGAATCCGCCATTTCAACTCCTTGCAATCTGAACTGTTAAGTGTTCCTCAGGGAAGCTGTTTAGGTCCATGGATATATTTTACGTACGCCGGAACTTTGTTTGACGTCATCCCCAAATCTATATCAGTTTACTATTTAGCGGATGACTATATTGCGACAAAATCATTCAAACCATCTGCAGACAGCAAGAGAATAGCCATAGAAGAATTAGAAAGTTGTGCTGTGACAATTAATGACTGGATGAAACAGAATAAACTAAAAATGAATACTTCCAAAACTGAATTCATAACTTTCGGAAGCAAACAACAACTACAAAAGTGTACAACAAATGAAATCAATATTGCTGGTGACCATGTCAAGTCTGTTAAGTGCGTAAGATATCTTTGTGCGTTCCTAGACGAAAATTTAACCTTCAGTGAACATGTTAAGAAAAATTGCCAAACTGCAATGTTCAATTATCTAAGAATAAAAAGCATACGAAAATATCTTACGGAAGATGCAACAGAAACTCTCGTTCTAGCGCTTGTGATATCTCACTTGGACTATTGTAATGGGATTCTCTATGGTGCTTCTCAAACCGTCATACGAAAAATGCAAAGGATTCAAAACATGTGTGCAAAGCTCGTTTTAAGGTGAAACAAATATGACAGTAGTAAACAAGCACTCTATGACCTACATTGGCTCCCTATCAAAGCAAGGATTGAATTCAAAATTCTAACTGTCATGTTCAACTGTTCCAAGGGACGCGCTCCGGCTTATTTGACCGAGTTGTTTACAGAACAACTGCCGCAAAAAAGAAATTTGAGATCCACTAGCTCATCTGCAGGTTGTTACGGTATACCATTCAACAAATGCAAAGCATTTGGTGACAGGGGTTTTAAAATAGAAGGCCCAAAACTATGGAACAGGCTCCAGCAGGACCTACGACAATCCAAAACCGTTGATTGTTTTAAGAAGGGCTTGAAAACCATGTTTTTCAAAGACTTCGATGCTCTGTTCAACTGAAAAAGCGAATTATTTCAATCGTATCTGCGTATTTTTAAATATTGATTTTGGCACACTTTACTTTTGTACAATGCCAGTGAATATGCTTTGCGTGAAATTAGGCCTTTAAGTAAATCAAACAGTTTCAGTTTCAGTTCTATCAAGCAAATTCTTCATTATCCACAATATTTTCTATCTAAAAAGATGAAAAAAAATTAAATTCCATTAACTTGAATTTGTCATCTGCAGGCTCTTTCAATTTGAACAGTCTAAAATTTTGTTGTGTGGGAATGGGTTAATGAACTCAAGTGCAAAAACAATAATGCAGCTATAACTTATCTAATGTACACTTTAAGGCAAGCAAGAATTTTGCATTCACTACATCAGATATAAGAGAATTTCAGTCATTGATATTGTCATTGTTTGAATCAAACAAATTATTTAAGGAGTTCTTGTATATCTATATTTCGTTGTTTGGCATGCAAAATATTGTAACTACAGCTTGAATAAAGCTGTAGTTATGACATTTTTGTGCATGTCATATGACGATATTAATCTCTTTTCCAAATTAGCTAAATTGGCTTTAAAACTCTATCAACTTCAGATATTCATTGCGATAAAGTGAAAGTATAGAGTTAGCCCTGTTTATCTTGAGAGCCTTTAGAACAGCAAATATACTGGTGTGCAGACAATTGTCATCAAACAGTAGCATTATAGATTTTTAGGTTGCCATAGTAACGGTTTTATATAGGGTAATCAGTCAGAAATTTTGATGTGAGGAGTGGGTAATGGGAGATGTTGACATATGTGCAAAAGTTGACAGAAGACAATAACCTTTATACTGTCAATATTCTTAAGCCTTCTAAAAAAAATTAACCCTTGTCATGCTGATCCTTGAATATTCCTGTTTTGACAATAGCTGTGGCAGGTGTATAGACTAAGATCAGACTGCACAGACATGCAGTCGGATTTTTATCTACACTGCCTGCTTGTTCTTTTAGAGTTGAGGAAATATTTGAACACAAAATGGATCTAAATTTGACAAAGAATTAAACTGTTACAAAGAAAGGATAAATATTCAGCAGGGCAAGGGTTAATCCTTCACCTATGTTGATCTTTTCGATTTGTCAAATGTGCAAGACGAGGCAATTAGGCTGATGATGGTCATGCATTTTCTTTCTGATTTTAGGCATTTGAATTAAAGGTAATAACACAGAAAGTATTTTAAACGAAGGAGAGATCTTCAAAACAATTAACTTTATGAAATTTTGTCATTAAGACTTTACCCCTATACCACCAGTTGGCATAATCTTATACAGGTCCAAAATGAAAGAAGTTGCAGACAACATTTCAAAATTGTGCTAAAATTGGAAAATAAATGTCAAATAGGATGGAAATATTGTGAGAAGAGGATGAATTTCCTTTTCCTACAAAGTTTTTTCATGATTGCCAGAAATCATCATTGTGTGGTAATGAGTAAATCATATTCCTCCAAGAAATCTATAAGTGTTAATGAACATAGCTTTTTTGGTAGGGCTTATAAAACATTCCCATAAAATTTTAGCACCTAAACCATGGACCTCCAGTATTTCTCAAACCAGTACTACCACTGCATCATTTCCAACCCTCCAGCTGCTCATTGCACTTAGGTGGGAAACAAATGTCAGGGACCATTGATGGAACTAGGGTCACATTATTTAGGAGCCTGATGCACTACCAACTACAAATGGCCGTAACCCAAAGAAATTTTGAACAAAAGACAGAAATCCATTAATTCTTGTCATGATGTTTAAAATCTTGTTTATGATTTCACTAAAAGGACTGAAAAGACTGGAAGTTCTTATTTAACCCATTCTCACATGATCCCTCCTTTTTAAAGCCCCTCAAGAAAATAGTTTTGGAAAACAAGGTGGAAAATGAAGAAATTGCTTCTATCAAGAATTTTCTGCATTTCACAATGTTTTCTACCCCAAAAGACAAAGATTTTTTAATATTTCAACAATTTGAAATTGCTGTCTGCAACTTCATTCAGTTTGGTTCACTGTGTGAGAATGGGTTAAGGTCAATATTTCACTTGAAATCCAATTTCATGATCAATTCTCATTTGAAATGGACGAGCAGGTGCTATAGACTGAGATCAGACTGTACATATGTGCAGGCAAATCTTTGTTTTATCTTCATCCCAAAAAGGAATATTGCAGGTTCAGCATGACAAGGGTTAACTTTCAATCATTGACAGCAACACCTTTCAATTTGGACCAGTCTAAAATTTTACCATCTGGCAAATTGGTTTAATCCATTCCCACACAACAAAATTATAGATAGGTTATATTGGAAGAAGTTGCTGACCACAATTTCAAGTTGATAAAAGTTTAAAAAATTTTAGTCTTTCTGAGGAGAAAACATAGTGTGAAATAAAGAAATTGCTTGTAACAAGCAATTTCTTCATTTTCCACAATGTTTACTGAAGCATTTTTCTTGAGGGGGCATAAAAAGCTAGGTTTCGTGGGAACAGGTTTAATTGATAGTGATAGTAAGATGAAGGGTAAGTGGTTGTCATTTTCAATGTTTAACTAATGATGTTCCGAGTATAAAATCCTTTTGTTACGGAATGCCCATTACAAGTGTTGTGATCAAATCGTCTTTGTAATGTCATTAGTGTGAAGACACTTAGGATGATGACACTTTATGATTGACCTTTTGTCTTTCTCTTTCTTCTCTTTACACTGCCCCAAGTATGCTTCAAGCATGATATTTTCACCAGGCAGATTCTAATTCATGCCTGTGATCACTGGCAGATTGTATCAATGATTCATGTTTTGTATGTAGTAACCAATTCCCACACAATGATGCCTTTTGACGCCTTTAGGTAAAAAGCTTTGGAAAACATTAATGGAAAATGAAGAAATAGCTTGTATCCACTTATTTCTTCATTTTCCACAATGTTTTCTACCCAGACAGTTGAAAAAAAAATCTAAAATTTCATAGACTTTAAGCTAAAACCTATTTATGTTACATGGATTGGGGAAACAAGTTCTTCAAACCTAGATTTATTCATTTCGAATCTGCTTTTTTTACGCCCGTTGAAGACCGGCCGTATAATGGGATCACCCGTGGTGTCCGGGCGTCCGGGTGTCCGGGCGTCCGGTTGTCTGGTCGTCCGGGCGGTGTCCACTTCTTTGTCCGGAGCATAACTCTGTCACCGTAAGTCCGATTGACTTTAAACTTGGCAGTTATATTCTTCTCATCAATACGGAGTGCAGTGCACAAGAACCATAACTCTACCTGGCCTATTTTTTGAGTTATTGCCCTTTGTTGTTTTTCATACTTGAATCTTGTCCGGGGTATATCTCTAAAAGTATTATAGCTAGGATCATGAAACTTTATGGGTGTATAGATCTCACCAAGGGGGAGTGCAGTGCACAAGAACCATAACTCTACCTGGCCTATTTTTTGAGTTATTGTCCTTTGTTGTTTTTCATACTTGAATCTTGTCCGGAGTATATCTCTAAAAGTATTATAGCTAGGATCATGAAACTTCATGGGTGTATAGATCTCACAAGGTAGGAGTGCAGTGCACAAGAGCCATAACTCTACCTTGCCTATTATTTGAGTTATTGCCCTTTGTTTTTTTTTTCATACTTGAATCTTGTCCGGAGTATATCTCTAAAAGTATAATAGCTAGAATCATGAAATTTCATGGATGGATAGAGGTCACAAGGTAGGAGTGCTGTGTACAAGAACCATAACTCTACCTGGCCTATTTTTTGAGTTATTGCCCTTTGTTGTTTTTCATACTAGAATCTTGTCCGGAGTATATCTCTAAAAGTATAATAGCTAGGATTATGAAACTTCATGGGTGTATAGATCTCACCAAGGGGGAGTGCAGTGCACAAGAACCATAACTCTACCTGGCCTATTTTTTGAGTTATTGCACTTTGTTGTTTTTCATAATTGAATCTTGTCCGGAGTATATCTCTTAAAGTATAATAGCTAGAATTATGAAACTTCATGGATGGATAGGGCTCACCAAGTGGGAGTGCAGTGTACAAGAACCATAACTCTACCAAGGGTATATTTTGAGTTATTGCCCTTTGTTTTTTATCATACTTGAATCTTGTCAAGAGTATATCTCTAAAAGTATAAAAGCTAGGATCATGAAACTTCATGGGTGTATAGATCTCACCAAGGGGTTGTGCAGTGCACAAGAACCATAACTCTACCTGGCCTATTTTTTTAGTTATTGCCCTTTGTTGTTTTTCATACTTGAATCTTGTCCGGGGTATATCTCTAAAAGTTTAATAGCTAGAAACATGAAATTTCTTGGATGGATAGAGCTCTCCAAGTGGGAGTGCAGTGTACAAGAACCATAACTCTACTTAGCGTATATTTTGAGTTATTGCCCTTTGTTGTTTTTCATACTTGAATCTTGTCCGGAGTATATCTCTAAAAGTATAATAGCTAGAATCATGAAACTTCATGGATGGATAGGGCTCACCAAGTGGGAGTGCAGTGTACAAGAACCATAACTCTACCTGGCCTATTTGTAGCTCACCTGAGCACGTAGTGCTCAAGTGAGCTATTGTGATCGCCTTTTGTCCGGTGTCCGTGCGTCGTGTGTCGTGCGTCGTCTGTCAACAATTTCTTTAAACGACATCTCCTCCCAAACCACTGGGCCAATTTGAACCAAATTTGGCAGAAATGTTCCTTAGGTGGTCCCCTTCAAAAAAAGCTAAAAGAATTGAAATCCGTTAAAAACTCTGGTTGCCATGGCAACAAAAGTGAAATTTTAAAAAAATCTTTAAAAAACTTCTCCTGACCCAGAAGGCGTAGAGCCTTGATATTTTGCATGAAGCATCAGTATATTGACCTCTTTCAAAATAGCTAAAATCATGATCCTAGGGTCCCCAGGGGCCTAGCCCCAGGGGGGTGGGGTTTATATAGAAATAAAGAACAATTTTTTAAATGACATCTCTTCTCAAACCACTGGGTCGATTTGAACCAAATTTGGCAGAAATGTTCCTTGGGTGGTCCTCTTCAAAAATAGGTAAAAAAATTGAAATCCGTTAAAAACTGTGGTTGCCATGGCAACAAAAGTGAAATTTCAAAAAAATCTTTAAAAATCTTCTCCTCCTGACCCAGAAGGCATAGAGCCTTGATATTTTGCATGAAGCATCAGTATATTGACCTCTTTCAAAATAGCTAAAATCATGATCCTTGGGTCTCCAGGGGCGGAGCCCCGGGGGGGGGGGTTATATAGAAATAAAGAACAATTTTTTAAATGACTTCTCCTTCCAATTCACAGGGCCAATTTGAACCAAATTTTGCAGAAATGTTCCTTAGGTGGTCCCCCTTAAAATTAGCTAAAAGAATTGAAATCCGTTAAAAACTCTGATTGCCATGGCAACAAAAGTGAAATTTCAAATAATCTTTAAAAATCTTCTCCTCTTGACCCAGAAGGCATAGAGCCTTGATATTTTGCATGAAGCATCAGTATATTGATCTTTTACAAAATAGCTAAAATCATGATCCTAGGGTTTCCAGGGGCAGACCCAGGGGGGGGGGATGTGTATAGGCAGGAATCATCAGTTCATAGACTTCTTTCTTATTTCTGAAATTATAACCCATGGAAAAAGTTTTTTCCTTCTTTCAAATCAGCACTAAAGCCTTGGAATTTGTAATTTAGATTTTTGGATCCCCAGGTTCATAGTCTTTATATGTAATTGTGGCCCACTTGTTTTTTAATCCTAACCTTAACATGAAATTAGACTGTTGAAAGAAAAAGAGCCTTTATCTCAGGTGAGCGCCCCAGGGCCAACGGCCCTCTTGTTTGAGTTATTGCCCTTTGTTGTTTTTCATACTTTGTTTGACAAAAAGTATTCATTTAAAATAACATCAGTTCTATTCAAACCCCCAGTTTATATTAAGCAGTGTGACGGGCGTATCTTGTGACAATTTGGCACCTTGTTGGAAAATGCACCAGTACTCGTGTTGAAAGTGTTGGTCAATGACAGAACCAAGATCGATAGTCGCTCCCGTGAATCGAACTCAGGACCTCTTGATCGGGAATCCGACGCTCTACCTCACGACCAAAGACACCACATATAGACTTTAAATATAACTTTCAATTTTGACTAGTCTAATATTTTGCCATCTGGTAGTGCTTAACCCATTCCCTCACCCATTCGTTAATAATGTACTTCTCGAATAAAACTTAAGAAAACATTGTTGAAATTGAAGAAATTGCTTGTGGCAAGCTATAGTTTTATTTTCCACAATGTTTCCTACTGTAAGAGCTTTTACAATTTGTAGTTAACAACTTCTTTAAATTTAGATCATTTAAAATTTTGTTGTCTGATAATGGGTTTACATGAAATTTCATGGTTCAGGGACCTTTAAGTTTTTCCTCTGTCTTACATATTTTTAGTCCACTCAAAGGCAGCTAACACTATGGTATCCTGTGCAGTCCCTATGTTTGGCAGTAAACTTCGACTTTGAAATTATATTTCTCAGACAGTATCACAGAGATTTCAACCAAATTTCACAGGAAAATTCTTTATTTGACCCTTGATCAGAATTCATCAAATAACTTTGTTCAAAAAATTTCAACATGGCTTTTATGGGCAGGGCTAATTGCCATATACAAATGTAATTATGGTGTATATATAGTGATTGCTTCAATTCTTCTTCTCAGAAACTAGTAGATAAATTTCACCAAATTTCCTAGGAACAATCCTTGTATAACCCTTTTTCAGATTCCTTCATCAAATTTTGTTCTGTCAAAAACACACCTCCTATTGGGGATGACACTAAAATTTCCATATACATGTATTGTATAAAATAGTGAAAACTATGAGTACAAAGTGCAAGGTGAGCTATTGTGATCGGCCATTGTCCTTTGTCCGCCTGACTGTCCGTCCACAATTTCTTTAAGAATATTCTCTTCCTAAACCAGTAGGCCAATCAAGCTGAAACTTTGCAGGGAATTTCCTTGGATGAATTTCTATAAAATTTGTTAAAAAAAATTAATTCTGTGAAAAAACTCTGGTTGCCACCGCATCTTAATATGGAAAAGTTTAGTAAATCTTTAAAAATGTTCTCCTCCTAAACCAGTAGGCCAATGAAGCTGCAACTTTGCAGGGATGTTGATGTTCCTTGGGTGAAGCTCTACAAAAGTTATTCAAAGAATTTCATTCTGTGAAAACTCTGGTTACTGCAGCATTAGAAAATGGGAAATTTTAGTACATCTTTGAGTTTTTTGTTCTTCAGAAACTACAAGGCTAAAGGCATTTATGTTTCATAAGTAACTTAATATCATGCTGCTCTACCAAGTTTTCAAAAATTTAATCCCTGTGGTCAAAAATAGCCCTGCCCCTGAGTAAATTATAAGGTCTAGGATATTCATTATTGGTATGTAGCATTACTACATGGTTTTGTACTACATTATTTAAAATTGTTTTCCTATGGTGTACAATGGCCCTGTACTGGGGTCCGAAATAGGGAAAAACACAAAATTTGAGTAAGTGAAAAAAATTCTTAACTTTAAGGAAGATGGTATTTATATTTGGAATGTAGCATGGCTTGGCAGTTATCCAACAATTTTGATTAAATTATGCCTGTAGGTTAAAAAAAACCTTCCCTGGGTGTCCAAAGTTCGTAAAAATGCTCAATTAGACCATGTTCAACAGTCTAATCTCCCGATCGAAAGTTTTCTCCTTCAGAAATATAAGGGTAAGGACATTCATATTTGGTATGTAGCAATACTAAATAATTTTGTACTATGTTACAGCAAAATATGCCCTTAGGATAAAAATGTTTCTGCTCAAGGGGCCAAAAATTGCATAAATCGCTTAATCTGAAAGAGGTTTTCTTCTTGAATATAGGGCCTAGAGCATTTATATTAAAAACAGAGTATAACATAATTGTTATCTACCATGTTTATATCCTTTGGACAAAAATGACCCATCCCCAAGGCATCCAAAGTTATGAAAAATGCTCAATAGAACCATGTCCAAACATTTTCCTCTCCCAATGTATGAGCTGTAATGCATTCATATTTGGTTCATAATACATCGAGATTGTTTTCTACCAAGGTTGCTAAAATTATAGCCATTGGGTCAAAGTGGCCCAGGCCCCAAATTTGGTAAAAAGCTCAATTAAAGCAATATCAAATTCTCCTTTTAACACTCGTCCACATTAAAAGAAGTTGCAGATAGTAAATAAAATTGGTTTGAAATCTAAATCCAAAGAATTTTTAGGCTAGGAATCATTGAGAAATGGAGAACTTGCTTGTAACTACTAATTTCTCCCTTTCTCACAATGCTTTTTAGCTAATCTGAGCACAAAGTGCTCAAGGTGAGGTATTTTGATCGTCCTCTGTCTGGCATGCGTCATCAGGCTGCGTCGTCTGTGGTGTGAACCAACAATTTTAAAACAACATCTCCTCCGAAACCACTGGGCCGATTTCAACCAAATAGCAAAGTTAGTAGAAATGTTTCTTATATTGCTAAAAAAATTAAATCTGTTGAAAACTTTGGTTGACAAGGATACAAAACTGAAATTTTAATAAAATCTTTAAAAAATTATCTTCTCCTGACCCAGAAGGCGTAGAGTCTTGATATTTTGCATGAAGCATCTAAACATTGACCTCTTTCTCAAATCATGCTAAAATCATCTCCCTCGGGTCCCAAGGGGCGGAGCTCCAGGGAGTGAAGAGCTTATATAGATATAAAAAAGGACTTTTAAAAAAATATCTCCTTCCAAACAACTTTGCCAATTTCAACAAATTTGGCAGAAATGTCCCCTGGATGGTGCCCTTTTAAAAAATGCTAAAAGTATAGAAATCTGTTGAATACTTAGGATGCTAAGGTAACAAAACTGAAATTTCAATGAAATCTTAAAAAATTATCTTCTCCTGACGGAGAAGACGTAGAGTCTTGATGTTTTGCGTGAAACATCAGTACAGCGAGCTCTTTCAGAATTCCTTAATTCATCACTCTTTGTTACCCAGGAGTGGAGCCCCATGGGGGTGGGGCTTATATGATAAATAAAGAAGGATTTTTAAAATGACATCTCTTCCCAAACCACTGGGCCAATTTCAACCAAAGAAATGAAATCAGTTGAAAACTCTTGTTACTATGACAACAAGAGTATTTTTTTTAAAATCATCTTCTGATGACCTTGAAGTTGAAGAATCTTGAGCTCTGAATGAAGCATCAGTTCATTGACCTCTTTCAGAATTGCTAAAATTTCAGAGTCACAGGGTGATTGAGCTTAAATAGAAATAAAAGGAGGTAACTCTTTGACCAATTTAACCAAATTTGGTAGAAATTTACCTTAGCTGCCCCTTTTTAATAATAACTTAAAGATTTGAAATCTGTTGAAAGCATGACAACATATGTTGATTTTAGTTAAATCTGAAAAGGAGTTCTTCTCCCGACCCATTTAGTATTAGGCTTTGAAGAAAAAGAGCCTTATCTCAGGTGAGCGCCACAGCCACTGGCCCTCATGTTTTAGAATATGATATTACAAATAACTATGGCTTGAAAAGGATAAACAGGTGATGTTTATGATGATCAGACTGCTAGTATAATCTGGCTGATCTTTGTGTATATCTCCTGCAAAACCATGAATATTACTGGCACAATATGACATTGGTTAAATAACTTGCATTATGACATTGAGAAATGTTTCATTTTTTCATTTCTCAGAGGTATAACTAATGGATGAAATAAAAGCGAAGATTTATGATTGTTCATGATTAATACATTAAAAAGAGGGCATGATTACAGAAATGAAATTCTGTACATGTAATGCAACTCGATTTAATTGCAACATTTGCATAATTGTTCAACAATACAGATTACTCTCTTATCATTGGAGCCATATCAATATTTTGCTATAAAATTTCCCTCAATGGCTTAGTGCATTAACTCTTTCCTGTTCATCCACTGGTTCTTATGTCCCTGTGATTTTATACATGAGAAAGCATTGTGGGAAAAGAAGAAATTGCTTGTGACAAGCAATTTTATCTTTTCCCACAATATTTTCTAACCTGTGGCTGGTTACTTTTTAAATTGCACTCACTTTTAATTGTTGTCTGCAACTTCTTTCAATTTGGACAGGTATAAAATTTCTCTGTGTGGGAATGGGTTAATAAAAATTTAAAGTGTCTTATACCTGAAATGTATATCTTGTAAAGGCAATTTGTTGCACAAGGCTATAAAGATATCACAGATATTTTGATTTTATTCTTCAGTAGACATTAATTAGCCATGCTACTTTGCATGAAGCACTAGCCTTATCATAAATTGCTAAAATTATCCCTTTGACAGAGCTTAAAGGGCATGTGCAGAAATGAAAAAGGATTCCTTTAAACATCTCCCCACAAAGTACTGGAGTAGTTTGAAGCATATGAGGAAGACATATCCTTAGGAGACCTTAATCCTTAGAAATAGCTAAGATAATTTGAACTAGTTAAAAGTCTTGTTGATATTTTAAGAAAATTTTCATTGTAAAAAATCTAAAATTTCTCCTACTGAGCTTATAATATCTATTAGGCCTGGATCATTCATATTTTCCATGCAACCTCAGGCACTTGCAAATCTCTAAATCCAAACCTGACTTGTGTCCCTAGAGGCAGGGATGCAGGACAAGTTGGTCAGGTCTCTCCTCCACATTTGAATCAAATGAGGAACATTCTTGGGTTATCTCTCTTGAATACTTTCAAGAAATACATTGGTCCTTATCAGTGTTTTACTTGGACTTAAGCCTTAATTTCTTTGCACCTAGTTTTAAAGTCAGCTGTTTAATGGAAACTTTAGAGCTGGAAATGTTCGTTTCATCCTCAAAATACATTTCTATGCTATTTCTGAACCATAAACTTATACTGTTGAGAGATTATTATCTATGACCAGACTTGAAAATGCAATTAAAAATCGCAACTTACCTATGCTGATCAAAGATAAAAACAGATGTATTATGCAATGAAATGACCAATGTACAATTTGGCACAACTCTGATTTAATGGTAACAGAACAAGGGAAGATTACACACTAATGGTCCTCATTAGATATATATGGAGGATCTATTTCCAAAATAGCTAAAAGATTTGAAAGTTTTGAAACTCTGCTTGCAATGGCTACAAATGTGTAATTAAAAAAGTGTCTACTTAAAAGGCTGAATTAGTCTTGATATTTGTCATGTTTATTCATTTATGGTCTTCCATGAGGATTGCTAGAAGAGCTGGATCCCTAGATCCCCAGGGAACCACTAAGCCTATATAGGAGAAAGAAAGGTTCTTAGGGTGCATCTTATATATCTTAAGTCATTCCCACACAATTCTAAGAACCTTTTTATGCCCCTCATCTGGCCTCAAGACAAAAGCGTTTGAAAACATTTTGGGAAATAAAGAAATTGCTTGTATCATGTTTTCTATCTGAAAAGAAGAAAAAAATGAAAAATAAAATTCCATTTACTTGAAAATGTAGTTTGCAGCCCCTTTGAACTTGGTACAGTATAAAATTAATTTGTTTTGGTATGGGATAACTTAACATTGAATCCTTTGTCTCTGGTAGGTGTACCTGAGGGCCAACAAGCCTCTTGCTCTTTCAATCATCCTAATCCACAGAATTATCATAGCAGCTATTGACATTTTTTCACTATATTTAGGACCTTAACCCATGCCAACTCAATCCCTCCTTTTTACGCCTCTCGAGAAAAAAGCTTTGGAAAACATTGTGGAAAATGAAGAAATTGCTTGTATCAAGCAATTTCTTCATTGTACACAATGTTTTCTATCCAAAAAGATGAAAAAATTTATGATAATCCATCATCTTGAAATTGTCGTCTGAATCTTCTTTCAATTTGGACTGGTCTAAAATTTTGTCAATTGGGAAAGGGTTAAATCAAAGTGTGTCAATTGATACGCTCTACCATACAGTGTTATGACTTTCGCTTCTCTATAATAACTGACAATTTAATCATCAAATAATTGACCAATAGAGGCTGTCAATCAAATAATCAGTCGACAATAAAAACATTCATTTAATAGACTGGAAGCTCAGTTTGAACTCTGCCTTTGGCTGCCATTTTGGTGAATCATTTTTGTTGGTTTGGCGATTTAAACGTTGTGACTACAATTTATTCAATTCTGCTTCTGTGTAACATGCTACTGGCCATAAATTTTGCAAATTAACGCTGTTAAAAATCGAAGTGGAACTTCCTGTTGGAATCAATGGGCGGGCCAAAGGATTCAGTAGGTGGGGCCAACGATTGTTCAATTGAAGTAGTACTGCATAA
The DNA here is from genome assembly GCA_946902895.1 of Fragum fragum. Taxonomy (NCBI): domain Eukaryota; kingdom Metazoa; phylum Mollusca; class Bivalvia; order Cardiida; family Cardiidae; genus Fragum; species Fragum fragum. The sequence goes on from OX336366.1 coordinate 19,497,757, forward strand.
TTACACTGTATTGTCCTAAAGTAGTAGTTAAACCCATTCCAACACAGTGATGCTTTTGGACGTCCCTCAATAAAAACAAAAGGGAAAACATTGTGTAAAATGAAGAAATTGTTTGTAACAAGCAATTTCTTCATTTTACACAATTTTTTCAATCGAGAAAGTACTGCAACAAATCTAAAATTTAAAACTTAAAATTGTCGTCTGCAACTTCTTTCAATTTGGACCAGTCTTAATTTTCACTGTGTGGGAATGGGTAAAAAGTATAACTTTCACAAATGACTTGGATGTGGGTGGTTAATTAGCCTTTGATCTCCAAAACATGGTGTATTTTTTGTCATCCATGTATGATTGTCAGTTTGGGATGTTCTCTTAATATGTCCTATTTCACATTATATCCCCTGAACATCAAAAAAATGTTTAACTTTTAGCTTTGCTTTTCAGAGAAAACCTGAGGTAGTGCTACAGCCTTGGTGTTGTCGTGGCTGTCATAAACATGAGAAAAATTAGACATTTTGTGATATCTGGTTCTACTAAAGGCATTCAATTGAAACTTGACACAAATGTTCACTTATAATGGAAAGAGCAACCTATACTATCAATGGGGGATAACTCTAGATGCATTTTATCCACTATCCAGCACCCAATAGCCGTAGGCGGTGCACTTGTTCTTCTTTGCTTTTACTAAGTTTTGCTCTGTTAACATTTTTTTTTAACAAATGGCCTGATTCACAGTCAGGAAACTAATATTTTCTAATATTTATTTTGAAAAAATTGTGATATCAAGCCCTTTTCACAAGTTTTATTAATTTAAGGGCCATGTTAATACAATTTCAACCCTTTCCTGTTTCTCAAAATTTTAGAAGTGTCCAAATTCAAAGGTTTTGCAGACAAAAATACAAAGGAGATTTAATTTTAAGAAATTACCATTCGGTAGGTTAGAAAATATTGTTGAAATAGAAATTGCTTGTTATGTAATGATAAATCTTAAATTCTTTTACTTCACAATGTTTTCTCAAGTATTAAATTATATGTAAACAGCATGCAGGGATTGAACAGGAAAGGGTTAACAGTGGCCCAGTCCTGCAAGATCTGACAGGACATTTGACTTAAAGATAGGGAATGTTGTTATTTTGAAAATTGATGGTTGGTGACAGGAACAGAAAATAGTGACCCTAACCATTTCCTGTTTTGCAAAATTTTAGACCTACCCGAATTCAAAGGATTTGCAAAAGACATCATAAAATCAATTTGGTTAGAAAAATAATCATTCATTCGTGTAGAAAATATTGTGAAACATGAAGAAATTGCTTGTAACAAGCAATTTCTTCATTTTCCACAATATTTTCACAGGGACGTAAAATTCGGGATTGAACAGGAAAGGGTAAATATATGTCATTATCTGGTCAGCTTAAATGAGCTTAAGGTAATGTCGGAACTAGAGATTAAATATGCTGCAGCTACAACATTTAAGTCCAAAATCAACACAAGTGTTTATGATGGATGTCTTTCTATGTCAGTTATCAAAGTTCCCTTCCAGTCTAAATGATTTGATTGGTTAATTGATACATTTATTGATATCAGCAATCTGTCAATTTAGCTATAATTAGATGACAAAATTTTAGACTTGTATGATTTGAAAGGAGTTACAGATCTATGGCAAATCAAAGTGCACTGAAAATGTCAAAAAGGGTAGAAAACATTGTAGGAAAAGTAGACATTTGCTTCTCACAAGCAATTTCTCATTTATTCACAATGTTTGCCAAAACTAATGAGTCCTTGAGTGGCAGTGCATTTAATACAGGATTTTGTGGTAATGTGTTGCATTTTCATTTAATTGATTATATATGAATTAGCTTAACCCTTTCCTGATTTCAAAATTTTAGAGTGGCCCAATTTCGAAGGTTTTTCAGCCGACAATTTAAAGTCGATTTAATTTGAAAAGTCATCATAGGTTAGAAAATATTGTGGAAAAGGTAGAAATTGCTTGTTACAAGCAATTTCTACTTTTTCCGCAATGTTTCCCAAGGTATAAAACACAGGGAAGTACAAACAACTGATTGAACAGGAAAGGGTTAAGCAGGGGTTTGAATTGAAAACCTGTGTTGTTCTTCATGATATGTTGGACAAGTCTGTCATGGGAATTCCATGCAAACCCCAGCTACAGCTAAATAAAAAATTATAGGCTTTTCTACTTGGGGACACTTAGGTCATTTTTCAAAGCCATTTGTCCAGGGACAAGGAAATATGAAGGCAAATCTTAGAGTGGTACAAATAGATCTCAAAGATAGATTATTACAATGTATTTGAAAAGTATATAGGTATATTTGAAGGGTAGATAATGTTGTGGTAAACACATTACCAGATGGCAAAATTTTAGACTAGTCCAAATTGAAAGGAGTTGTAGACAACAATTTAAAGTTTATGAAAATTAACATTTTTGAAACTTTCTGGGTTGAAATTGAAAACGGGGGAAATGAAGCAATGGCTTGTATCAAGCAATTTCTTCATTTTCAACAATATTTTCTAAGTTGATTTTCTTGAAAAGCGTCACTGTGTGGGAATGGGTTATTGTAGAAAATGCTGGGTTCCAGCTGTTTCTTCATTACAACAGTGTTTTCTCTAAAATATATCTCTACATTTGTTTGCGTACCAGTTCATTCAAAATCTGGACAAGTAGAAATCATGATTGCCTTAACTCATTCCCACACGGTGACGCTTTTTGATGCCCCTCAAGAAATTGCTTGTAATCCGCAAAATTTTCATTTATACAAGGTTTTCTATCCAGAAAGTTGAAAAAATTTAAACTTTAAATCGTCGTCTGCAACTTCTTTCAATTTTGACCAGTCTTTAATTTTGTTGTTTGGTAATAAGTTAATTGACTGTCCGAGGACTAGTGGAGAAAATATGTTTTTCCATACATCACTTGCTGTACAAAGAAAAGGGTTAGTGCAATTGACAATTGCATATGGTTCTACTACGGAAATCATTGCATGTTTGACGGAAGCTATAAATAGTAAGTAGGATTTACCTGAGTCACAGTATGATGTCCAAATATATCAAAATGTGTCTATTTTTAACTCCAAACAAGAACACAATCACGCAAGAATGATTAGATTCTATTCTATGACGTCAACTGGACAATATTTTATATGCCAAATGAATTAATTTTTTCATATGACAAAATATAGGGTTATTATGTTTTATCTGATGTTATATATTCATAAAAAAAAACTTACTGCCTCATTTGAAAAAAAAAAAATACATACCAGTATATAATTTATCAAATTCAACTTTTGAGTATACAATCAAGAAAATATTATCCACAACCATTGAGATTAACCCTTGTCATGCTGAATAAATTACCTTACTGAAATACTGTCTAATCAAAGGGCTGAAAGCACTGATAGAACTTGTTGTTCAAAAATCAATATCTTGTAATTTAATCCTTTCCCAATTCTTAATGTAATGCTTTCATAGTTCTAACTTTGACTTTTCAAGCAATAACAGCTTTAATCTTTCTTTTTTTGAAATAACAAAAAATAATTTTCTATTGATTATGTTTTGCCTGTCTGTCTTTCATCATTGTATCAAACAAACTCAACTTTGTGAACAAAATATCTTGTCAATGGTGTTGTTTTTGGCAGCAGATTGATCTGTCAGACTGTCTGTCCAGATTTAATTGAAAACTATAGTTGAGAAATTAATGGGCCTCTACAGGTTTGTTTAATGTTGGACTAGTCTATAATTTTGTTGTGTGGTAATGGGTTAGATATTTATGTCTTTTGTGAAATGTATCAGTATAATAACTCCATGAAAAAAGATAATGAAAAACAGATGCATACTTTATGGAATGTTTTCATGAATTCTTCAAGACAAGCAGTGAAGTGCCTAATGAGAAAATGCAGTGTTCTTTCCTAAAAGTTCTTTATGAATTAAGTTAATGCATTATATATGCATTTGAATGTATGGATTAATTTGAGATATTGTTCATAAATAATTCTTGAATCATGCAAGTCATGTTTAATTCTAAGCTCTATTTGCCAAAAGCTAAAAGCGCCATTTTTCCAAAACTTCCCGTCATCATGTGACTATTGAAAAATCTCACAAAATCTCATTTGCAAAATAAACATTTTTTGCATGCCAGGGTTGCATGCTAAGGAAGAGCTATTGTCATATAGGCTCCACATTGGTGTCCCTCTTGGTTAAAGTTTTTATATCAAGATAATTATTCACGCTAGGATGCTAGTATTTCACACAAGCATTCATCAAGTGATGGCCCATCATCTAGCACTAAGTCTGGAGACCTTGAGGCCTTGTGACCTTGACCTTTTTAAGAAAATCTTTATACAAAACCTTTAATGGTGCTTGTAATTCCTGAATGTTTCTACCGTAGGACCATCATACTTTACATATACACTCATCAGGAGATGGGCTTTCACTTGACACCATCATGGGATGTCATGGGTTCAATCCCCGGCAGCAACACATATTCTTTCCGACATTTGTCTCTCACCAATGGGTGGATAATCGTAAACCTAAGTGGGATAGAAGCTGGAGACTAGGAAAGGATATAGTGGTAGTACTGGTGTGAGATATACCAGGAATCCATTGTTAAGTGCTCCAGCCGCCGGGATATGGCTGAAATACTGTTAAAAGCAGCATTAAACCCCATTTAATCTAAATCAATCAACTCACTTGACACCAAATAATTTGACTCCCTTGACCTCTGACCTACTTATCAAATTAATTTAAACTAAAAACTTCAATCTTGCTTGTATTTGTTAAATGCTTATATAAATACATAGAATTTTCAAACTTCACATAATTCTGCACTCATTAGGTGATCAGCTTTCACTTAAAACTAAGTACTTTGACCCTGTGACCTTTGGCATAGTTGAATGAATTTAACCAAAAACTTTACACTTTTTATTAAAAGTTTTCTTATTGCATAACCTAGGGTCATCAAACTACACATATACACTCAACATGTGATTTTCTCTGGACATCGACTACCTTCAACCTGTGACCTTTACTTTTATCTTTAACGTTTTTTTTTGTGTGCTCCATCTTTGATAGTAATTGTTTTTCTGGTCATGAGGAAGATCCCTATGGAATATAGTGTCATTCTGACCTATATCAAGGGAAAAAGTGCCTAAATGACAATTTCCACATTACGACTCTAGAAGTCACAATTTCATGGCACATTCATTCTCAAATTTGCTTGTTTGTCTGGACATGAGAAAGATCCCTTTTGAATATAGTGATATTTTTACTTATATTAAGAGGAAAGGCGCCTTATCAACAATTTTTTGTTACCACTCTAGAGGTCACAAATTTGGCTCAATCATTCTCAAACTTGCTGAAATAATTAACATGGTCATTAGGAAGAACCTATTGTGCTGAGGGTCAAATTAATATCATGGGAAAAGGGACCTTATTTACAATTACCTTGTTATCAGTCTAGAGGTCACAATTTTGGCTCAATCTTTCTCAAACTTAGCTTGAATGTTTGTATGGTCTTGAAAATACAGTGTTTAGAATATCACAGAATTCTTACACATTCAAGAGAAAATCGCCATAATGACAATTTCCTTGTTTATTGTCTATTGGCTCAATCTTGCTCCAATTTGCTGTAAATGCTTGTATTGTAACGAAAGAACCTAATTGAAGATGATGAAATTGCATATATATGTATAAAACTTGGTATTAGTGGCAATTTCAGTTTTCTACTCAACAAATCACAATCTTTGCCTTCATATCCATTTGACTTTGAAAAATATCATATTATCAAATTGGTATAATAGGCAGGATTTTCATTTTTTCTGCTTTGTGACACTTCCAATTCTATAGGTCTATTTTTGCCTAGAAAATATGTCTCTTTATTGTTTTGATCTGCATATAGGCTTTAATGAATTGACTGCAAGCTATAATAGAAACTGGCAACATTGAATACTTACATAATAAAAAACCTTGGACAATTTGTATAGATATATCCAAAAATAGAAAATAATAGTTATAATTAATTTGGCCTTTCTGTGCAGAATAATCAATGGTTATTTTCCCCCATTTCAACACATTGCTAGGTGTGATTTCGTATATATCATATTTATCAAATATCAGCAGTCTACCTCTGAAACGAGCTTAATCATGCAATTGTTCTTGTATGTGTTGAATTATTTGGTTATATGGATGGTTATTTTTTAGTTTCATTTAAGTCATTCTTGCACAACAAAATTTTAGACCGCTCCAAATTGAAATACATTGCAAAAAAAATTCTCAAGTTCAGGGAATTTTGAAATTCTTAGTCTTTTTTCTGGTAAAAAATACATAATGGAAAATGAAGAAATTGCTTTTTCAACAAAGTTTTTTTCTTAACACTTGTCATGCTCTATAAATTACCTTACTGAACTGCTGTCAAATCAAAGGGCTGAAAGCACTGATAGAACTTGCTGTTCAAAAATCAATATTTCTTTAGGAAATCAACTTCTTAAACAATTCTGATAGGAAAAGTACAAGCAGGAGGTGTAGACTAAGATCAGCCTGCACATAAGTGCAGTCTGATCTTAGTCTACACCTCCTGCAAAAACCGGAATATTCCAGGCTCAGCATAACAAGGGTTAAGGGAAAAGTGTCACAAAGTGGGATTGTGTGTGAGAAGTTCATTACATATCAATCAGTCTATTTGTGCCTCTGTGACCTTGTTGGATTGAAGCTGTGACAGGATGTGTTGAATTATAGTTTGTAAATACATGTATAATATTTTTTTTTATTTACTTATAAACCCATTATTAGAGAACAACAACAAAAAATAGAAAATAATTCAACATTGATGGGTATTTATGAATCTTTGTCTTTTCAGGGAGAAAAAATTGTGGTGTACCCATTCCCACACAATGATGCTTTTTGACAACTCTCAAGAAAAACAATTTGGAAAACATTATGCAAATGTAGAAATTGTTTGAAGAAAGCAATTTCTTCATTTCACACAATATCGTCTACCCAGAAAGTTGAAAAATCTAAAATTTCTTTCAATTTGGACCGGTTTGAAATTTTTTCGTCTGGTAAAGGGTTAATGAAGAAACTGCTTGTAACAAGTAATTACTTCATTTCCCCTATTGTTTTCCACAGTTTTTTTTTTCTTTAGGGGAGTTGGATTGTATGGGAATTGGTTGATAAAAATATTTCTGGAAAAAGTCGTGTGACTTGTAATTTGCTAAATGTTTTAATTGTCCTGAGATGTGTTATTTATCATAAGTCTGAACCCATTCCACTACAATCATTCTTTGGAAAACATTGGTGGAAAATGAAGATGATTTCTTCCATAAAGTGCAATCACTTTTTGGTGACCTTGAATTTGTTGAAATAATGGGATGCCATGGGTTCAAACCCAGCGGCAGTACATATTCTTTCCGACATTTGTCCCTCACCAATGGGTGGATAATCGTAAACCTAAGTGGGACAGCAGCTGGAAGCTAGGAAAGGATGTAGTGGTAATACTGGTGTTAGAAATACTAATATCCATTGTTAGGTGCACAAGTCATCGTGATATAACTGAAATACTGTTAAACAATGGCTTCAAACCCATTCAATCAATCATTGATTTGTTGATTGCAATTTCAGTTTGGACAAATCCTAAATTTTGTCATCTTGTAAGAGGTTAAAATTCTTTACCCATTCCCACTCATTAAAATTTTAGACTGGTCCAAGTTGAAAGAAGCTGCAGATTCATGACAATTTAAAGTTGATGAATTTTTTTTTTTTTTTTTCATCATTTTGGATAATGAAGAAATTGCTTGATACAAGCAATACTTTTTCTACAATGTTTTCAAAAGCTTTTATCTTGAGGGGCGTAAAAAGGAAGGATTATGTGGGAATGGGTTTAAGGGGAATTAAACAAGTAATTTTTTCAATGTCCAGAATGTTCTCCACCCTAAATATACAAAGACTTAAAATTTTCCCAGCTTAAAATTGTAGTCTGGAATTAAAAATCTTTCAATTTTAATCTGTATATTTCTTTTGTCTAGTAAATGGTTAGTTACTGAGAATAAAAAAGTTGTTCTTTCATTTCAGTATCCAGAGCATGGTTTCTACGGTCTTGCTGATAAAATTCTTCTTTTCCGACATGATGGGTCATCAACCAATGTTCTTCAAATCATATCATGTGCAGCTGACGTCAAAGAAGGATGCCTTGTAGAAGTTGTTCTTTCTGGTAAGAACACTTAAGGATAATTGATGGCTCTCTTGCCACTCCCACTAATTCCAACATGAAGTTCAACTTGGATTTTAATCCATTTCTACAGAACCCCTCCTTTTTACGCCCCTCTAGAATTTTTTTTGAAAACATTTAGAAAAAGGAAATTGCTTGTATCAAGCAATTTCTTCATTAGTAACCGGCAATGTTTTCTATCCAAGAAGGATAAAAAATTGATAACTCAATCCAACTTAAAATGGTTGTCTGCAGCTTCTATCAATTTCAACTAGTCTAAAATTATTTTGTGTGGAAATGGGATAAACAGCTGTATTTAGCAAAATTTATGGTCAGTAACTTGTAATTAAGATACAGAATGGTTGGTGACATAAACATCATAACTACAGCTTGAATTAGCTTTAGTCACCAAAAATGCTTAACATAAAATTGTCACAGTTCCAAGCTCACTGCCATTCTAAATGAATGATTTGATTGGTCTATAGACTTTTTGATTGACTGTAGAGTTTCCTTAACTTCACTAGACAGTAGTAGGGAGCTGAGAAGAACCTTCTCTAAGCTCAGTTGTGGTTATTTGGTCACTGTTAACCCTTGTCATGCAGTATAAATTACCTTACTGAATTGCTGTAAAATCAAAGGGCTGAAGGCACTGATAGAACTTGTTGTTAAAAAAATCAATATTTCTTTTGGAAATCAGCTTCATTAACAACTCTTGCAGGAAAAATACAAGCAGGGGGTGTAGACTAAGATCAGACTGCACTTATGTGCAGGCTGATCTTAGTCTATACCTCCTGCCAAAACCGGAATATTCCGGGTTCAGCATGACAAGGGTTAACATTGATCACTCTGTCAACTTTATTTTTGACCCTTTACTAAGTAATTCATTGATACCATGAAGGTTGCTGTGACCAGTGACAAACGACATCATAAAAAGATAGTGTAAGGAAGGTTTAACCCATTTCCACACAACAAAATATTAGACTGGTACAAATTCAAAGATGTTGCAGAATACAATTTTATGTTGATACAATTTTTAGCTCAATTGAACACAGAGTGCAAGGTGAGCTATTGTGATCGTTCATTTTCCATGGTCTGGCCATCCAAAATTATTTTAAAAATTGTCTCCTCCAATACCAGTAGGCCCTTCAAGCAAAAACTTTGCAGGTATGTTCCTTGGGTGAAGCACTACAAAAATTGTTAAAAGAACTTCATTCTGTGGAAAGCTCTTCTTGCCATGGCATTTGAAGATTGGAAATTTAAGTCAATCTTTGAATATTTTTTTTTCAGAAACTTCAAGGCCAATGACATTTATATTTCATATGTAGCCTAATCACATGATTCTCTGCCAAGTTTCTCCTGAGGTCCAAAGTTAAGAAAAATGCTTAATTAGAGCAAGTTCATAAGACTTCCTCATAAACTCTAAGGCCTAGGACATTCATATTTGGTATGTAGCATAACTTGATGGTTTTGGACTTTTTCCCTTAAAATTCTGCTCCTAGGGTAAAAAACAGCCCTGCAATAGGTGACCAAAATAGGGAAAAGCACAAATTTTTAGTAATTAAAAAAGAAATTGACAAGCAATTTCTTCATTTCTCACAATGTTGTCTGTGTACAAAATGCTTCCAATTTTGTGTTGCGAACTCCTCCTTCAGTTTTGCTTCAATACCATTCAAACTTTATACAAAGATTAACCACATGTTGAAGTTTTGCAAGACAGATTTTGGAGTCTTAATTCCCCCTTGTTCAAGAATTATCTCCCCTTGAACTTAGACATTATTTATGCTTAGTAGACATATACAGTTAATTATACTACCAATTTTGTGTCACAAACTCCTCCTTCAGTTTTGCTTCCTTACCATTCAAACTTCATACAAAGATTAACCACATGATGAAGTTTTGCAAAATGCAATTTTGAAGTCTTAATTTTCCCCTAGTTCAAGAATTAACTCCCCTTGATCTTAGACATTATTTATGCTTTGTAGACATATACAGCTAATTATACTTCCAATTTTGTGTCGCGAACTCCTCCTTCCTAGAATAGCAAAGTTAGTAGCAATCAATATTTAATGTTTAGCATTACTCAATAGTTTTATTATAAGCCCAAAATCTTTTATTTGTTTTATTTATTTTGCTCAAGCTGTGTCTTTTTAATACAAAAACTTACTGTAATATGCAGATGCCTCAGGTGAGCCATTTAGGACCATCATGGTCCTCTTGTTAACCAGTTTTTCTTTAGAGTAAGCAAACATTTTTGCTAAACAAGCAATTTCTTCATTTTCCACAATGTTTTTCATAAGATTTTGTCTTGGTGTGTGGGAATGGGGGAATTGATTGATACCTATGCATTTCACTTTTTGCATTTCACTTTTTAGAACACATGACCGAATGGTCATGGTGACCTATTGCAATCATTGTTTGTCCGTCGTCGTCCGTCGTTTGTCGTCCGTCGTCTGTTAACTTTTAAATATTTTCATCTTCTTCTCAAGAGCTACTGGGGGGATTTCAACCAAACTTGGTAGAAAGCATCATTGGGGGATGCCAATTCAAGTTTGTGAAAATAGGGGTTCTGGGGGTCAAAGGGGCCCAAATAGGGGGCAAGAAGGGGTAATTTTTGGTACTTCTTTAAAAATCTTCTTCTAATAAACCATTAATGCCAGAGCTTAAATATTCTGTGTGCATGACAACTAGGACAGGTTTATTATAAATTGTGAAATTCATGTCCCTGGGGTCATGTATGGGGCCACACCCAGAGGTCAAAGTTCATCATTTTAAAAAATTCACATTTTCATCTTCTTCTGATGAAGTACTAAGCCAATTTCAAACTAACTTGGTGAAAAGCATCATTGGGTACTGATTATACAGATTTGTGAAAATTAAAAGGCTGGAGGTCAGGGGGGCCTAAAATGGGGACCAAAAGGGGGTCATTTTTGGTAACTTTTAAACATTTTCATCTTCTTCTCAAGAACTACTTAGGGGATTTCAACAAAACTTGGTCGGAAGCATCATTGGAGGATGCCAATTCCAGTTTGTGAAAAGAGGTTGGGGGGGGCTTGGAGTAAAAGGGGCCCCAGTCGGGGGCAGAAAGGGGTAAATTTTTGTACTTCTTAAAAAATCATCTTCTAATAAACCCTAAATCACTTGTCTTGATGCTCTTTTACTCAGGTGACCGTTAAGGCCCACTGGGCCTCTTGTTTCTCATTAATATGAAAAGTTGTGTGCCATAGTAGAATGTGCAGTTGTTGTCTTGGACTGGTGTGAGGTTAACCCTAACCCTTACCCCAAATGAAAAAAAATTAAAATCCCATCAACTAACTTCTTAAACTTCTCTTAATGGACCCTGCAGTGTAAACTCTTTTTTGTGTGGGTTAATCCATTACCACACAATCCCTTGTTTGTATGCTCATATATTAGGCAAACATAGGAAATGGAGAAACTGCCCTTAAAAAGCAATTCTTCCTCTTCTCACAATGCTTTGTACTCTTTAAACACACTAATTTCTACCTCACCGGTGTACAGCATCTGAGAATTGTCACTTGTTAGAGTCGAGGTTTGTCAATATATGGCTCAATGGAACGACACTCCTGTCGTTTGAGAGGATAGCTTTTCTCGGTGGACAACAAAAATACTATGATAGGATTCCATGGTAGAACAAAGATAATATCAAAGGATTCCATCAGCCATGACATGCAAAGGCTCAACTTAGATAAATACACGCATTGTTTATTTGTCAGAGTCAGTGGGCATAGCCAATGGAGTCAATGGGTATGACCGCAATCCGATAAATCCATTGAGCTAGATAAAACACTTGACAATTTGATTAGAAATTCACAATATGATGAGTTTCAGAAAAAAAGTTGTTGAAAAATAAAGAGATATGGCATATACTTTTTTAGCTCACCTGAGCACAACATGCTCATAGTATGCTTTTGTGATCCTTGAATGTCTGTCGTCCATCATCTATCAGAAGCGTCAATACTTTAAGTGCTTACACTCTATATGCAACAGTTTTAACTCACTCTTGATGAAACTTTGTCAGAAAAATTGTTATGCCATAATTATCAACCCTTTTGATAATTAGTAGGTTCTATTGCAAAACATGGGAAAAGGGGCCTTAATGACAATTTCCTTGTTTACACTCTAGAGGCCACAGTTTTGACTCAATCTTCTTTAAACTTGGTTAGAATAATTGTGAGGTCACAAAGAAGCATTTTATTGAAAATTGGAAGGTTCAGAATAATAATGATGAACCCCTTTAATAATGGTTGGATTCCATTGGAAAACACAGGAAAGGTGCCTTGACAATTTCTTTCTTTACTCTCTAGAAGATACAGTTCAGTCTTTTGAATTTTGATCAGAATAATTTTTAGGTCTGGTCAAAAGGATGATAATGATGAACCCCTTTAATAATGGTTGGATTCCATTGGAAAACACAGGAAAGGAGCCTGACAATTTCTTTCTTTACTCTCTAGAAGATACAGTTCAGTCTTTTGAATTTTGACCAGAATAATTTTTAGGCCTGGTCAAAAGGATGAATCCTATTGAAAATAGGCAAATTCTATATGAAAACAAGGGAAAAGGAGACTTACTGAGAAGTTCTTTGTTAACACTCTAGAGGCCACAGTTTTGGCCCAATCCTTGTGAAACTAGTTGTAATTATTGAGCTCCATTTGCATTTTTAGCTCACCTGAGCATAGGTGAGCTTTTGAGTTTAGGTGTCAATCGCCTGTCATCAACATTTACCTTGCACTCTAGAGGCTACATTTTTTGCCCAATCAACCTGTAAATTGGTCAAAATGATTGTCTTGACGAAGTCTCTGACATCTACAAAATTGAGTCAACTGAGGTTAAAAACTAGGTCACAGGGTCAAATCTTAGAAAAACCTTGTATGCACTGTAGAGGCCACATTTTTTGCCCAATCAACCTGAAATTTGGTCAGAATGATTATCTTGATAAAATATTGTGCAAGTTTGAAACTGGGTCAACTAGGATCAAAGACTTGGTCACTAGGTCAAATCTTAGAAAAATGTTGTATGCACTCTAGAGGCTACATTTTTTTCCTAATAAACCTGAAATTTAGTCAGAATGATTGTCTTGATGGAATCTCTTACAAGTTCGAAATTGGGTCAACTGGGGTCAAAAACAAGGTCAATTGGTTTAATCTTAGAAAAAACTTGTATGCTCTCTAGAGGCCTTTTTTTGTCTGATCAACCTGAAATTGGGTCAGAATGATTGCCTTGATAAAATCTTATGCAAGTTTGAAACTCAGTCAACCTGGGTCAAAAACTAGGTCACAGGGTCATATCTTAGAAAAATCTTGTATGCATTTTAGATGCCACATGTTTGCCCAATTTACCTGAAATTTGGTCAGAATGATTGACTTGATGAAATCTAGTGTGAGTTTGAAACTGGGTCAACTGGGGTCAAAGACTAGGTCACAGGATCTAACCTTAGCAAAACATTGCATGCACTCTAGAGGCCAGATTTTTTGCCCCATCAACCTGAAATTTGGTCAGGATGATCAGAGCTCTACAGAGTGGGCGACTCAGGCGAAAAAGTCGCCTGGTTTCATAAAACTTCGCCTGATTTGCTGATCAAAGCGAAGTCGAAGTCGCCTGGAACTTTCGGGAAGTCGCCTGGATACGATAGGTGATAACCAAATCTGGCCAAGTGGCTATAAAAGTAGGGGACAGTTTGAAATTATACAACTGTCGGACGGAAGCCCTTTGATCGTAAATCAAGCGTGTATCGATACTGTAGTCGCGAGGCCAGCAGTTAATCAGAAATAGGGGTATGTTCTGGCAGCATGCTTCCTTCATTCACACCTACGCTGATTGGTTTCAGCAATGATGTGTATTCTCTCGGCACTAGAAATCTTTATTTAAAATCCTTTCCTTTCTTAAGTTTTAATTATTTCTTTAAATTAAGTTATCATCAGTCTACGAAATTTGTTGCTTACTTTCACATAATGAGAATAATGGCCGACATTTACGGACGCTGTGTCATTTACCAGAAGTCATTTTTTTTTTCAAAAAATTTGAAATCTTGATGAAAAATAATTCTGCCGAAAATCTACGTAGATTAAATTCTTTTTTCATTAGAATCCTTCAATTTTAGTTATCTGCTTTAATTGTAACAAGTGAAGAAAAATTATGGCAAACAATTTAAAGGCTGCTACGATCTTTTCCTGAGATTCTTGTTATGATACATTCTATCCAAAAACTAAATTTCACTTACTTGTGTTGGTAATAATTCCTTTAAATAACATGTAATCCTATAAAATGGAGCAAATTATCCTGTGTTAACTTTAAACCTCTGCATGTACAGAGTCTGGTTTTGTGTACTGAGTAGTAACCCTTACCCTTTACACACTATAACTGACATAATCAGAGAGGACCATTTTTGACCAATTAATTACAATTTTTATCCATTTGTATATTATAAGGTAAAGTGCACATACTTTAACTCATTACCACGCAATCCCCCATTTTGACATCTTGAAATGTTTTTATGGGAAACTGTGGAAAAAGGAGGAAATGTTTGCAGCAAGCAATTTATCCTTTCCCCACATGTTTCTACCCTCTTTGGCACCTTCTTTCTTATTTAAGCTCACTGTGAAATGTCTTATTTACCTCCTTCAATTTGTACCAGTCTGAATTTTTTCTTCTGGTAATAGTTTAATTGAATACATGTTGTTACAATAAAATCTTTTCTCATTTTCTGCTTCAAATAGAAACACTACTCATTTCATTCAGACTGCCTATACACTATTTGCATTTTTTTTATTAGTTGACTTTTCTTTATCATATATGAATCTATTATGAAATAATAAAAAATAAAGAATAAATTCAGAATCAAAATCTTGAATTCTCAAACCTAAAAAAAGAAAAATACAAAAGTATTTGCTCACAGGAATAAGATCTTTATTGAGGACTGAAAGGATAAGCAGTATTTTCTATGTTAATTGCATGAAACATAATATAAAATGCAACTACTTGCTTGTAAAGCTATTTTATTTTCTGATAGAAATGAGGAATATGCGCAAAAACTTAATTTTTAAAGCCATCCACTTCTCCTGAAAGTCTCACCACTTCTCCCCATTTTGAAAAACTTCTCCCAATTCTCAGACTAGTGAGAAGTGACTTCTCCCCAAATTCTGGGAGTCTGTAGAGCCCTGATGATTGTTGTGATAAAAATATTGTATGAATTTGAAACTGGGTCAACTAGGGTCAAAAACTAGGTCACAGGGTCAAATCTTAGAAAAACCTGGTACACTCTAGAAGCCACATTTTTTGCCCAATCAATTGTCATCAATGAAATTAAATAAAAAAATGAGACATTCAACTCAGGTGAGCAATGTAGGGCCACTATGGCCTTCTTGTTTTAAAAGTACTGTAATTAGCAGATGATGCAGGTGAGCGATTTAGGGCCATCATGGTACTCTTGTTTTATTTGTTTTCCTTGTATATTTTGTGCGTATTAACCCTGTTAAAATTACTGAGTTCATAGAAAAGAGTGATAATCTGAAAAAGACTAGCAAGGTTATATAGAAAAGGGGGCGGAAGAATTTAGTGTACAAAAGAAAAGTAAAATCCAACATAATTGATGATAGATGTCCACATTTCCATGAAACTGTGCCCAGGGTCTATGAAAGGATTATTGAACGTGGAGGAAACAAGCTAATAAATATCAGAGGCTATTCATTTTGGGTGATATTTTCCCCCAGATTAAAGATGTACCTATGTTCTTGGAATATCAATGAGCTAAGTGAATAAAAAGGGGAGGAGAAAGGGGTCTGAGGAAGAAATGGAGGATGGTTATATGGAAATGAACTCACAATTTCATTATGTTAGCATTTCATTTGTACTCAGACAACATTGTGTACAATTTGGAGAGAATTGTTCTGGATTTTGACAGTGGGAGAAGACTTTTGCAATAATGCTTACCAGTGATAACTTTGTGTGATATTTTGGATTGTCTTAAAGAAAGCTTTTTTAAAGGTAGTCTTATTCTTTTTTTGTTCCTAAAAAGGCTAGTTTTTCAGAAACTTAGCAAATTTTGTAATGAACATTGCTAAGTTGAAATTTTTACAAACAGTAGAGCAGAAAAAAACATTTGTATAATATAGAGAACATTTGCTGAAACATACTCTTAAAAACTGAATACATTTTTTCTCCTTTTTTTTCAACAAATTTTGGATAGATATGTTCGGTTGAAATCCATGTATAACCTCTCATGTGTGTTATTAACCCTTTCCAGTTTTTAGAAATTTTAGATTGGTCCAAATTGAAAGAGAGCCGCCATCATAGCGCATCAGACTCCTAATCATCAATAATGGGATGTCATGGGTTTGCTCCCGGGCGGAACATATTATTTCCAACAATTGTCTCTCACCAATGGGTTGATAATCGTTACCCAAGTGGGATAGGAAAGCATGTAGTGGTTGTATTGGTGTGAGAATTACCAGGAATCCATTGTTATGTGCTCCAGCTGCCATGATATGACTGAAATACTGTTAAAAGTGGTGTTCACCCCATTCAATCAATCAATCAATCCCTGGCGGCAGCACATATCTGTTTCAACATTTGTCTCTCATCAATGGGCAGATAATCATAAACCTTATTGGGATAGCAGCTGGAGGCTAGTAATGGTAGTACTGGTGTGAGAAATACCAGGAATCCATTGGTGGGTGCTCCAGCCACCACCAAATGACTGAAATATTGTTAAAAGTCACGTTAAACTCCAATCAATCAATCAATCAATGAATCAATCACTTAGCAAATGGATAGAGGCTGTAAAGGACAATAAAAATTGGATGCAATTTGAAATGAAACCACCTCGATGTGGTAGAAAATATTTTGGGAAAAGTAAAAATTGCTTGTTAAAATCAAAGCGAAGTTAAATCCCGGATTAGTATGAGAAAGGGTTAAAAAGAAATAATTTAGATTATATGTTTTCTAATAGAAATTTAAAAAGAAAGATCTCAAAAAATCTTAAAGTATGTATGTGTGTAATGTTGGTCAGTTTGCTGCTTTTTAGATAAAAACCTGTTCAGGTTTGATATATTATATAAGATGTGTAACAATTACTTAACTCAATTATACATCTATGATGGATTGTTCTGTTAATGGCACCCTGCCTCTCTAATGGAGCTATTTCCTGTGGCTTCTTTTGAATTTCAGGAATTCTGGGTAAAAAAGTCAATGGAAAACTGTTAATATATTGAAGTACTTGGATAGTATTATTGTGTTAGGTTGATTGATTGCCATGTTGTTGCAAAGACATGCTCATCAATCCCATTTCCTGAATTGGATATTTTTTAATTTCTCACAGAAATGGATAAGACAGTTTTAAGCAGATGGCACCTTTAATTATTATGGTATTTACCAATTACATCTTTGTTAGTTAAAGCCTCATTTTCCAATTACATTGCAAAAAAAGGAAAACACACTTGTTTCTTCCAATGTTTTCTACTCTAAATGACACTTATTTTTAGATCACATAAACACAATATGCCTAAAGTAAGCCTTTGTTATTGTATGATGCTACCCTGCAAACGTTCAAGAACTAGTTCTTGAGCATTCTAGAACTTCAGTTCTAGAATGTTCAAGAACATTAAATGACAGATCAAGTGTTACAGAACTAGTTCAATAATAAGTTTTTAAATGTTGAATAACATTTAATAGCAGCTCAAGAACCAGTTTTAAAACTAGGTCTTGAACCAGTTCTAGAACCAGTTACAAAACTAAGATATGTTTTTTAGCTCAACTGAGCATGAAGTGCTCAGGATGAGCTTTTGTGATCTAGCCGTGTCCGTTGTCCGTCGTCTATTGTGTGTCAACATCTTGTGTGCGCTCTAGAGGCAAGAATTTTAGCTCATATGTCTTGAAACTTTTAGAAAAAACATGACTTGTATGCACTCTAAGAGACCACATTTTGGGCTCAACTGATATGATATTTAGTTATAATTTTAGTGGCGATGATATGTTGACTAAGTGTGACTTTGGTCACATGGTATAAAAAGAACTAGGTCACAAGGTAAAATCTTAGATATACCTCGTTGTCACTCCAGAGGCCACATTTTTTGTTAATACAATTGCACTCTAGAGGCTGCAGATTTGACATAATTGACTTGATATTTGTTCAGAATGTTTATCTCCAGAGTAATTTCTGTCAATTTTTATATTTGGTCAAATAGGGTCCCTAGGTCTAATCGAAAGAAAATATATTTGTGAATTACATACTTCTTTTCTGTCATCTTGAATATCTTGAAGAAACTTTTTAGAAAAGTTTGCTCTTGATTTCAGACAAAATTTGATAACTGGTTGCATCTTGCCAAAAATAGTTCACTTAGGCTTTTATAGTCATTGACTCAGAAGAGCTCATTAGGGCCAATGGGTCTCTTGTTTTACCTGAAGAAAGCTTCTAGGTATTTGCAGTTGGAAATTATTAATGAAATTTAAGATATAAACTTTGCCATGTGTATAGAAAGTACTGATGATCGACGTATGTGTTGGCATAGTCGAGTGATATACCAGTTTTTGTGTACGAAATTGTAATTTTCATATAGATAATCTTTTTTAAGCATAGCCTGTAGCCAACCAGGTTTGTTTAATAGGTACATGTTATACAGGATGATTCTGCTCTAGGGTCCTGAACACTATCACAAGTTCGGGAAAAAATGCCATTGTCACACCGTCATTTGCCGTTCACTGATTGAAATATGATAAGTAATTTACCTGTAAAATTGGTTGAGCAGCTACACATGTAATGACACAAATTTTTTGTTGCAGTTGTACATTTTACTGGTGTGAAAAATGACAGGATGCCATAGCTGGGTGCATTTTACTGAAATAGTACTGAAAGTCACGTTAAACCAAATTCACTAGATCACAACCTAACTAGCTTTCAAGATCAAAGGTCAAGATCTTCAAGGTTCTAAAACTTATGTTCTTGAACTTAATTAAGTTCTACAACAAAATTTCTAGAAGTTCAACTAAAGTTCTAGAACTTGAAAAGTTCTAGAACTAGAAAACTAGTTCTTGAATATTTTTGCCGGAGTAATCTTGTGTCATGTAATATAAGTCATAGATCTTTACCATGTAGTCACACTAGAGGCTACAGTTTTGCTATATCAGGACCTGAATATTGTGATTGAAATATGATAAGTAATTTACCTGTAAAATTGGTTGAGCAGCTACACATGTAATGACACAAATTTTTTGTTGCAGTTGTACATTTTACTGGTGTGAAAAATGACAGGATGCCATAGCTGGGTGCATTTTACTGAAATAGTACTGAAAGTCACGTTAAACCAAATTCACTAGATCACAACCTAACTAGCTTTCAAGATCAAAGGTCAAGATCTTCAAGGTTCTAAAACTTATGTTCTTGAACTTAATTAAGTTCTACAACAAAATTTCTAGAAGTTCAACTAAAGTTCTAGAACTTGAAAAGTTCTAGAACTAGAAAACTAGTTCTTGAATATTTTTGCCGGAGTAATCTTGTGTCATGTAATATTAGTCATAGATCTTTACCATGTAGTCACACTAGAGGCTACAGTTTTGCTATATCAGGACCTGAATATTGTGTAGGCTTAGCCATAATCTTGGTTTATACCTCCTAGTTAGCAAACATTTACTGAGTTTGGCCTGACGTGGGTTCAAGTTATACAAAATTGCTTTTCTTTTGCTACTGATGATAGATACTTTCACACAACATATCAGTCAACGGATAGTTAGCCTGGCCCACTGACTCAGACAGAAAGTCCATTTTGATATTAAACAGCAATATTATGCAAAATTTTTGGCCAGTAACATGGAACTAATGAGTAAAATTGTTAGTTGGCAACCTAAAATTGTAACTACAGCTTGAATACATATTTTCACGCCCCTGAAACAGAGGCAGTGACTAAAACACACTGGTACCCACTTTTACAGCTGTGATGACTGGGGCTTGCTCTTAAGTTTCTTGCCAATGAACACACCCTAATGAACCTGCAACCTTCAGATCACGAGTCAAGTACCTATACCGCTAGGCCATTGAGGTAGATGTTTACATTTACAGGTCTATTTTGTGTTTTTCAGCTCAAGCCACCATGGAGGAGTTACAGATCAGGCCTCACCTGTTGTTTGTACATTCATACAAGTCTCCTCATTTCTGTGATTTCTGTGGTGAAATGCTCTGGGGTCTAGTTAAACAGGGAATCAAGTGTGATGGTAATATTTTCATCATTTTCATTGATTGAATGAAATTGTTTGAACATTGACTCTAAGTCTTGTCCTACTGAATAGGAAGACAAACCTGAAGTGTATGCAAAGATAAGACTGCATTTATATGTTTGCTGATCTTTGTCAATGCTGCCTGTTTTAAGTAGTATGAAAATATTGGGATAAAAGGGACAAGGGTAAACACTGTTCCTGCTTTGTGTGACCCTCAAGAAATAAACTTTGGAGAACATTGTGGACATGGAAAAAGTTGCTTGTTACAATGTTTTCAATGTCCACAATGTTTTCTACCCTAAATCGCAAACAATTTTTGAATTGTTTTCTTCAACATCTAGTCTCATCACTTAGTTCTAATGAACTTGTTTCAAACTCAGTTTAGCCAGGAAACGCAAATGAAATATGTCCACTTCAAGATTCAACATAGTCAGTGTTTATTGTAAAATTACCCTCATTTGACTGTCAATCAAATGTCATGTGATCAGTTATATCAAAACCAAATACTAATTAACCCATTCCCTCATAATCCTGCTTTTTTACACCCCTCAAAGCCGCCGTCATAGCGCAGTTGGTAGCGCGTCGGACTGTCAATCTAAATGTCCCAGGTTTGATCCCTGACGGCGGCACTCATCCTTTCTGACTATTTGTCTGTCACCAATGGGTCGATAATCTTAGACCTATGTTGGATAGCAGCTGGAAGTTAGGAAAGGATGTAATGGTAGTACATGTGTAAGAAATACCAGGATTCCATTGCAAAGTGCTTCAGCCGCCACGATATAACTGAAAGATTGTTGAAAGCGGCGTAAAACCCCATTCAAACAAACAAACAAACACCCCTCAAGTAGAGAGATTTGGAAAACATTGTGGAAAATGAAATAAATTGCTTGTTACAAGCAATTTCTCTATTATTCATATTTTATATTCAAGGTGGCAGATTTTTTTAGAATTAAATGGCAAGTAATTCTGAAATTTCTTTCAATTTGGACCAGTCTACAAATTATTGTATGGGAAAGGGTTAATGTGATTGCTGAATCAGGGTTATTTTGTTACAGAATATAATTCCTAAATTAGGGTTCCTAAATTAGGGTTATTTCATTACACCCATCAAAATAAGGCCTGTTATGGCCATGCCAATATTTTTTAACTTGTTCAAACTATATTTCATACGTGGTATAAACTATATTTTATTATTGGTTAAACGAAGGTTTGACCATTATCAAGGAAAATGGTCCACATCATTATTTCATTATCAGAAGACAAATTTTAGACTGGTCCAAATTAAAAGAATTTGCCCTCAATAAATTTTAGTAAATGAAGTTTTAAAAATATGTGTCTTTTGGGGTAGAAAACATTGTGGATAATGAGGAAATTACTTGTAGCAAGCAATTTCTTCATTTTCCTAAATGTTTATCAAAGATTTTTGCTTGTGATGCATCAAAATTGGTTTGTATCGAAATGGATTAAAACCAAGTTTGTATGAACATGTAACCATTATTATACTACTTTAAGATCAAATATTGTCAGGACATATCCTTGATATTTGAATTGACCAATCGTTGGCCTGGCCTACTGACTGGCTGGCCCCTCCAACCATCTCCAACAGGAAGCTCCAAGATATTAAACAATGTTATTTTGAAAAATATTTGGCCAGAAATATGCAATGGCCTTAATGTCATAACTACAGCTTGAATAAGCTGTAGTTACAATTTTTAGGTTGCTAAATCAACAAACAAGAGGGCCGTTGGCCCTGGGGCACTCACCTGAAATAAAGGCTCTTTTTCTTTCAACAGTCTAATTTCATGTTAAGGTTAGGATTATGAAACAAGTGGGCCACAATTACATATAAAGACTATGAACCTGGGAATCCAAAATTCCAAATTCCAAATTCCAAGGCTTTAGTGCCGATTTGAAAGAAGGAAAAAACTTTTTCCATGGGTTATAATTTCAGAAATAAGAAAGAAGTCTGTGAACTGATGCTTCATGCCTATACCCCCTCCCCCCCCCCCCCGGGTCTGCCCCTCGAGACCCGAGGATCATGATTTTTGCTATTTTGTAAGAGGTCAATATAATGATGCTTCATGCAAAATATCAAGGCTGTATCAAGTTCTATGTAAACCCCACCCCCCTGGGGCTCCGCCCCTGGGGACCCGAGGATCATGATTTTAGCTATTTTGAAAGAGGTCAATATACTGATGCTTCATGCAAAATATCAAGGCTCTACGTCTTTTGGGTCAGAAGGAGAAGATTTTTAAAGATCATTTTAAAATTTCACTTTTGTTGCCATGGCAACCAGAGTTTTTAACGGATTTCAATTCTTTTAGCTATTTTTGAAGGGGACCACCCAAGCAACATCTCTGCCAAATTTGGTTCAAATCGGCCCAATGGTTTGAGAGGAGATGACATTTAAAAAATCGTTCTTTATTTCTATATAAACCCCACCCCCCTGGGGACCCGGGGATCATGATTTTAGCTATGTTGAAAGAGGTCAGTATACTGATGCTTCATGCAAAATATCAAGGCTGTATGCCTTCTGGGTCAGGAGGAGAAGATTTTTAAAGATTATTCTAAAAATTCACTTTTGTTGCCATGGCAACCAGAGTTTTTAACTGATTTCAATTCTTTTAGCTATTTTTGAAGGGGACCACCTAAGCAACATCTCTGCCAAATTTGGTTCAAATCGGCCCAGTGGTTTGAGAGGAGATGTCATTTAAAAAATCGTTCTTTATTTCTATATAAACCCCAACCCCCTAGGGGCTTCGCCCCTGGGGACCCGAGGATCATGATTTTAGCTATTTTGAAAGAGGTCAATATACTGATGCTTCATGCAAAATATCAAAGCTCTACGCCTTCTGGGTCAGGAGGAGAAGATTTTTAAAGATTATTTTAAAATTTCACTTTTGTTGCCATGGCAACCAGAGTTTTTTACGGATTTCAATTCTTTTAGCTATTTTTGAAGGGGACCACCTAAGGAACATTTCTGCCAAATTGGTTCAAATTGGCCCAGTGGATTAGGAGGAGATGTCGTTTAAAGAAATTGTTGACAGACGACGCACAACGCACGACGGACGGACGCCGGACAAAAGGCGATCACAATAGCTCACTTGAGCACTACGTGCTCAGGTGAGCTAAAAAGCAAATATATTGGCCAATGTCGGAGTTGAAAGCTCACTTCCACTTCAAATGAATTTTTTGATAGGTCAAGTGATTCTTTGATTCACAGCCAAGATTGGCCAATTACACTATTGCCAAATCAATTTATTCAGGGTTATTCTAGAATTAGCCTGGCTGCACAATATTGTTTTGTCACAATCAATTGTAAAAGAACAATGAAACCTCATCAATTATTACTTACATTGCAAGCTCAACTGCTGATAAAATATTATCTTGTATGAAATACTGCTGCTTGAAAATGTCAAGATGGCTTAGACTATGTTTTTAGAAAGATTGACTTTTTCCGTATAATGTAAATGCATTATTGACTTAAATTGTAGAAATAGATCTGTGAGGTTTGTTTCTTTGTGAACTTTCAGAGAATGCCTCTCCCCTTTCAAATTATTTCAAATTTCGGCATTCATAAGAAAGTTTTGAAAATCTTATTTTAACTGAAGACAATGGCAATAAATGAAGACTACAATTTTCTACTTATTTCTATTCATTAAGAGGCTCCATCTTTCTACTTGCTTCTATTCATCTTGAAGCAAATTTTGAAAAGCTTTGAATTAAGAAAAAAAAAAAGCATCTCGTTCTATCCTGATTTTTCAACAATATTTGACGAAAAGATTTCCCACTCAGAACAGTAGAAGAAGAAAAACCTTGAGTAAGGTAAAGATCATTCTCAGTACGAGTTACATAGGCTGCGGCCATAACACATTCATAAAAAGTAATCGTCTGCAACTTATTTGAATTTGGATCAGTCTAAAGTTTTGTTGCCTTAGGTAGTGTGTTAAAACCTATGTTGTGGAAATCAGTTGACTCCTGCTCCCTGTAATACTTATGGTTCTCTCGTACCAAAAGACTTGGTACATAAAACTTTAAGCATGTGTGTGACATTTTCAACCATTTTGTAAATATTGAGCAATCTGGAGATCCACTTAGAGCATGACATTGTATAATGTTTGCTTGTTGTATAAAGGAACTTTATGTCTGTATTGTATAACCCATTAGCAGACGACAAAATTTTAGACTGGTCCAAATTCAAAGAAGTTGTAGACAAGTAGTATAAGTTGGTGAAATCTTTCACATCTTTGTCTTTTGGGGCAGACAACATTGTGGATAATGAAAGAATTGCTTTTATAACAAGCCATTTCCTCATTTTACACTGTGCTTTCAACAGCTTTCACATTAAGAGGCGTTTAAAAGGTTAACCATGTGGTAATGGGTTAATAGAGCCCATAGTGAAGACTATGATCTGACTGTGCAGATGCACAGGCTGATCTGAATCTTTAGGTAGTGCTCTTTTGAAATGGTTTGAAATGTTTTTTACTTGCGCTCGAGTCTCAATATTGGGATTTGCCTGGATCTCATTTAGTTTGTCATTCTTAAAGTCCAATATTATGGAAAAAGAAGAGATTATCTCTTTATCTTGTTAGGAGAGAAAAGCCTTTTCAACACAATAACATTTTAGACTGGTCCAAATATAAAGAAGCTGCAGACGACAATTTCAAGTTGATGGAATTTTAGATTTTTTCTTCTTTTAAGATAATAAGAAATAGCTTGATACAAGTGATTTCTTTATTGTCCGCAATGTTTTCCAAAGCCTTTTCATGAGGGGCATAAAAAGAAAGATTGTATGGAAATGGATTAACTCATTCCAACACATTAAAATTTTAAACCGGTCCAAATTGAAGGAATCTGCACACTACAATGTCAAGTCGATGGAATTTTAATTGTTTTCCTCTTTTTGGATAGAAAACATTGTGGATAATGAAGAAATTGCTTGTTACAAGCAATTTCTCATTTCCACAATGTTTTCCAAATCTTTTTACTTAAGGGGCGTGAAAAGGAGGGCTTGTTTTGGAATGGGTCAAATAGATGGCTGTAACAGTTTCTCCTGTTTGATATAGGCTTTCTTTTTTATTCAGCTGAATTGTCACCCAAACATTTTAACCAGAACTTTTTATTCAAACAACTTTTTGTCTTCAGATGCCTTCAACAACACACACACACACAAAAAAAGAATACAGCAGAATCTTTTTAATGGCAACATCAATATGTGCAAATTCAACAGGAAGTTGCAATTAAAAGGACATATTTACTTTATAAACCTTTATTTTGTTCATAAAGCCAGTTACAATTAACCCTTAACTGTTTTTCAAAATTTTTGACTAGTGCTTGTTGAAGCAGTTTCTTCTTTTTCCACAATGTTTTCTCAAGTATGATATTATAGGGGCGTAAAAATCAGGTATTGTACAAGAAAGTGTTAACCCATTATAAGATGACAATGTTTTAGACTGGTCCAAATTCAAAGGAGTTGCAGACAACAATTTAAAGTGTATCAGATTTTAGATTTTTTTCAATTTTCTGGGCAGGGAACATGTGTAAAATGAAGAAATTGCTTGTAACAAGCAATTTCTTCATTTTACGCTTTGTTTTCCCTATGTTTTTCTTAAGGGGTGTCCAAAAGTGTCACTTTCTGGGACTAGGTCAAGCAGTATATTACCATTATCAATGTTGCACATGTAGTATTTCACTGCATTTGAATAAGTTCTTTATTTAGATGTTTGTTAACCATTTCCTGTTCAATTCCTGGTTTTTAACCCCCCCCTTTGATTTTATACTTGAGAAAACATTGTGGGAAAAGAAGAAATTGCTTGTTACATACAATTTCTTCTTTTCCCACAATATTTTCTACCCTGTAGGTTGGTTACTTTTCAAATTGCACTCTCTTTTGATAAACCTCTGTAAATTCTTTAACATTGGACCAGTCTAATACAGTCCAATCTGTGTACAGCAGCCAGTCAAGGGAGAGGGCCAAATTGGCTGCTGTACACAGATTGGCTGCTGTTCACAGTATCAATAGGGCGGCCATTTTGTCATACCATTTTGGGTTAGCTCATTAAAAGATCACAAAACTTTCGACTACTCCAAATTCTAAGAAGTTCTAAACTTCAATTTCAAGTGTCATTTAAAATAAGAAAAGGCACTTTGTACCATTTGTACCATTTAAGATAGAAGATATTGTGACAGAAGTGAAAAAATCCTGAGAAATTCACTAGCAATAATCCTAGAAGAACGTCCAGAGTCAAGCGTACGAACCACTTTCACATGATCCTCTAGAGAGTGGAACTTACGCTTAGAGAGCGACATGAAAGCAAGATTTGATAGCAAAAGCAAGTTTTCAACCATTTTAAAGACCTCAAGAAATCAGTTTACTAAACGTGTAAACAACCTATAATGCTCAAGTTCATTTTATTTAAAGAGACCCGACAACTTAAAAATTCCGTCTCCTCTGATCAATAATCATCGCTCAAATAGATCAAATCGACCAAATAAATATTAATGGCTAAATACACGTCAATTAATCAACTACACGGGATTAAGTCGATAATTAATTGTTTATATCTTGTACATTACGATAAGGCGACTTCGGCAGTTACTATAGTAGTGATTATCGATTTTTTCGAACACGACTAATTAAGTCGCATGTTTTGTTAGATGACCGTTGTTTAGGTGCGATATACTGTTGACAATAGACCAATTAAGGTGACCGCTGGCCGCATTTCAGGAGATCACGCTATTCACAGGGCAATTAAAGAAGGAATTTGCACGGGGGGAACTCGAGTGGCCGCTGTCGGCAGATTGGCCGCTGTGCATAGTTGGCCGCTAACACAGATTTGACTGTATTTTGAAGAACAGGAAAGGGTTAAAAGTCTTAACTTTAATCAGTTGATTTACCAGAGTGCCCCATCAATGTTTCTCAAGGTCTCTTATTTGACATCTAAATAGACTTATATTATGGGAACAATTACAGGATTAATCATAGGATTAGCTTTTCTCCTGGAGACTGAGTTACTTTTACCTCTAGTGAAAACATTAGGACCAGTAGAAATCTTACCGAATTTTCTCCTGACAAACTATTTGGCCTAGAGCTTAGCTCAGGGTCCATGTTTTGCCTTTGGCATCACAAAGTGGCTTGTACAAATGTTATTAACCCTTGTCATGTAGAGCCCGGAATATTCCGGTATTGGCAAAAGGTGTAGACCAAGATCAGCCTGCACATGAGTGCAGTCTGATCTTGGTTTACACCTCCTGCTTGTACTTTTCCTACCAGAGTTGTTTATGACTTTGATTTCTAAAAGAAATATAAATTTTTGAACAGCAAGTTCTACCAGTGCTTTCAGCGCTTTGATTTTACAGCAATTCAGTAAGGTCATTTATACAGCATGACAAGAGTTAATCCTTTCCTGTACAATCCCTGGTTTTTACGTCTTTATGATTTTATACTTGAGAAAACATTGTGTATTGTTGGTTTCTTTTCAAGTTGCATTCACTTTTCATTGTCCCATATGCCTCTTCTTTGAATTTGGACTAGTCTAAAATTTTGAAAAACAGGAAAGGGTTAAAATAATGTCCCTGTAGTCCCTTTCAGGCTCCAACCAGAAATCCTATTTATGTAGAAGCTTAAGGCTTCTCTGACAAACAGTAGAGACTTAAGGTTTTGTATTGTTGACCCTATTGGTGACCCTACCAAAGTTACACTGTCTCTGGGTCCAGTTTGTGATCACCTTGGCGTCGTTGGCGTTGGCGTTGGCGTGACAAACTTTAACCATGGTCATATCTCTGTAATTATTCAAGATATCCTCATTAAACTCGGCAAGTGTATTGAACATCAAAAGAGCTATCTAGACTATCAAGGGGGATAACTCTAATAAAATTTTGTAAGAGTCATGCCCCTATTTCAACGTAGAATTTTTGCATTTTCCAGCACCTGCAGCCGAGCGTTGGCACCCATGGGCGATGCTCTTGTTGAAAATTATCTTGAAAAACAACTCTGGCTTAAAAGAGACAAGTAGGTAATTTAGACTAAGATAAGACTGCACATATATGCAGGCTGATTTTTGTCTATACCCCCTGCCAGAGTAGGAATATTCCAGGTTCAGCGTGACAAGAGTTAAGGAAAGTCAAAGTATCTTGAACTATCAATTTGTGACACAGCAAATTTTGTGGCATGAATGATCTAATAATGACAAGCTAATTCCTCATCTGTATGCATTACCACATCCCTCATATTTATTTATTAATCAAATGAAATCTTCTCACTAAATTGTAACACAGAATATTCAGATTGTATGATTTACCAGATAATTTGGCATAGTAATGTGAAATCAGATTATTTCAATTCAGACAACATATTGTATATTGGTTCTAGCACAGCAATTTGTATCATGAAATATTAACTCTACCCCAGCAAAAAAGTTCAAGAACTACTTTTCTAGTTCTAGAACTTTTTTGGAGCTTCTTAAACTTATTTTGAGATTCAACTTTCGTTGAAATTCTAGAACTTAAGTTCCTGAGGTTATCTAAGGTTAAAGAACTTAAGTTTTAGAAGTTTAAGTTGTGGAACTTGGTTAAAAAGCTTAGATAGTTCTAGAACTTAAGTACAAAACAGTGAATGTTCTAGAACTTTAGGTCACTTGCAAGAACATTGTTTTTGTACACCTTGTTGTAGTTTTTCTCATCTTTGAATTGGAATTACTTTTACATACCATAAAAAGTTCTTACACTGAATTGCAGTCATTTACAAATTAGGAGATAAGCAAATGCATTATATTTGATTAAGATTAGTTTAAAAAATCTTGTCATGCACTAGGCCACACTAACGTGTTGTAATAAAGTTTTATATCTTGCAAACAATCCAAGTCCAGTCCAAGTAAACAATCAAAAGAAAATCCTCTCCTCCTAAACTAGGTGGCAGAATTTAACCAAATTTGACAGATATTATCCTTAGGTTTTGCTTTTTCAAAATGCTTCAAAGAATTGAAATTCATGAAGAGTTTAAGTCAAAAAGTAGGTCACTAGGTCAACTTAAGAGAACCCCTATTTTTGCTCAAAGAGGCTACAATTTTTGCTCAGTTATTGTCAAAATTGTTTGAATGTTTGTCTTCCTGATATCTAGCCTAGTTTCAAAATGGATTGGGCCAGGTCAAAAAGTAGGTCTCTAGGTCAAAAGAAGGAAATCCTTGTTTATGCTCTAGAGGTCAAATTTTTTGCTTAGTCATTGTCAATATTTTCTTGTCCTAGGTTAGTTAGAAAAATGGGTTTAAAAAATTTAGGTCTGTAGAACAAATTAAAAAAAGAGCCCCTGAAGAAAAATGATTGGGAAAACTTACTGTTAAATGAAGAAATTGCTTGTAAAAAGCAATTTCTTCATTTTACACAATGTTTTCTATCCAGAGAGTTGAAAAAATCTAAGATTTCTTAAACTTTAAATTGTTGTCTGCAACCCCTTTCAATTTGGACAGTCTGAGATTTTGCAGCTTGATATTGGGTAAAGCATGTCTACTTAAGTTATACAGTGCCTGCTGTCGGCATTGGCATCGACATACCATGCTCTTGCTTTGATTCAACTTGTCAAAAGCAGCTTTTGATGGTTAGTTTATATGTATTTTGTTAAATCCTCAGGCTGTGGTCTCAACTTTCATAAACGCTGTGCCTACAAAATTCCAAACAACTGCTCCTATGACAGATCAAGACGCACATCAACCAGCAGCATCGGTAGTCTTAGTAGTATTTCATATGCTGTCAGGGATAAAACAGAACCCACCACACCCACAGAGGTATTTCTTAAATACATTAACCCATTCCAACTCAAGCCCTCCTTTTACGCCCCTCAAGAAAAAAGCTACAGAAAACATTTTAGACATAGAAGAAATTGCTTGATTCAAGCAATTTCTTGAATGTCCACAATGTTTTCTACCACAAAAGACAAAGAAATTTAGAATTTCATCAACCTAAAATTGTCGTCTGCATCTCCTTTCAATTTGGACCAGTCTAAAATTGTGTTGTGTGGGAATGGGTTAAGCTGACTGATCTTGATACAAGAAATGTTACTAGTATTACTAGATGTATTTAGATGAGCAAATTTATTTTCACTGGATTAGACAAAGGCGTCACAATGAAAGTTTAGTTTATGTGCATTAGAGTGTGTGACCACATTTTGTCTTGACCATGTCTTTTGTTCGGAAACTAGTCGCTGAATTAAAATGAAATTTTACAGGAGTTATCACTGGATGACCCTTCATCCTATTCCTGAAAATCTTTTTGATTTGGATAAAAATCATGACTGTATTAGGCGGGGCTTAATTGCACTTGTGGTCATGTATAGTGCAAACTTTGAGCATATTTTCTTAGTAACCAGTCGATAAATTTCGTCTGAATTTTAGGGATGATCCTTTGGTGATTTCTTATTGGTTTTGTTGAAAGAACTTTGATTAGTTAAAAAACATGGCTTTAGTGGGTGGGGCTATTTTCCATATATGGAATATAGTAAAATATTTGAAAATCTCCTTCTTTGAGGATTTATTTCAACCGAATTTCACAGGAATTATTATTTGGTAACTCTTATTTGAATTTTTGAAGAAATTTTGATGAAGGTTTAATGATGTCCCAGTGGAGGGTTGGCTAAAGTTCAGGTAGAGATCACATAGTGATGTAAGGGAAATAAGCCTTATTGCTTAACCGAGAATATTTGTGGTATAAAAGAAAGTTGCCTTCATTAATATGAATTGAAAACGTCTTTTTCAATAAGAATAGTTCTTTCTAAGCAGAGTTTCCTCCTGTATTGAAGGAAACTTAATTACCTGTATGATAATTAATTTTAGGCAGGTGGAGTGAATCAGATGCTCAAGCACCTCTAGTTGAAATTGTTTTCAATCACATGCAGAGTTAGTCTTTTAAAGCATTTGCTCAGGAAGGGTTAAAGTAAGGTCATACTTAAAATTAGATTTTTTCCCAGGACAATAATTTCTCCTTTTATTGATAGATTTCACTGTAAGTATGTGCTATGATAAATTATTGCTATCCAACATGAGTAGAAGTAGTAGTACCCAAGATGTCTCATGACCACCATCTTTGTTTTTCATTGTCATAATTTCATACATGGCTATTGTTGGTTTTCACTTCTAGGCTATTGATTTAAGTGTTACTATGACAACAAGTTCTCTTCCTGATATACCTATATCTTCACTTGATGTAGTATATTTCTCTGTCCTCTAAAAGCTATGATAGAGTTTCAAAATGATGATTGATCTCTGACATATTCACAGACATGTTTCATTTATTGTTTCTTCAACAAGATCTGTTACATTTGATGTTCCAGTGATTTTGAAAGTTAGACTTTTCATCATTGCTAAAAATTGACCATTCATATCTGTCAAAGAAAAAACGGCCAATCAAATAATTTATTCTGATCACATTGGCCGCCATTTATGTGAAGCACTTTTCTAAGCCTGACAACTTGAAGCAAATCGTAACTGGCCTTGGCCATAGAGCAATGCTAGCGCTTAGAACTCATAGTCATGGGGTCCCAGGTTCAATCCCCGGTCACTGTATATATCCTTTCTGACATAAGTCTACCACCTCGCTCTGAAAGGATGTGATATGATAGAAATACTATTAAAAGTTGTGTTAATCCCATTCAATCAATCAATAAAAGTCATGTAGTTACTACATTTAAGTCGCCAACCAACCATTCTACTTTATGTTATCTGCTAGTTGCCATAAATTTTGCAAATCAACGCTGTTTTAAATCGAAGTGGAACTTCCTGTCTGAGTCAACTGGTGGGAGCAACTGAGTAGTTGGGCTGGGCCAGGGGTTGGTCAATTTAAGTAAAGACTCTGTAGATTCTACCTCACATCTGTCAAAGTTGAATAATTCAACCAAACACCCGATAAATCATGTTAACACTCCCACATTGATTAAAATGTAACAAGTTTGATTTTATAGATGTTACTATTCGAGAAATGAAAAACAACAAATTTAGTTACAAGATTTTAGTAGAAACCAATGGAATTCAGCGTAATAAAAATTCTACCCTTACCTTCCCAGTCTATCGGAACTAAATACCGGTAATCTGTAAATTTCTACATGTCTCCAAGCTATGGTTCTCTTTTGGTCCCCAATCTCAAAAAGCTAGAATTATCACCTGAGACATGTTTTATTATTATTTATAGTTGTGGTATTTATATCTGATTGAATCTAAGTAACTGGTAAAAAACATGCTCGATTTAATTTATAATTATTTGTGTGCAACAATAATCAGCAAAATTCAGAGATTGTAGGATACCTAGTTTCACTTTGGAGTATTCATTGTAATTCTGTTTATGGAATTAAAAAGTTATCGCCGGTACTTTCTATTTAGAATTTTTCTCTGGCAATACCTTTTGAATTGGATTCGTGTATGATGGGTGATTTCAAAAATTTATGCTAAACTTATGATTATCACCAATTGATTTAAACCTAAAGTAATTAAGTATGACCTAAGACATTTCTCATCATTACCGACTCTTTGGTGTGAATTACTTACCTGGCTAATACTTACCTGGTTTCAAATATTTATCGATTTTTTTATGGCTCCCATCTTTCTCAATTAGATGGTAAAAATTGCGGCTAAATCAATGTAAACGTCAAATGGGGAATTAACGTGGCAGCAACCAAAAATGGTCGACCCCCAAAATTTTGGGAACCAAACGCACCTGCGTTATAATGGATTTAGTGCTGTAGGGGATAGCGCTATAATGGAATTGCAGTGTATTTTACTAGAAATATTTGTAGTATTATAATAAAAAGTTTAATGAATTTCCTCAGCAGATCAAGAGTGTTGTATTTGTTTGCTTATCATTATTTATAATCTTTTTTTCTTCTTTCTTGGTGATTTTGTAAACCATGTCATATATGTTGTAAGAAATTGTGTATGTATGAACATTTAATTAACAACATTTCATTCCTCTTTAACTATCAACTGAATTTTAGATAAACATTTATCGAAAATTATATTTACATTTTTTAGCTTTATTTGGTAGAAAGCAACAAACCTTTTGTTATGGTGTTGTGTCCATTGTGAATCCATGTGGTTATATGTAAACCTTTATTTAACCCATTCCAACTCAATCCCTCCTTTTTACGCCCCGCAATTAAAGAGCTTTGGAAAACATTGTGGAAAATGAAGAAATTGCTTGTATCAAGCAATTTCTTCTTCTTCCACAATGTTTTCTACCCCTAAAGACAAAAAAAATTAAAATTACATCAACTTGAAATTGTCGTCTGCAGCTCCTTTCAATTTGGACTGGTCTAAAATTTTGTTGTGTGGGAAAGGGTTAACCTGTTCCCACACTCTGATGCTTTTTGATGCCCTTCAAGAAAAATGATTGGTAAAACATTGCATAAAATGAAGAAATTGTAAGTTACAAATTATTTCATTATTGTCCTATTTTGTATTTGAAACTAATAGTAAATGATTTTTACATAACTTGAAATTTTGTAAAATAATGAAATGTTTGAAATTCTTTTCTAAGACTATTTCAAATATTTTAGTGACTAGATTAATTTGTAGGATATGGCAAAGATGATTCTGTTTTTGGCAAGATAATTCAGGCCTGTGTAGCAATAAAGGTGCTCTTGAGCCTCTAGTGAATAAACTGCCCTAACCCTCGCTGGTCATCTGCAATCCACTGTCCAATTTTGATTATGATGCCTTGAAAATAAGTGATATTGTTCAAAGTCAAATCTGTGAAAAATGTGTACTACTTGAATAAGCTGTAGTTACCTTTAAATCACCAAACAATGAAATAAGCTGTACATAAGTGTTTAAAGTTCACTTCCGGTCCAAATGAATTATTTTATCAGTCAATCAATCAACTTGAGGAATGTTTCTTAGGCCAAAAAAGTTTTCTCCAATAAACATTAGAATCTTTTGTGTGCAGAAAATAAACCTCAAATATTGGAAATATTGACCCATTACCACACAACAAAATTTCAGACTGATCCAAATTGAAAAGAGTTGCAGACGACAATTTAAATTTCACGAGAATTTAGATTTTTTCAACTTTCTGAGTGGAAAACATTGTGAAAAATGAAGAAATTGCTTGTTAAAAGCAATTATTTCATTTTACAGAATGATTTCCTAATTGTTTTTGTTGAGGGGTGTCACAAAGCGTCATTGTTTGGGAATGGGTTAAGTAAAGATATTAAAAGGAATATAATTCCTGATTGTTACTTCAATTCAAAATAAAAGATCACTATCTGTGCTGTGATAGCCCTCCAGTCTAAGCTTCAGTTAGGAGAAATGCAGTACATGTTGTCATGTTATCTTTTGTAGTAATGGCAGGGTGGGCAGGATGATATGGTGCTGTTTAACCCTTGTGATGCTGAATAAAAACATTTTATCAAAATTCAAGTGAAATCTGAAAGCACGCTATATATTAGTTGTTGGTCAGTCATTATGTATATATATCAAATTTGAAAATTTATTTTTGTAAAATTAATCTAGCTTGAAAAGGACAAACAATTGGTGTAGACCAAGATCAGACTGCACAAATGTGCAGACTGATCTTTGTCTATACCTTCTGCAAAAAAAAAACAAACAACAAAAATATTCTTGGTTCAGGATGACAAGAGTTAACAAATTACCTCACAATCCTATACTTTTACACTTTGAAGAAAAAAAGCCTTGGAATCATTATGAGAAAAGAAGAAATTGCTTGTACCAAACAATTTCTCACTTTTCACAATGCTTTCTACCAAATATGTGTTAATTTGTAATTTAAAAAATTGAATTGTTGTCTGCATACTTTTTGAAAATTGAACAGTCTTAAGTTATATTACTGGATATAGAGTTAAGAATTGATTGTTACAAGTACTTTGTTGTCCTGTATACAGCTTTGTTTTGACCCCTTTTCCGATGTACGAGGCTTCATTATACACTATCTTATGCATGTTTTGACATTTAAGAATATTGGCTTAAAAATTTCTGTAAATTTGACAGGATGACTAAGCCCATTCCCACACAATCCTGTTACAAACCTAAACAAAAGATTTCTGAAAACAATATGAAAAATGGAGAAATGGGTTGTTGCAAGCAATTTTGTCATTTTCCACAATAAAGATTCAGCTATTTAAAAATCTATCAACTTAAAATTTTACTCTACATCTTCTTTGAATTTTTACCAAATTCTTTCAATTTGGATCAAACTAGTTCTTCTTTCTTTTTTTAGCTTGAAAATTAGCTGTTTTCTGATAATGGGTTAACCTATTACTGGACAACAAAATTTTATATTGGTCTTAATTGAAAAGAGTTGCAGACCACAATTAAAAGTTTATGACATTTTAGATTTTTTCAACTTTCTAGGTAGAAAACATTGTGGAAAATAAAGAAATTGCTTCTTACAAGCTATTTCTTCATTTTCCACAATGTTTTCCGAATTGTTTTTCTTGAGGAGAGTCAAAAAGCGTCATTGTGTGGGAATGGGTTAAAACAAGATAAGTTTATTTCGACAAAAATCTGCTGTAACAATGTCTTCTGTCTTTGCCATTATCATATGAAATCGGAAAAGGTTTACATCTTGCATGTAATAATTTCGCTCTTGTATATTTATTGTGAATTTACTCTTGTAGACCTCCATTACTATACCTCCCCCGTCCCCAGGGCCACGGAGTCCTCGGCATGTTAGTTCGAGACCTCCCAGCTTTGCTCCATCGGAATACAGTCCAAAGAGAACAGAATACAAGTACAGTGTATGTATTTGCCTGCTTTCCTCAAAAGGTTTAAGGACTCCAATGAACTTGATAGAAGAACATGGCATCTAATACCAATATATTTCATTCTTACTATTTTATATAAACCCATTCCCCCACAACTCCCCGTTTTATGCTTCCTAAGACAAGATATTTGGAAAACATGGTGGACAATGAAAAATCAGGATCGGTTAAAATTTTTATAATATGGGAATGGTTTAACACCTTTGGTGCAACCTATATCTTTTTGCTCAACACAGGGACATTGGAAAGCTATAGAAGATACTTGTAAAGGCTAAAGCTAAAACAAAATTACCCAAAAAACAACAACAACAAAAAAGAAAACTAACTGTAAAAAAATACTCAAGGGATGAAGCTGATAGCCAAAAATAACAGGTAACGGTCAACCATAGAAAAATGCAAGAAGCAGATTAACTCACACAATGATGCTTTTAAACGCCCCTCAAGAAAAATGCTTTTGAAAACATTGTTTAAAATGAAGATATTGCTTGTTTCAAGCAATTTCTTCATCATCCACAATGTTTTCTTACCCAAAATACAAAGATTTTCAAAATTTCATCAACTTGAAATTGTCATTTGCAACTTCTTTTAATTTGGGCAAGTCTTAAATTTTGCTGTGTGGGAATTGGTTAAACATTAGAACAAGATTAAACCTATGAATTATAATATCTTCTTTTTCCACATTATTTTCCAAAGTTTTTCTTGGGAGTGTCCAAAAGCATCATTGTGTGAGAATGGGTTAATCATATCAGTCTTCATATACCAGTTAATTTCAGCATTGATGATCCTTAGTGATGGGCATGATCATGATTTTTTGCTCAACAGAGCATAATATGCTCAAGGTGAGGTATTGTGATCATGTCGTCCGTAGTCAGTCAGTTGACCATTCCTCCTCCTCCTCAATTTCTTTGAAAATATTCCCCTAAGCCACTAATTAACCCATTCCCACTCAATCCCTCCTTTTTACGCCCCTCAACAAAAAAGCTTTGAAAAACATTGTGGAAAATGAAGAAATTGCTTGTATCAAGCAATTTCTTCATTATCCACAATGTTTTCTATCCCAAAAGATGAAAAAATTCAAAATTCCATCAACTTGAAATTGTCGTCTGCAGCTTCTTTCAATTTGGACTGGTCTAAAATTCCATTGTGTTGGAATGGGTTAAGCTGAAGAAGATATCTATGACAGCATCAGTAGCTCATGCTCATTGCAAGCTTTTGTGAATCTTGATTGTTGTTCATCAATCATGAGTCACTTGTTGACAGTTTAGTGTTGCCTCTATAGGTCAATTTGAATGTTTGCATGAATGTGTAGGAGAAGCATATTGGATATAGTGACATTCCATCATAAAGACTAGTTCCATTTTGATAGCTCATCTGAGTGCAAAGTGCTCAACTGAGCTGTTGTAATATCACGCTGTCCACTGTCTGTCTAGTGTCAGTCCCTCATCAACAATATCTTTAAACAACATCTCCTCCCAAATAACAGAGCCAATTTGAACCATATTTCGAAAATAGTTTTCTTTCAAATATAGAAAGTCGTAGGAAAATCTGCCATGTCAACAAGTGAAATTTGAAAAAAAAATTTAGAACCTTGATATTTTGTATGAAGAATCAGAACATTTACTTCTTCCTTATTTCTGAAATGATTACTCTTGGATTCCTAGGGGAGGGAAATGTGTTCTCCTGACACAGAAGTCCTAGAACCTTGAATCGGCTAATAACATTCTACATACATTGCTAAAATCTTGGCATTATTATCCTCAGTTACAAAGCCTCTATTATATAAAGAATGGTAAGACCCATTTGTATCTTAATCCATACATTTACATTAAATTTTACTGTTGAAAGAGAGCCTTTGTCTCAGGTGAGTGGATCAGTGCCAATAGCCCTCTTGTAACACTACAGGTCTCACTTTTTGCTGAATCTAAGACTTTCTTAAAATAGATGTGTGTTAATACAGTAATTTAAGTAAATAGGTTGTTATGAGAATTTGAAATTGGATAAGAGATTTAGGGCAATCTTCGATTGAACACTATTGAAGGGTTGTTTTAAACCATTCCATTTTTGATGCCCCCAACACAAAAAGCTTTGTTGAAAAACATTGTTGAAAATCATGGAATTTCTTCAAACAATTTCTTCATTATCCCCAATGTTTTCTTCCCCAAAGGACAGAGATTCTTGAAATTACATCTATAAAAATAAATATCTGCAACTTCTTGCAATTTTGACCAGTCTAAAATTTTGTCGTCTGGTAATGGGTAAACTATTGTAAGTTGTGTCTTATTAAGAACATTGGAGTTAACTTTGCCTTTATCCTGCACTATCTGGTAATAAAGCATCACTTGCATGTATAAATAATCTGCACAAGCCTTTTCACTCTGACTTTGTAATGCCTCTGAAATTCATCAAAGTACATCCTCCCCAATTTTGTTAAAAAAAAAAGAAGATTTTGTCGGTTTGAGGCAATTTATTCAATCAAATATGTCCACACATTATTTTCTCATAAGGTGTTCTCTTTTTTCGTTCCCACTTGAAATCCTTCCTAATTTTCATTAGATTACTTTTTTTAAGGGAATGCAACTTTTATTATTTTCTGCTTGATTTCTTTTGAAACACTAGAATTCTACCAAATATTACCTGCATGAATTATGGCTTTGTATCATAATGCGTTGAAAACATTTTTATTCTAATTGATTTTATTAGTCCATCCCAAACCTTTGATTTTAGATGTTCTTCATTTTATCCATTCCTACTTATTCCCACCTTTTTATACCTCTCAAGGAAGGAATTAAAGAAAAACAATTTGGAAAAATTAAGATACCTGGTATTGCTTGTTACAAGCAATTTCTTAACCCTTGTCATGCTGTATAAATTACCTTACTGAACTGCTTTCAAATCAAAGGGCTGAAAGCACTGATAGAAATTGTTGTTCAAAAATCAACATTTCTTTAAGAAATCAACTTCATAAACAACTCTGATAGGAAAAGTACAAGCAGGAGGTGAAGACTAAGATCAGCCTGCACATAAGTGCAGTCTGATCTTAGTCTACACCTCCTGCCAAAACCAGAATATTCCGGGCTCAGTGTGACAAGGGTTAAGTTTTATGCCCTTGCCATGTAAAGGAAATGGGCATACAGAGTTACCTCTGTACATGTGTGAGTGTTGATGGGTGGGTGGATTTTAACCCTTGTCATGCTGTATAAATTACCTTACTGAATTGCTGTCAAATCAAAGGGCTGAAAGCACTGATAGAACTTGGTGTTCAAAAATCAATATTTTTTTTTCAGAAATCAACTTCATAAACAACTCTGACACTAAAAGTACAAGCAGGAAGTGTAAACTAAGATCAGCCTGCACATTAGTCTACACCTCCTGCAAAAACTGGAATATTCCGGGTTCAGCATGACAAGGGTTAATAGTATTTGTTCATTTCTTGTCCGGGCATATCTTCTACATAAAATGGTTGATCTCAAAATAACATGGCATAGTTGTTCCCCTTGATGACTACTAGTGTCATGCGTAAAGTTCTGTTGGACGATAACTTCAAAATTCAAGGTCACAGCTAAAGGTTGTGTTACTAAGCGGGACATATTGGGTCACATTGGGTCAAAAACTAGGTCACTTAGTCAAAATTTAGGAAACTTTGTGTGCACTCCAGAGATCAGAGTTTTTGACTCAAATGTCCTGATATTTGGTCAGAATGTTTATCTACATGCCACCTCAGACATGTTCAAGTTTTGGTCACATGAAGTAAAAAACTAGTCCTTAGGTCAGATCTTAGGAAGGCATTGTGTACACACTAGAGGCCACTATTTTGGCTCAAATGTCTTGATTTTTTAACAAAATGTTAGGGTCTCAAGGAATCTTTAATAAAACAAACTTGTATGATATCTTGGGCTGTGGCCAAAGCATAGTTCGTAAAGGGACAGACTGGTAGAGGGTTCAATCCCGTTATTGCAAATACATTGTTCGACATTTGTTTCCCATCAATGGGTGGATAATCATAAACCTAAGTGGGATGAGCAGCTGTAGGATTTGAAAAGATGTAGTGACAGTACTGGTTTGAAAAATACCAGGAGTCTATGGTTAGAATCTCCAGCCGCAAAACCCTATTCAAACAAACAGAAAAATCACCCTATATGGCACCAGTAAATTGTTGAAAACACATATTTGCAATATTGTTTTTAACCTCTTTCAATTTTGAATGGTCGAAAATTTTGTTGTCCCATGTTTGGTTAAAAGTAACACTTTTCTTGCAGTCCATGTATTATACGAAATTCCTATCTTTGTTACAAGAACAAAAAAATATGTAAATAATATTCATGTTATGAGATACTGATCAAGGTCATTGTAGCCTGATGATTTATGTTTAACCCATTACCAGACGACAAAGACTTAGACTGGTCCAAATAGAAAGAAGCTGCAGACGACGATTTCAAATTGATGGAATTTTAGATAATTTTGTCTTTTGGGATGAAAACCTTGCGGATAATGGAGAAATTGCATGATACAAACATTTTCTTCATTTTCGACAATGTTTTCTAAAGTTTTTACTTTGGAGAATAAAAAGGCCAAATTGAAAGAAGCTGAAGACGACGTCTTATAGTGTGCCTCAATGAGAAACCAAGTGCCAAACAGGGTAAAAGACATTGTGAGAAAAGGAGAAATTGCTTGCAACAATCAATTTCTCTGTTTCCTGCAAAGTTTTCCATGATTGTATTTCTCCAGGGTGTCAGATAGGGTCAATCCCACGTTATAACATTTCTTGAGAAAAAAGCTTAAATAAAGCATGGAACAAATTCTCTTTATCTTAATATGTTTAATATCTGAGCTTTTTATTAACAGGCCTCGTAATCAGTTTAACATTTGCAAAAGTAGTCTGTTTCAAATTCAGAATTATGGATGTTTTATCAAACCTTTTGCTTGGAATCACTCTGAAAATGGACAACAAATTATGTGTATCACAGACACAAGAGTAGTTTTAAAAACATTATGGTAAAAGAATAATTGTATTTTTTTTATTATTTAACCCTTTTCCATTTTTTGAAATTTAGGACTGGTCCAAATTGAAAGAGGTTGTAGACTGCAGTGAAAAGTGGATGCAGTTTGAAATGGAACCACCCTATGTGGTAGAAAATATTGTAGGAAAAGGAGAAATCGCTTGTAACAAGTTTGTACAGCAAAGGGTGAAAAGGGCTTCTACAATCTAATGGCTAACCATTGTCAGTTGTCTGTTAACCCATTACCAGAC
This sequence comes from Fragum fragum, assembly GCA_946902895.1. NCBI lineage: Eukaryota > Metazoa > Mollusca > Bivalvia > Cardiida > Cardiidae > Fragum > Fragum fragum. The sequence continues at coordinate 19,539,187 of OX336366.1, forward strand.
GGCTAAATATGAGACTGGCCCAATTTGATAGAAGTTGCAGAAGACAATTTAAGGTTTATGAAAATTTAGATTTTCCAGCTTTCTTGGAAGAAAACATTGTGGGAATATGAAGAAATTGCTTGTCACAATGTTTCCAAAGCTTTTTCATTGGGGGCGTCTAAAAGTGTCAAAGGAAATATTATATAGACTGGTCAAAATTGAAAGAGGTTACTATTTCTGATAATGGATTAACCCTTACCTGTACAAACCCGGGCTATAACTTCACTTTGATTTTATACTTGAGAAAATTGTGACATTCATTTTTTCCTTTTCCCACAATATTTTCTACCACAAAGGATGGTTTCATTTCAAATTTCATCCAATTTTGATTGTCATCTGCAACCTTTTCAATTTGGACAAGTCTAAAATATCAAAAAACATGAAAGGGTTAAAACAATCTTAAAATCATATGTAAATTTGGAATTATTTGGTATAGACTTTCTACGTATCACGAACTCATTCCCACACAATGAGGCTTTTTCACGCCCCTCAAGAAAAAGCTTAAGTAAATATTGTGGAAAATGAAGAATTTCTTCATTATCCCATAACGTTTTCTAGCCTAAAAGATGAAAATTTTTAAAATCCCATCAACTTTAAAATGTCGTCTGCAACTTCTTTGAATTTGGACTGGTTTCAACATTTTGTTGTCTGGGAATGGTTTGAAAGATAACCAAAAGGGATATTGTTATTTGGCATGCAACATGTTGTACCAGCTTTTTTATAGCTGTAGTTACAACATTTGGAAGCCCAAGGACAACAATTTGGTCACCAATCTAACATTTGAAAGTGTTTTAATTGTCAAATTCTGAAAAGTCAGTAGAACAACTTCGACTTCCTTGGGGAAAATTTGTATTTAGTTTGAAAGAATTTAGTGTTGCTGGGATGGTGTTTAATCACTTTTAATTAAGGCTTTGTTCAGCTGATGCTGCAATAACTTCACAACAACATCGCTAATTATTAACCCATTACAAGACAACTTAATCTTAGACAGGTCCAAATTGAAAGGAGTAGGGGACAACAATGTAAAGTTAATGATTTTTTTAAAAAAAATTCAAATCTTTGGGTATAAAACATTGTGTAAAATGAAGAAATTGCTTGTGACAAGCAATTTCTTCATTTTTCACCAAGTTTTCCCAATTGATTTTCAAGTGGAGAATCAAAAAAGGTTGCTGTAAGGGAATGGGTTAACCCATTACCACTCAATCCATTTTTTTACACCCTTAAAAAATTGCTTGAGAAAGCACATTGGAAAAATGAAAAATTGCTTGTCAAAAGCAATTTCTTTATTTCCCACAACAATTTCTACCCAGAAAAAATGTTTATTATAAGTGTCATCTGCAATACCATTCATGTTGGATAAGTCTTAAATTTTGTCAAATGTTATGGCTGAACCCATTACCAGATTACAAAATTTTAGACTGGTCCAAATTGAAAGTTGTTGTAGATGACAAATTTAGGGTAGAAAACTGTGCAAAATGAAGAAATTATGTGTAATATGTAATTTCTTCATTTTCCACTATGTTTTTCCTAAGTTATTGTTCTTGAGCATCAAAATCAAAGGGTCGTTGTGTTGGAATGGGTTAAACAGCATTACTAAACTTTAAAAACCTTCTTATACAGTCATGTGTGTTATGAGGGCAACAGTGAGCTTCGGCCATAGCACAGCTGTTAAATAGTACGTAAGAGGATTTGAAAAGATCAAAAGAAGTGGTAGTACTGGTGTGAGAAATATCAAGAATCTATGGTAAGGTGTTTCAGCTGCCGCGATATGACTGAAACACTGTTACAAGTGGGGCTAAACTCAATTCAAACAAATCAAACAGGATTGAGTATGTAGCTTGGGAAATATTGTGGAAAACAGAAGAAATTACTTGTGACAAATAATTTCTTTATTTTCAAAATTTTCTAACCAGAAAGACAAAGATTTTCAAACTTCCATCAACATGAAATTGCACTTATGTGCAGGCTGATCTTTGTCTTTAGCTCCTGCCAATATGGGAATATTCAAAGCATGATAAAGGTTAATATTTTTTGGTTTCTTAATTCACTAGTAGTATATTGATTATTATGATATGCTCGTAATTGTCCCCCTAAAAAATTGTTTTTACGTGCACCTGAGCACAACATGCTCATGATGAGCTTTCATAATCCTTGAATGTAATGCAGACCCAGTTCCTTGTCTGACGTGAATATTAGGTCATAAGGATGAATCCTATTGAAAATGGGAACATCTAGGGAAAAGGACCTCATTTACAATCTCTCTCTTGACACTCCAGGGGTTACAGTTTTGGGTCAATCATAATGAAACTTGGTCAGAATATTTATTAGGCCTTGAGGATTTACTCTTTTGAAAATTAGAATTCTTCATTCAAAAACATGGGAAAGGTCAGGTCTTAATGACAATATCTAGGACTACAATTTTGATGAAACTTGTTCTGATTCTTTGTCTGGTCATAAGAATAAACTCTTTAAAATGGGACCATTCCATTTTGGAAACAGGATAAGGGGAGTCAATGGTTTGATTAATATTAAGGATATTTAACCCATCACAAGCCAGCAAAATTTTAGACTCGTCCAAAATTGAATGAGTTGCAAACAACAATTTTAAGTTTTTGAAATTTTAGATTTTTCAACTTTCTGGGCAGATAACATTGTGTAAAATTAAGAAATTGTTGTTTTAACCCATTTCCACTCAACAACGTTTTTGGACGCCCCTCAAGAAGTATGGTTTGAAAAACATTGTGGAAAATGAAAAAAATTGCTTGTTTCTTCATTTTCTACATTTTCTACCCAGAAAGTTGAAAAAATCCCAAATTTCATAAACTTAAATTGTTGTCTGCAACTCCTTTCAATTTTGAACAGTTTAAAATTTTGCCTAGTGGGAATGGGTTAAAGACTAAGATTTTGTCTGGAGCATGTCTCTGAAAGCATAATAGCTCTTAACTTGAAACCTCATAGGTGGATAGATCTCGTTGAGGAGAAGTGCAGTGCACAAGATCCACAACTCTTGCTTGCATAATTTTGGAGTAATTGCCCTTTGATGTTTTAAAGACTTAGATTTTGTCCTGAGCATATCTCTGAAAGCAAAATAGCTATTATCCAACTCATTGAGAAGAAATGCGGTGCACAAGAAGCCTAAATCTAACTGGCTTCAGTTTACTATAAAGCTTTTATGGCAGGGGATGGCCATGTCCGACATGGCTCTTGTTACAAACAGAATTGATATAACTGAGGACCATTCTTGTATTATCTTTCCTTTGTTCAGTGACCTTTAATTCAGAGGTGTGCCAAATTGGTCGTTTCACTGCATTACCTTTGTTTTATCCTTGTTCAGTATGGGGAAATTGCAATTTTTTAATTGCATTTGAAAATTTGATTATAAATAAAAATCCCTCGATTGCATAAGTTTATGCTTCAGAAATAAGATAGAAATGTATTTTTAAGATGGAACAAACATTTCCAGCTCTTATGTTTGTATTACACAGCTGATCTTAAACCTAAGTGGTGCAAAGAAATTTAGGATAAAGTCCAAGTAAAACACTGATAAGGACCAGTCTATTTCTTAAGAGTATTCGGGAGAGATAACCAAGAATTGCCCTCATTGTAAAGTGGCTGCATTTGAAAGTACAAACAGTTGCTAAATTTTCTACTACAGTTACAGTACACATCATAACAAGGTTAAAAAATTTTAAGTTACTTCAAAGAATTAGACTGAATGAAAATCTCTGGTTGCCACGGCAACCAAAGGAAAGAACCTCAAAAAAAGAAAAATTCTTTTCATACTTTTTTGCCTCCCTTTCAACCAGATTTTTCAAATATTGCATGCACCATTACCTCATGGCTCTCTACCAAATTACTTTTAATTATTCATCAGTGATCAACATTAATGCCTTAATTTGTGGGCTCACAGATTTTAGATAGAGTTTAAAAAGAACATTTTTCAATATCTCAACCTCCAAAACCAGATGGCCTAGAGCTTTCTAATTTTTCATGCAGGATCAGCTTATAACTTAATACTCAACCAAAATACTTCAAATTCTTACTCTTGGATAAACACATGTACAAATAGAATTGTTCGAACCAGGATTTTACATAACCGTACATGAGGAAATCTTTACCTCCCAAACCAAGCAGCTTAAAGCCTTCAATTACTGTTTGCTTATTGCACTCTACAGACATACTTTTAAATTGTAATATCTGTGATCAACGTTTTGGGGACCTTGATTTTACATCAAGATAAAGAAGTTTAAAGTTATATCCCTAGCCATTATTTAGCCTAGATCTTTTGTGTAAAGCAATACCCAAATGTATATTACTAAAACATTTCAATCAGGTGAGCAATATAGTACCATCATGATCCTCTTGCCTTTACAATCTTTCTTTTGATATACAATAATTGGACTCTTTTATTTGTAGATTCAGTAGTTTTACGAGTCAAACAATTTAGCTAGACTAGTGTCCTCATCTGTTGCTTTTTTCTCTCTGGCTAATTAATTAACACTATTAACTCTTTCCCATTTTTTGAAATTTCAGACTAGTCCAAATTGAAAAAAAAGTTGCTGATGGCAATTTAAATTGGATGCAGTTTGAAATGAATCCATCCAATGTGGTAGAAAATATTGTTGAAAAAAAAATGCTTGTTATAAGCAATTTCTTTTTTAACCACAATGTTTTCTCAAGTATAAAATCTCAGTGACGTACAATACCAGGTTTTTACAGGAAAGGTTAAACAGTATATACTAACTTTTTCTGCAAAATTATGATTCTAATATCGCTGCCGTTCTAATACGCTTAATCCATTTGTCTTTTATGATCCTTTCTATTGGAGTAAATTATAGCTTCCCACATTTTACAAATATTCTATATTCAATCCATTAAGTGTGTAATTATTTATATTTTGAGTAACCAACAAAGATAAAGGATTCATACTGTATATCTCCATTATGAATAATAATTTAATATTGAAATAGATGTCAAAATGAATATGACTACTTATAACTACCCCATTTGTAAGATTTATTATGGCTATGGAAATGGTTTGAAAATTTTAGAAAAAAAAAACCAAGAAGAAAAATGTGCCTGTCTTCCAGTAATCTTAGAATATATAGGTCGCTATGAAAACATTGTAAGAAATGACATACTGCCAACTATGCACGTTGCAAGACGTGGAAGATGAATTTCACTTCAGTTTTTATTGTCCATACTATTCCAATATTAGAAACGGCTACATTCCAAAACACTATTGTTGCAAAAAATTTGTCAAGCTTCTGAATACTTCTAATAAAGTATTATTAACGAAACTGTCCTTTTATTTGAAAAAGGCTTTCGGAATGAGAAAAATTATTTCTTAAGTATGAATCTGAATGTATCTAAAAGAATGATGACTCTAACGATATGGTAATACATGTTTTTAATATGTCATAAAATGTTACAAATTTCCTTTCTTTCTGATTGTCATTTCCTTGTCATGCAATATTTGTATTCCTTGTGTTGTGACTATGAGCCTACATGCTTAATGTTGAAATAAAGAAAAAAAGAGGTTTCCTAAAATTGAATTGGAGAAAGAATTTACATTATAACTTTGTTCAATGAAACTAAATTCAAGTGTTAAGTCAAATAGATACATATTTAATTTTATACAATCATTCTAATATAGAAGAATAGCTATAGTTTTGAATAAGACACATTGCTAAAAAGTGCACTGGTATTTAACCCCTTCCCACTCAGTGATGCTTTCTGACACCCTAAGAAAAAAATAGTTTCGGAAAAACTTGTGAAAAATGAAGAAATTGCTTCATTATCCTCTTTTTCTACCCCTAAAGTAAAACGAAATATAAAATTAATCAATTAGCATATGTTAATATATTATCAATTTACATAATTATGTCTTCTGCAACATCTTTTAAATTGGACAAGTCTAAAATTTTGTCATTAGGGATTGGGTTGCTATATTTTCTTGTCGTTGATTATGCTATCTATTTTTAATATGTAAGTTAACCAAGCTCATAATAAATCTAATCTAATTAATCAGTTGTAAGGTATAAAACTAAAATCTATTTTAACATTAAACGATTAAATTATAGTAAATAAGTATATTGATATTTTAGAAACTGTTTCCAACTCTATTCGACAATCCACTAGAAACCAACACATGTAGTAACTCATTTCATGGAGAGAAACCATCACAGGTGGGTGTCTTGTGCAAATTACACTGGTGTGAGATTCACTTTTGCTGAGTCATTGTTTAGACACAAAGCAATCACATTGCTGTTATTTTCTGCTGTCAACTGCTTTGAATGACCTTTTCTGCTCTTGATCCTTCTTAAATTTTATTTTTTAAAGATACCCAATTGCAGATCTCCTGAAATTGCTGAAATTGTTATACCTACATCATTCTGAGGACAGGCAACACATTTGCATAATTGTTGTACATTATGTTGTATGTGTTCATGTGAGACTGCTCATCTTAATACATAACCAGATGACAAAGTTTTAGAACTTTCCAATTTCAAAGAAGTTGCAGACAATAATTTTTGTTTTTGTCGAGCCCACTTGTGGTGAGCGAAACATAGTTGACACTATGACAAGTCGGTGTTAGTGTGTTAGTCCGTCTGTCCGTCCAAATTTGTCTGGACAATTACTCCTACATTTAAGGATGGATTTCAAAATAACTTGACACAATTATTTCCATCAAGAGTAGATGTGCCATTTGAAAGAACTTTTAAAAGAATATTTGGGATAGTTCAAATGTCAAAGTCACAGCTCAAGGTCAAACACTAAAATTTTTCCTACAATTATGGATGGATTTCAAAATAGATTGGCACAATTATTCTCCATCATGAGAAGATGTGCCATTTGAAAGAACTTTTTGGATAGCTTCAAGTTCAAGGTCAAAGTTCAAGGTCAAACACTAAAATTGTGCTTGTCTGGAGCATGATGCCTACAAAACTTTGCGTGTTCGACAGCAGTTGTCCTGGGACAACCATCTAGTTTGTTGATGAAATGTTTAGGATCTTTGTCTATTGGGGTAGAAAACAAGCAATTTCTTCATTTTTATGCCCCCTGCATCAATAGGATCGAGAGCATATTGTTTTATCGGTGTCTGTCTGTCTGTCCATCTGTCTGTCTGTCTGCAAAACTTAACCTGCCAACTAAACATTTTCCTATAACTTCAACCCTGATTAAGTTACAATGCTAATATTTGGTATGTAGATAGGTCTCAACAAGACGCAACTGAGGAAGGTCATTTCATCAAGGTCAAGTTCAAAATTTTAATCCTTTTCCCATTTCTAAAGTATTCCTGTTTCGGGGGCATAGTGTTTCACAAACACATCTTGTTCATAATGCTTTCAACAGCTTCTTAAAGTGTCATTGTGAGGGTAAATAAATTGTTCTGTCATTGAATCTTTGACGTCATTGGATCTAATGAGATTATTTTTTAGAGAACAAACCTTGATTTCTAACAAAAATCAACACCCTTTAAACAAGCTGCCAGAAATTGCCATGTTTTTCAATACTTCACAAACAGGTACCTCTGACATTTTCTACATTGATAGAGTTTTTAGGACTCCTGAGCACGAAAAATCTTCTTCTCCTGACCCAGAAGGCAAAGAGCCTTGATGTTTTGCATGAAACATCAGTATATTGACCTCTTTCAAAAATGCTAAAATTATTACGCTCACGTCCATGGGGCAGAGCCCCAGGGTTTACGTAGATATAAAGAAGAATATTTAACCCATTCCAACACGGCAAAATTTTAGACTGGTCCAAATTGAAAGAAGCTGCAGACGACAATTTCAAGTTGAATGAATTTTGAATTTTTCCGTCTTTTTGGATAGAAAACATTGTGGATAATGAAGAAATTGCTTGAGGCAAGCAATTTCTTCATTTTCCACAATTTTTTCCAAAGCTCTTTAATGGAGGGGCGTAAAAAGGAGGGCTTGAGTGGGAATGGGTTAAAAGACATCTACTCCCAAAAGATTTTGCCAATTTGAACAAAATTTAAGTGAAATGTTCCTTAGGTGGCCCTGTGTAGAAATAGCTGAAAAATTTAAATATGTTGAAAACTCTCGTTGCCAAAGTGAACTTTACAAATTTTCTCCGCCTTTTTTACCCAAAGGCGAAGAGTCTTTGTATTTTGCATAAAACATCAGTATATTAACCTCTTTAAAAATAGTTCAAATCATTTCCAGAGGGTCCCAAGGGGCGGAGCTCCCGGGGTTGAGCTTATTTATATCCCTGCAAAACATTCGTTTTGCAAGGGTATACTGGTATTAGCCTGTCTGTCTGTGTGTCTGTCTGACTGTGTGCAAAATACTACCAATTTTGTGTCGCAAACTCCTCCTTCAGTTTTGCTGCAATACCATTGAAACTTTATACAAAGATTAACCACATGTTGAAGTTCTGCAAGATGCAATTTTGAAATCTTAATTCCTTCTGGATCAAGAATCATCTCCCCTTGAATTTAGACATAATTTATGCTTGGTAGACATATACAGCTACTTATACTACCAATTTTGTGTCGAGAACTCCTCCCCTCTAGAAAAGCAAAGTCAGTAGCTTTGTCCTTGTATTGTTAAAAGCTCTCATTACCCTTAAAGCACTTGTGGGAGTATTAAGTCACATACTGTGACAAGTTCTAGTTTGAAATGACACGTTCTCCCAAATTAATGGACCAATTTCAAACCAATCTCAGGTGAGCTCCCCAGGGCCAACGACTCTCTTACCTTAATTTCTATACTCCCTTGTCTATTTCAAGTACTAGTGTCATGCACAATTTATTATGATAAAGACAAGGTCAAGGTGAAAAGTCAAACTGACTTTGTTTGCAGCAGAATCAAATCAATGAATGGCTATTATCATTTACTCTTAATGATCAGTAATATAAGTTGTCATATAAAATTTGATACAATCAACTTGAAGGTAGAACTGAAAAGTCCAATGAAAGAAAATAATTCATTTGTCCAGACCATAATAACTACTACATATTGTTTAAAAGTATACCACTATTCTTGCTTAATATAGCTTGGTGTCATACAAAAGAAATCTGACTGGTCCAAGGTCAAGATTACAAAGGAAGGTCAGGTGATAAATTTCCCTGCAGCAAGCAAAACATGGATACACTCAAAGATATGAATTTTGCAATACGAAAATGAAAACAAATGATAAGACTAAAGGCAGTTTACTTGGATTAATGGAATGTTAATCAACTTTGTAAATAGCTCACATGAGGATAACATACTCATGGTTGTTTTTTGGGATACTTGTTACCACACTAGAGGTCACAATTTTGGTGCAGTGTTTCTCAATCTGGAAATGTTTGTATAGTAAATAGAAAGCAGCTTGTTAAATATGGTGATATTCTGACTTAACCTATTCCCACTCAATCCCCTCTTACTTAATTTGACTTAATTTCCTAGTTTGAGAAATTGAGTTCAGGTGAGCAATCTTGGGCCATTATGTCCTTTTGTTTGATCTTATGTCAATAGGAAACTTTAACAAGCAACAATGTTTGATGAGGTAATAATAATTGATGTACCATATAAGTGGTTGTTTCCTGATTATGGGAGTTTTCACACTTGCCTGGCCACTTCTTAAGTACAAATGGATTGCATTACTTCAAAATGAGTTTTAACCCATTTCAACATAAACCTGTAATTTTACACCTCTTAGGAAAGAAGCTTTATAAACCATTGTTGTATAAATGAAGAAATGGCTTGTCACAATTGCTTTATTATCCATGATGTTCTCTATCATTTAATACAAAGATTTTCCAAATTTTCTCAACTAAAAATGCTTGTTTGCATCTTCTTTGAATTGGGACCAGTCTGATTTTTGTGATGGTTTAAGTGGAGGTAATTTTGCCATGATGTGCAAATAAGGAAACCTCAAAAAATAATATGACTAATTGTAGTCCACATAAGACAGGGCCGACCCATTTATGGCTGAAGATCAGATTTCTCTGAATGGATTAGCTGTCTACCAGCTCTGCATGTTACATTTGGTGGCAGTATTGGTATGATGACAATTGCCAGACTGAAGTAACCAGTAACTCATGATTCTCCTGGACCATGATTCGAGATGAGTCTTCTTGGAGAGTAGAGTAATGTGACAGGCTCTGGGGAGGTAATTTGTCATGGTATGCAAGTTAGGAAATCCCTTTTCTCTGAATGGATTAGCTCTATTTACCAGCTCTGCATGCTACATTTTAATAACTTGTAAAGTGCAGCAAGTCCAAACAAACTTTTGATTTACCTGATATATCATGATTGTATCTCATGCAGAAGTATTTGTCGCCCACCAATGGGTGTATAATCGTAAAACTAAGTGTGATGAGCAGCTGGAGGCTCGGAAAGGATGTAGTGGTAGTGCTTGTGCGAGATATATCAGGAATCCATGAAAAGGTGCTCCAGCCATCGCATTTTTGACTGAAATACTGTTAAAAGTGGTGTTAAACCCCATTCAGACAAATAAATCATACAGAACATCATTTGGTGACTCACTTTTATTAGCGACTTTGACTTTTGGGAATGAAGTAAGCATCTTTTACGACTAATTGAAAGAGGTTGCATGCGGCCTACAATTTCCTGCCAATGATATTTATTGTTACAAGCCATTTCTTCATTTTTACAATGTTTTCAAGTCTTTTTTTTGGGTGTGTGTAAAAATGAAAGAGTTAGAAGATTATCTGTGAAAAAAAAAAAAAACATAAAAAAATACAATAGTGTCTTTTAGCTCTGAGCTTATATACTGCTTAGGGGAGGTATTTTGGAGGTTTGGCGTCGATCTAGAAACATCTTCTTCTCCTAAACCACTGGACCAATCGAGCTGAAACTGTGCAGGGGAGTTCCTTTAGTGAAGCTCTACCAAAGAATTATTTGCTTCAAAAACTATGGTTGCCATAGCAACAGAAAGCCAAATGAAATCATAATTTTTTTCTAAATTATTGAAAACTATTGAAAATTATTGAAGGCTGTAAAAGTTTTACGCAAAACTGATAAATTTTCAATATATACATATTGACCACTAATTTGGTGCTTCCAGTACTTTCAGCCCTTTGATTTTAATGTTGTATGGATTTATAATTCAGCATTACAAGGGTTAAGATGAGACTATAAACCAAGGCTCAGCCTCTACAAGACCTCAGTTGTTGTGTGGATAGTGTGGGACATAAACCAAAAACAAACAAACAAACAGATCTTTTGCAGGGTGCAGGGTGTTCTTGCAGGGCCATTTTCAGGACACTTCCTAGTTTGCTTTAATTTGGGAAGACTGTAGGCGTAATTGGGACAAGAATGCATCAATAGAATGGATGTGATAGTAAACTTGACAAAACAAATGAGTTATTTGGGGAAAACTTTATAGGGTAATCACAACCACAAGTCTTTCCATGCATAATTTGTTCTGCTGAGATTAATTAAATCGAAAAAGAGGCAAATTTTTGCTAGATTTTAAATGCTGAAATGGTTAACCCTTTTCGAAACAATTTTTACAGAATATATGAAATTAAGAGAGCTATGGCTCTTGATTAGAATGTCCATAGTGATTTTAATGAATTTTTTTCCAACTTACTTAAAAGTTCTTTAAAGAAACTTTAAACTGATGCATATCTTTGAAAATATGTAGGGCTCTATGGCTTTATTTAATGATATTGGACTTATATGTAAAAGTATATCCACTCTGTAATATCAAAAAGATATTGCACACAATGACTCTTTTTGACGACCTTCATGAAAAACTATTGGGAAAACATTTTGGAAAATGAAGAAATTGCTTGTAGTGTTCTACCCAGAGGGATGAAAATCCAAAATTTCCTAAAAAATAACCCTTTTCTGTTTTGCAAAATTTTAACCCTGTCTGAATTAAAATGTCTTGCAGACCAAATTAAAGGTGGGTTTAATTTGAAAAACAAACATTCAGTAGGATAGAAAATATTGTGGAAAATGCATAAATTGCTTGTCAAAAGCAATTTTTATGCCCTCGCATCAATAAGATCGGGGGCATATTGTTTTACCGCGTCCGTCTGTCCGTCTGTCTGTTCGTCTGTCTGTCCGTCTGTCTGTCTGCAAAACTTAACCTGCCAACTAAACATTTTCCTATAACTTCAACCCTGATTAAGTTACAATGCTAATATTTGGTATGTAGATGGGTCTTAACAAGGCACAACTGGAGAAGGTCATTTCATCAAGGTCAAGGTCAAAATTTTAACCCTTTACCCGTTTCTAAAAAATTTCCTTTTTCGGGTTCAGAGTGTTTCACAAACACATCTTGTTTTTTTTTATACAATGTTTTCTCAATTATGAATTTACAGGGTCATAATTTGGTAACCAATTCCCACTCAGTGACGCTTTTAGACACCCCTAGGAAAAAAAGCCTAGGAAAACATTGTGGAAAATGAAGAAATTGCTTGTTAAAAGCAATTTCTTCATTATCCACAATGTTTTCTACCCCAAATGTAAGACAAATCCTAAGTTTTGAAAGCTTTAACCCATTACCAGATGGCAAAATTTTAGACTGGTCAAATTTGAAAGAAGTTGCAGATGACAATTAAAAAGTTAAGAAGTTTTGGATTTTTTCCACTTTCTGGGTAGAAAACACTGTGGAACATGAAGAAATTGCTTGTCACAAGCAATTTCTTCATTTTCAACAATATTTCCAAAGACTTTTCCCATGGGGCGTCTAAAAGCGTCAAAGAGTGGGAATGGGTTAAATTGTCGTTTGCAACTCCTTTAAATTTGGACTATTTTAAAATTTTGCCATCTGGTAATGGGTTTGTTGTAGAATAACCTTGCCTAAGGAGAAAGATACGTTTATAGAAGGCTTTACGATATTAAAATATTTAACCTTATCAAGATTTTACAGACATCAGACAATAATAGAAAGATTGAAATCCAAGTAAATGATAGAAAATTGTTCCCTTATTTACCCAGAGATGAATTGAGCGTTGTCAGAAAATTCAATTAGGTAAAATATACAGGCAACATCAAAATTAATCAGTGTTGGCCTTCTCCAAATCACGGGAATAGAAATGAATCACAGTGGAATCAACTTCCATTGCCAAGCAACAATTACAGAACTGTTCTTACCGTGTGATCACATACGGAGGCTGAGCAAATTTTTTTTTAACCCATTCCCACACAGTGACACTTTTGAACACCCTTCAGGAAAAAACATTGGGAAAACATTGTGTAAAATGAAGAAATTGCTTGTAACAAGCAATTTCTTCATTTTACACAATGTTTCCACCCAGAAAAGTGAAACAAATCTAAAATTTCATAGACTATAAATAGTCGTCTGCAAATCCTTTCAATTTGGACCAGTCTAAGTTTTTGTCGAGTGGGAATGGGTTAAATTTGTTTATAATTTCTCAACATCTTAATAGAACAAAATGAATTTCACAGCTGCTATTGGACTAATTGACCCATTACCAGACAGAAACAAGTTTAGACTTATCCAAAATTGAAAGGATTTGCAGGGTTATGAATTTTAGATTTATTCAACTTTCTGAATGAAAAGAATTATGGAGGATGAAGAAATTGCTTGGTACAAGCAGTTTCTTCATTTCCACAATTTTTTAGCTCACCTGAGCACAAAGTGCTATTGTGACCCTATTGTGATCGGTCGTTGTCCGTCTGTCCGTCCGTCCACAATTTCTTTAAAAATCTTCTCCTCCTAAACCAGTGGGCCAATCAAGCTTAAACTTTGCAGGGATGTTCCTTGGGTGAAGTTCTTCAAAAGTTGTTAAAAGAATTTCATTCCGTCAAAAACTCTGGTTGCCGCGGCATTTGAAAATGGGAATCTTTAGTAATTCTTTAAATATCTTTAAAAATCTTCTCCTCCTAAACCAGTGGGCCAATCAAGCTGAAACTTTGCAGGGATGTTCCTTGGGTGAAGCTCTTCAAAAGTTGTTAAAAGAATTTCATTCCGTGAAAAAATGTTGTAACCGCAGCATTTGAAAATGGGAATTTTTAGTAATTCTTTAAATTTCTTTAAAAATCTTCTCCTCCTAAACCAGTAGGCGAATCAAGCTGAAACTTTGCAGAGTTGTTCCTTGGGTGAAGTTCTTCAAAAATTGTTAAAAGAATTTCATTCCGTGAAAAAATGATGTAACCGCGTCATATGAAAATGGGAAATTTTAGTAAATCTTTGTTGTTGTTTTTTTCATAGACTTAAAGGGCATAGACCTTTATATTTTGTTTAGAGCTTAATCATATGGTTCTCTACCAAGTTTTTAAATATTCAATCTCTGGGGTAAAAAATGGCCCCACCCCTGAAGTCTGAAGTTTGGAAAAATGCTTAATTAGAGCAATTTCAAAAGAATTATCCTCTTTAACTATAAAGTCTAGGATATTCATATTAGGTATGTAGCATAACTAGATGGTTTTGTACTATATCACTGAAAGTTGTCCTTCCAGGGTCAAAAACGGCCCTTCACTAGAGGTCCAAAAATTGGGAAAAAACGCAAAATTTGAGTATGTTAAAAAAAATCTTCATTTTAAGGTGGAGGGCATTTATATTTTGAGTGTAGCATAGCCTGGCTGTTATCTATCAATTTTGATTAAAATAATGCCTGTAGGTTACCCCTTCCCTAGGTGTCCAAAGTTCGTAAAAATGCTCAATTAGACCATGTTCAACAGTCTTCTCCTCCCAATGTACAAAGTCTTAGGCATTCATATTTGGTATATAGCATGAACAGATGGTTCTTTACCATGTTAGCTAAAATTTTAGCCCTGGGATAAAACATGGCACTGCCCTATAGGTCCAAAATTTTGGAAAACATCCAATTAGAGCAACTTTGAAAGACTTCTTCTTCTGAAATATACGGTGAAGGGCATTCATATTTGGTATGTAGCATGACTAAATAAATTTGTACTATGTTATAGGATAAAATGCTCTTAGGATAAAAAATGTCTCTGCTCCTGGGGTCAAAAATTGCATAAATCGCATTGAAAGAATTCTTAAATAGAAGTGGAGAAATAGCTTGTCACTCCCTTTCTCACAATGCTTTTTAAAACCTTTTTTTCCTGAGGATGACAAATTCTGGGATAGTTTGGTAATGGAATAAACAATAAAGCCAAAGGCATTCATTTTTTGGAAAGCATTACTGGATTGTTTTGTACAAAGCCCAAAATCTTATATTTTGTTTTATTTATTTTGCTCAAGTTAAGTCTTTTTTATACAAAAAAGGACTGTAATTTGTGGATGCCTCAGGTGAGCGATTTAGGACCATCATGGTCCTCTTGTTTCAATTGTTATTCCCAAAGCTCTGATCACCAGTGAGCATTGTGTCTGTTGGCTATTTACCTGTCTGTGTGTCCGTAAAGTTTTACTTTAAAAATCTTCTCAGAAAAGACTGTTCAGAATACGGCTGAGTTTCACAGGAATGATCCTTGAGATTTTTGATCAAATTAAAAATATGGTTTTAATCTGTAGGGCTTATTTCTAAAGAAAACTGAAATAGCTATATGATAACTAAATTCTTGCCAATGGAGCAAATCGGATCCTCAAACACCTCTAGTTTATCTGTCATGGGTTCTATCTCCGGTGGTGGCACAAATTCTTCCCAATGGGTGGATAACTGTAAACCAAAGTGCGAAAGGCAGCTGGATGCTAGGAAAGGATGTAATGGTAGTAAATGGTGTTAGATATACCAGGAAACCATTGTTAGGTGCTCCAGCTTCTGCGATATGTCTGATAAATTGTTAAAAGCCATGTTAAAACCCATTCAACCTAAACAAACCTCTAGTTTATCATCCCTCAGGAAAAAAGGTTTTGAAAACATCATGGAAAATGAAGAAATTGCTTGCCACAAGCAATTTGTTCCTTGTGCACAATGTTTACTTGGCTTAAAAGGCAGAGACCTTTTGAAATTAATCTAGCTTGAAATTGTCATCTATATACACCTTATATACATATGATGGGTTAACGCATTTCCAAATGGCAAAATTTTAGACTGGCCTAATTTGAAAGACGTTACAGACGACAATTTAAACTATATGAAATTTTTTGATTTTTTTCAACTTTCTAAGTAGAAAACATTGTAGAAAATGATTAAATTGCTTGTAACAAGTAATTTCTTTATTTTCCACAATTTTTTCCCAAAGCTTTCTTCCTTGTGGGCGTCTAAAAGTGTCACTGAGTTGGAATGGGCTAACACAGCACACCTGCGTACAGAGATCTTTTCCATGTGTAAATGCTACATTTTTCATCTTTTTTGGAGTCATGGCATGCAGGGGATTTCAAAAGCTATCTTTAAGTATGTGAGGAGTCCAATCCAAGCTTCCTTGAAATTGCATCATTGTCTAGGTGGAATTTACACTCATAGAAAATAAGGCCCGTTTTTCGCAATTAACTTTTTCCGCATATTGGGTTACTTCATCAATATTTCACTAACTGAGCAAATTTGAACAGAATACTGCTGTTCCATTGGTTTAGAAGAAACTGTAATTTGTAAACTGTAATCTGTACTTATTGGAAGATTGATTAACCCATTCCCAAATGACAAAATTTTAGACTGGGCCAAATTCAAGCGTTTGGAAACTGACAATTTATAGTTTTTGAAATTTTAGTTTTTAGCTCCACTGGCTGAAAGCCAGAGAGCTATTGTCATGGCGTTGTGTCTGACATGCATGCATCCGTTCGTCAAGTCGTCCTTCTGTAAACTTTTCCTTTGGAAGTCTTCTCAGAAAGTACTGATTTCACACAGTTCACAGAAATGATCCTTTGCTGACCCTCTATCAGATTCCTTCAAAGAATTTTGATCGGATGAAAAAATGGCTTTAATGGGTGGGGCTAATTTCCATATATGTTGAAAGCTTCAAAATGTTCTCCTCAGAAAGTACTGAACAGATTTCACTCAAATTTCACAGAAATGATCCTTTGCTGACCATCTATCAGATTCCTTCTAAGAATTTTGATCGGATGAAAAACATGGCTTTAATGGGTGGGGCTTATTTCCATATATGGTGAAAGCTTCAAAAATCTATTTCTCAGAAACTGGTGGATGGATTTCAACCAAATTTCTCAGAAGTGATCCTTTGCTAACCCTCTGTCAGATTCCTTCAAAGAATTTTGATCAGATGAAAAACATTGCTTTAATAGGCTGGGCTAATTTCCATATATGGTAAAAGCATTTAAAATCTTCTTCCGAGAAAGCGGTGGATGGATTTCACCCAATTTTCTCAGAAATGATCCTATAATGAACCTCTAACAGATTCCTTTAAAGAATTTTCATAGGATGTAAAACATGTCTTTAATGGGCGAAGCTAATTTCCATATATGGTGAAAGCTTTGAAAATCTTCTCCCCAGAAACAAGTCTATGGATTTTAACCAAATTTGACCAGATCAATCCTTGGGTGACCTTTTTATCAGATTATAACAAAGAATTTTGATTGGATGAAAAATATAACTTTAATGGGCCCCTACCGATATCCAGAGTTACTCTGCTTAGTTTTAGTATTAGAGTGACCTCCCTTAAATCTTTGGGTAGTTCCGGTGAAAAAATCGATGATATCGGTATCGAAAACATTAACAAGTTGTTGCCAGCTCTTACTATGTGACATCCATGTTGAAACCCTAGATGATCTAGAGACTACTTTATTTTAACAGCTGAGTTTAATTTTTAAAGCTAAGTGACGTTTTACATGTTTATAATCGTAAATGAGCCGGTATGAAAGCGTATTTTTCCGATATACCCTAATTCCGGATATACGTATTAATTACCATAAAAAGAGCTTTTTTGATCGAAAAGATAGAATGATACTCACGGAAATACACTCCGTTATTTCCTTTTTTAAAAGATGGTTTCACGTGTCAAGCGGGGCTTTGAATTTATAAGATACCTGTATTTAATTTACAAACTGTTCCAAAGAAGCTCTCCATACATCTTCATCTCATGACCATGGGAATTTACCAAATACCCTTTTCATCGATGAATATGAAATAAATTTAATCAGAATTTCACTGCATGATCCCCAACAAGCTTTGTAAAGTGTCTGGAGGCTTGTGGAAATGATTGTTGCCTCTGTAGGTCCTCCCAAAATATATCATTCGTTTCTTACCAATGGCAAGTAAGATATATCATTTATTTCTTACCAATCGGCAAACGATAAGGTCTAAGTAGGGTGAGCAGCTGGTGGCTCAGATGAAATGTCAGTTATGCTTAGTAACTGATTTAATGTTGAAAGTGGTGTTTAACCGATAACCGGGGGGCTAAATATTAGACTGTGCCAAATTAAAAGGAGTTGCACATGACAACTTTAAGTTTATAAATTTGTAGATATTTTCATCTTTCTGGGCAGTAAACATTCGGCCAAATGAAGAAGTTGCTTGTTACTAGCAATTTTGTCAATTTGTACAAAGTTTCCCAATTGTTTTTCTTAAGGGGCGTCTAAAAGCGTCATTGTGTGGGAATAGGCATACCTATTTAATTCAATCAACCTGCACAAGCTTTAGCATCTGATATTAGATGTGTGCACAAATTTGTATTTTTCATATAAAATTTCATTCTGGTTAACCCTGGTTTATACCTCCCTGTGGCTTTCAAATTGAGAATGCATTGTTGAAAAAGAATATGCTTGTTGCAATTTCCACTGCATTCCTACCCTGCTGGATGTTTTATTTTTTTTATTTATTGTTTTTTATTTATTGTTTTATATATCATTTCATGTATTTAAGTATTTGAAAAAAAGTGAGAAATAAAAAAGTGGAAATATAAAAGAGATAACCGTAAGAAGTGTTACAAAGATCAAACTAAGACAATCTTTTTGAACGTTTTAATCCATTTAGTTGATACCAGATTCTTATTACTGTATTGAGATATATCATGCAATGACATATATCATACAATCTATATATACTAAATATTCAAATCTTTTTGTTGTAAAAAAGTGATCTTAAACATTTTTTTCAGATTTTTCTGACTTAAACATTTTTCTCCAAATTTTTCTAAATGAGAAAACCTTTTAAAATAGATTTCCTTTACCTCTTGCATTTATAATCCTATTTAAAATGTACAAACTCGTAATTTCCTTAGAATTAGAGGGTATAGCAAACGACTTCCTTTGTTACTTGTAATAAGGGGATATCGGGTGAAAATCAAAAGCAAATAACCGATCATTATGAGATATATCCAGTGTATATCCAAAATACCACCCGTGGTCTATTACGCAATCAGAGATAACGATCAGAAGCGTGTAAGTCACTTGGATTAAAACAGCAGTTTATGAGAGGACATCGTTAACTTTTAAATTTGATTTACCATTTAACCCTTTACAGAAAAAAATCTCAGAACGAAAGAGGATACGAACGAAATTTTAATAGCCATGTGTACCGAAAATAATGGATCTTTCAGATGTGGAGAAAATCGGCGTAGAAAGTACTCTTTATCGCAATATTGTTATTCTTGGTTGTTGTTGTGTGGTTTCCTTGTTTTAATAAGTCTTATCAAGTTAAAGAAGTAAACGCAATGATTTCCTACAAAGGACGCCTTTGCTATTTTTTTATTCGAAAATGACAAGTAAAATATGAAAACTGGAGGAGAATGAAATTGATTCCTAGGTCGGGAGAGAGAAACGATTAAAACGTGTCAACATTAATATAAACTACCACAACAATTCCATATTCTAAGAGTATTTTAAGATTACTCAACATTCCTCTGTATCAAATTCTGAAAAAATATCTGATTCTACGCAAAATAGGAGCATTTAGCCTCTGACAGTGTAATTTTGCATATAATATATGGACAGAAAGATAAAACATTAATCAATCTTTAGAACTAGATAAATTCCAAATAATATAAGGCAACCGACTCCTTTGTTGATTAATCAAAAGAAGGACATCTGGAGAGTCGTGTGAAAATCAAAGTAAATAGCCGATCGTTATGAGATATATCCGGATACCACCCGTGGACTATTGCGTAATCAAAGATACCTATTCCAAACGGATTAAAACAGGAGTTTATGGACGGACATCGATAATTCTTAAGATTAATTTACCATTTAAACCTTTGTTGATAAAAAAAACAAATCTCAGAACGAAATAGGATACAGACGAAATATTAAAATCCTTTTGTATAAAAAATAACGGATTGTTCAGATGTTGAGACATTCCTTGTAAAAATACTCCTTTTATCGCATTACTTTTGTTCCCTCTGTTGTTCCTTTTTCTGTTAGCATGTTTTAATAGATGTTCTAAAGCCAAGGAAATAAAAGCAACAATTCACCATGAAGGACACTTTTGCTAACTTTGTTTCGAAAATGAGAAGTAAAATATGAAAACTGGATGAAACTCGGACGGGAAGACGATTATAACATGTCAACGTAAATAAAAACTACCAAAACATTTTCATAATCTATAAGTATTACAAAATACTCAATATTGTTATGTGTGAAATATCGAAAAAAATATTTAATTCTCTCAAAAATAGACGCTTTTAGTCTCAGCCCTTATATACTCTTTGTTGAAATCTAAACCAGAACTACCCAGTAGAATCAAGGGAGTTAATTAAAGGGCAATTTTCGGGAGAACTCCGTATATCGGTAGGGGCCCATTGGCAGTGCTAATTTCCATATATGGTATATACTGAAAACTTTGTAAATTTCTCAGAAAGCTGTTGATGGATTTCAAACAAATTTCACTGGAATGATTCTCAGTAGACTGTTTATCAGATTCCTTCTTTTAATTTTGATTGGTTGAAAACATGGCTATTACGGTGATGGTTTATGTCCATATATGGTATACTGTGAAAATTTTACATAATGAATTTTACATAACTTGACTTTCGTAAAAACAATGAAAAGTTTGAAATGGTTCTCTAGAATTATTTCAAATATTTCAATGACTAAGATTTATTTTCCTTATATTCAGTTTATTTTGAATCTTGGAAAAATTTGTTAATCAGTACATTCATGCCTATGGGGCAATACAGGCGCTCAAGCGTCAATTTTTCGGTAGAAAACTATGTGGAAAAGGAAGAAAGGGCTTGTTTTAAGCATTTTCTTCATTTTACAAAGTGTTTCCAATTTGTCTTGAGGGACATCAAAAAGTGTCATTGTGGGGGAATGGATTAAAGTGATTACTGCTGCCTGACTGATGAACTTTGTTGGGTAATTCTGAGTTGCTTCCCTTTAGCCTTTCCAAAACTGATGATTTTTGCATATGAGTTGCTTCCTTTGTTTTGAAACAAAAAAAAAAACTAATTATTCTCCTATATTCCAATTAACCCATTTCCACAAAGTGATACTTTTTGATGCCCCTCAAAAAATTTTTTTTATGAAAATGATGAAAAAAAAAAATTCTAACCAGAGGTGAAAAAATAAAAAAAAATACATAAACTTTACAGTGTTTTCTGTAGTTCCTTTCAATTTGGACTAGAAAATAATTAACCCATTCCCACACAATTACGCTTTTTGATGCCTCTTAAGAAAATCATTTAGGAAAACATTGTGTAAAATGAAGAAATTGCTTGTTACAAGCAAATCCTTTATTAACCCAAGGTAAAGGGATCACCTTGGCGTTGTTCACGTCAGCGTTGGTGTTGGCGTGACAAACTTTAACCTTGGTCATATCTCTGTTGTTATTGAAGATATCCTCATAAAACTTGGCATGTGTATTAACCATCACAAGAGCTATCAAGACTATAAAAGGGGATAAATCTAAAAGGGTTTTTGTAAGAGTTATGCCCCTTTTTTGACTTAAGATTTTTGCATTATCCAGCACCTGCAGCCGAGTGTTGGCACCCGTGGGTGGTGCTCTTGTTTTCCTCAATGTCTTCTACCCAGAAAGTTAAAATTAAATAACAACTTACGATGGTTGAATTGTTTTCTGCAATTACTTTGAATTTGGACCAACCTTATATTTTGCCGTCTTGAAATGGGTTAAAACATTCTTAGTGCTGTGAAAATGATATTGTTGAAAAAAGATTGATTTGTTTAAAGGGTTAGCGAAAAAAATGAACTGCAATTATAAAAGCCTGAATGTATAATATGAAATTGAAATGTAGGAAAAGTAGGAAAAAGATTAATTTCCTTTGATGGCAATGGCTACAGGACATCCCTGGGATGTAGTTAGTTATCATCACTGTATTGTTAAGTACTGATTGACTAACTTATAGAGGAGAATTCAATTTTCTTGGTTAATCCATTCCCACACAAACATGCCTTTTAACACTCCTCCCTCTGTCAACAAACTTTGGAATCATTGTGGAAATGTAAAAATATTTTCTATCACAAAAAACAAATAGTCACAAATTTCATCAAATATTAACTTTATCTTCTCAAAAAGTCTTTTTGTCATCTGGAAATGGTAAAGCTACTTTGTATAGCACGAGAGTTTGTGATTGGGTGTAGATATTTCACCAGATTTCTTAACCCTTGTCATGCTGAACTAGAATATTCCTGCTTGGACTATGGCTTTGTCAGGTGTATAGACTAAGATCAGCCTGCACAGATGTCCAGTCTGATCTTAGCCTAAACTACCTGCTTATTGTTGTTTTGAGAGAAATCTTGGAACACTAGATTTATCTTATTATGTCAAAGTTTTCAAATGTAGTGAAAAGAGGAAAATATTTTGCAGGACAAGGGTTAATTGTGTGAGTGGGTGAGGTTTGGGAGATGTTCTATGTGTGTCAAAGGTTAACCAGTTTCAACTTTACAACCCTCATTTAAAGAGTCTGGAAATGAATGGAGAACTTGTAACAAGCAATATATTTATTTCAAACAATGTCTGATTTTTAATCTAAAAGACAAAGAATATTTAAATTTCCTCAACTTGAAATTGTCATCTGAACTGCTTTCAATTCAGACTTGATTGAAATATTGTTTCTCGTTATGGGTTAATCAATTACCAGACAAAAGAGTGTTAGAGTGTTAGATTAACAGCAGAGATTAACAGCAGATAACATCTAAAAACTGAGTCTAAAAAGAAGGTAGATTCTATATCATAAGTGTTTTATAGAAAGCAGTGTGTGGAATGAAGAGTTGCTTGTTTATTTTACAACCATTTTATTGTCAAGACTCTTTGAAGTAATGGAGAAATAGTTGTCATTAGTCAGTATATGTGCATAAGTGTATAAATTCTGTAAAACCTCCCAATTTTTTCAGGTCATAACCATATTCATTGCTGGATTAAAAAAAAAAACTTTGCAAAAATGTAGTAGATATGCAATTTGAAACAAATTTTTGGACATCTCCAATGTCAAGGTCTCTTCTCAAGGTCCAAAGACTTGACATATTGTCCCTGGGTAAATTTAATATCAATGAGGGTCTTGGAGAATATGACCTTGAAGCCTGCAGACTACAGACTGGCCATAATACAAATCATTACATATAAGTTTTAAAGAATCATGTTTCAGCCTTTTGAATACTTGATTATTAAATACGGTAGTATAAAATTATTGTATGAATAATGGTAATGGTATGAATAATGGTAAAGTAAGCTGTGCTTGATAAATAAGATAAATTCAAAGTTGAGAGAATTTCGGGTATTCTAGTCTATTTGGGTAGAAAACAAAGTTGAAAATGAAAATTGCTTGTAAGTTTATGAAATCTTAGATTTTATAAATTTTCTGCGTGGAAATCTTTATCAAAAATGAAGAAATTGCTTGTGACAAGCAATTTCTTCATTTTACACAAGGTTTTCCCTGTTGTTTTTCTTGAGGGGCGTCAAAAGTATCATTGTGTGGAAATGGGTTAAACCTGTTGTCAGAAATTGCATGTGTATCATGATGAGAACAACTGATTTGTGGTTGAATTAGGCTCCTACAGCAAAGGTCAGGGCCACAACAGAGGGTCAAATCCTAAATCTTGACCTTTTCTGTATCACTTAACCCTTTCCCGTACAAACTTAGGATTTTACATTTACTAAGTTGAAATACTTGAGAAAACATTGTGGAAAAAGAGGAAATTGCTTTTAACAAGCAATTTCTTCATTTCCTTCAATATTTCTAACACATGAGTTGGTTTCATTTCAAATTGCATCAATTTTCTTGTCATCTGCAAACTCTTTCATTTTGGATCAGTCTAGAATAACAAAGCAGGAAAGGGTTAACCAAATATTGTGTGTTTTTCATAATTTATCTTGTTTATAAGATATGTCAAAGCATAACGTAAGAGTCAAAGTCAGATATATAGAACCGGAGCAACAATCATATTTTGGTCCACCCTATATCTATGAACTGTTGTCTGATTTTTCATAAGTTTGGCACTTACTAAACCATTCCCACACTATCCTACTTTTTACACACCATGAGGATAAAGATTGTGAAAATATTGCAGAAAATGAAGAAACTGAAGATACAGGTAATTTCTGTATTATCTACAATGTTTTCTTACCCTAAAGTCAAAGATTTTAATACTGCCATCAACTTGAAATTGTTGTTTGCAATTAATATAAATTTGGACAAGTCTAAATTTTTCTTGTATGGCAATGGGTTAATTCTTGAAAATCTTAGTAAAGCAAAGACACCATGTAGTATTGTCCGGCACCTACAGCCAAGTCTTTTGCCTTTTTTATGTCCCTGCAATGTTATGGTGACGGGCATGTTGAATAACCCCTATTTATGTATGAATGTGTGTGGGTTTGTCCATTTTTTGCCATGAGTATAATTATCTTCTTCATTAATTAATGGATTTCTGAATGACTTGGTACAGTTATTCCCCTTGATGAGTACTAGTGTCATACTTATTTAAAGTTCTGTTGGATAATTCCAAGTCCAAGGTCACAGCTGGTGGTCTTGTGATTGGCCAGCACATCAGTGTTTGTTTAACATTTCTAGTTTGACTATTATTACAGCTAAAATATTGTTGCATGCTGTTTAGGTGTGCTTGCTTTTATTATCATGCCCCGGGGGCGGCACATATTCTTTCTGACATTTGTCTCTCACCAATCGGTGGTTAATATTTAACCTAAATGGGATAGCAGCTGGAGGCTCGGAAAGGATGTAGTGGTAATACTGGTGTGAGAAATACCAGGAATCCATTGTTAGGTGCTCCAGCCGCTGCGATATGACTGAAATACTGTTAAAAGCAGCGTTAAACCCCATTCATTCAATCAAATTTATCAACATGACAGATGTTAGCAATCACTGGCTAACTTCCGCGCTGATATGGCTGAAATATGGTTAAAAATGGTGTTAAACACCCAATCTATCAATCAATCTGACATGACATACTGATTTATGAAGTTAGGATTATTGGCAGATTGCTGGCCACACCCACCGGCTCTGAATAAAAGTTTGACCTAGATATTAATCCATTCCCACACAACTAAATTTTAGACTGGAAGGAGTTGTAGACGATGAAAGTCAATGAAATTTAAGATTTTTCAACTTTCTGGGTAGGAAACATTGTGTAAAATGACAAAATTGCTTGTCACAAGCAATTTCTTCATTTTAGACAATGTTTTTGCTGAATTGTTTTTCTTAAGGGGTGTCCAAAGGCGTCATCGTGTGGGAATGGGTCACCCTTGTCATGCAGAATTAGAATCTTGTACAGAATTCCTTTAAAATCAAAGGACTTACAACACATGAAGATCTAAATGATGGTCAATGTTCCCCTTGAAAATTGATTATTTAAACAACTCTGAATGAAATTGGACAAGAAGGAGGTGCAGACCAAGATCAGACTGCACGTATGTGCAGGCTGATCTGTGTCTATACCACCTGCCAAAATAGGAATATTCCAGGTTCAGCATGACAAGGGTAAAATGTTTAAAATATGTAAAATGGTTGGTTGATGACCTTAACCTTGGAACTACAGCGTGAATAAGCTGTAGTTACAATGTTTTAATCACCAAACCAATAAAATAGCTAACCAATTATACATGTACTTGCAAATATTGGGAGTTCAAATTTCTCTTCTGGTCTAAATGTATGATTTGATTTCTCTATCGTTTTTGTGACTGACAGTTGTGAGACATTAATTCACTTACATGGATTCTTCTAAGCTTTAACCCTTTCCTGTTTAAACACGGGATTTTACGTTCCTGTGATTTTACACTTGAGAAAACATTGTGGCAAAAGAAGAAATTGCTTGTAACAAGCAATTTCTTCTTTTTCCACAATATTTTCTACAACATAGGATGGTTTCGTTTCAAATGGCATCCTGTTTTCATTGTCGTCTGCAACCTCTTTGAATTTGGACTAGTCTAAAATTTCAAAAAACGGGAAAGGGTTAATGCTTCAATCTTTGTCATTCTGAATGATATTCTTTTCTGATTCACATTGAAAACTGGTAAACACTTAACCATTTCCTGTTTTTGGAAATTTTAGACGAGTCCAAATTGAAAGAAGTTGCAGACGACTTTGAAAACTTGATGCCATTTGAAATGAAACCATCCTAGAAAATATTGTGGAAAAAGGAGAAATTGCTTGTTACAAGCAATTTCTTCTTTTTCCTCAATGTTTTTCTCAAGAATAAAATCACAGGATCGTAAAATCCCATGTTTGAACAAGAAAGGGTTAATGGGCATTACTCCATTCCACAGTAGTTGCGTGTTTAACCCTTTCCTGTACAATCCCTTGTTTTTATGTCCCTGTGATTTTATACTTGAGATAACAATGTGAGAAAAGAAGAAATTGCTTGTTACAAGCAATTTCTTCTTTTCTTACAATATTTTCTACCCAGTAGAGGTTGATTACTTGGCAAATTACACTCACTTTTAATCATCGTCTGTAACTTCTTTTAAATTGGACCAGTCAAAAATTTGAAAAACGGGAAAGGGTTAAAGAATAATTTATTCTTGTATGCTCTAAGTATCTTCTTTATTTTTATATAAGTTCAAGTGTAGGATTTTGGTAGAAAACTTGCAAAAAACATTTTTTCTTTAAATATACAAATGTATAAAAATTTATTATGATTTGATTATTATTAAAGAGACTTTTTGATAAATGCTTTAAATGTACTAATGTAGCCATTGTCTGCATGTTATTATTTAGACATTAGATATTTTGTGATTTAATCGATTCCCAAATGAGAAAAAATTTAATTGGTCCAAATTGTAAGAGAATGCAGATGACAAAAAGTAATGTTAGTTTTAAATTGAAAATTAAGGGCTATATAAGGGAAAGCATTGTGAGAAAAATTGAAAATGCTTGTTCCTACACAAGCTCACACAGAAAATAGACAATTATTTTTACCCCTAAAGACAAAGAATTTCAAAATTTAATCAAATTAAATATGCAGTCTGCAATATCTTTAAATTTGCACCAGTGTTAAATTTTGCCTTCTCATAATGGTTAAAGAGATGTTTAGGAATTCTTTTGAATTTTCAGACCCTCACAGTGCCTGGTCAACCATTATTAGAATCAAGAAGTAGCCGATCTAAATCATGGAGTGGTCGACCAATTTGGCTTGAAAGAGAGTATGCCAGCAGAATCAAGGTGCCACACACATTTATTGTACACAACTACACACGCCCCACTATGTGTCAATGGTGTCGCAAGTTACTCAAGGGGCTTTTCAGGCAGGGTGTTCAGTGCAAAGGTAGGAAAAATTTCCATGAACCGTAAAAGTTCTATCTAACACTGTGCACTCATTAGAATTATTAAAGAGGAAAATATGCATTTGTTGGTTGTTAACCCTTGTCATGCTGAAAAAATACTGAACCAAGATTAGTGCTTGCAGTACTTTCAGTCCTGTGATTTTATTGCAGTTCTCCAGAGATTTTTGCTAAGTCTTACAAAGTTAAAATTCAACCCATTTCAAGACAATAATGCTTTAAGATTCTTTAAAAAAAAGTTGGAAAACAGTGAGGATAATAAAGTAATTGCTTGTTACAAGCTATTTCATTATAATCCACAGTTTTATACCGCAGCGGACAAAAAAAGTATAAATTTCATCAACTAAAATTCATTGTCAGTAACATCTTTGATTTTAGACCAGTTTTACATGTTTTGCTTGTTAATGGGTTAATTCACACTGGGATATGCAAATGAGTGCTTCCCAAAATTTTAATTCATCATTTTGATCATGTTTATGTAATGAACATGCTTCGATTGCAAATAATGGATACTTTTTACTTTTTTACTATTTTATCAAAATACTAGAGTTTGTGAATGAGGGTACAAGAGGTTCAGATACTTTCAAATATGAAAAGTATTCAAGTAAAGATCTGAAAAAAGTATATCAATTTTTTGGGCATTTATTGGAATTTTCATGCTTCTACTAATAAAACCTAACCTATTTCATTTAATATGTCTTTTTTAGCTCGGGGATGTGTTTCACTTTGACTAGACTCTTGTGTACCCTATTTTTCACAGAAACAAAGTGAAAAAACTTCTTGGGAGAAATTATAAAGCCTAGATGTTCTAAATTTTGCTTGTGACATTGTCTGGTGATCTTCTCTTGAAATTATACCCCAAGGGGTCTCATTAATTTTGGACTCCAACCCATTGCTTCCTTGTTGGATAAGAGGGTATTTTTAAGGGATTTTTTAAGAGTGCATTAAAATGATACTATTTTTTTTTTCACAGATTGTAAATTTAATTGTCACAAGAAGTGTGCCCCTCACGTACCAAAAGATTGTGCCGGAGACTTGCCAGTGGGAGAAGGTGTGTATAAGGAGTTAGAATTGTTAACAACATTTAACCCTTTCCTGATTAATCCCTGGTTTTTACGTCCATGTGTTTTTAAATTTAAGAAAACATTGTGGATAAATCAGAAATTGCTTGTTGCAAGCAATTTCTTCATTTTCCTCAATATTTTCGACCCTAATGAATAATTATATTTCAAACAAGGTTGACTTTAAATTGTCATCTGCAAAATCTTTGAATTTGGACCAGTGTAAAATTTCAAAAAACAGGAAAGAGTTAAAATAGGATTTTTCTCATTTTTGCAATGATATTATTTTCATCTGGAATAATTTTGAATTTACTTGTATTTCATTAATCAAGGTTTCTTGTTTTTCTGAGGTGGGAACTGAAGCATTTAAAGTTGTATGGTTACTAAGAATTATACTTACTAAGTACTTTGCATCCCGTAAACATAAAAAAGTGATTTAGGGTTTGAAAACTTTTCTTATCCTCTACAGTGTTATTCACAAAACTCATAGGAGACTGAAGAAATCTTGCAATTGTATAATTTAACCCATTCGAACATAAAACCTCTTTTTAATGCCATCCCCCCCCCCTTCCCACAGAGAAAAGCTTTGGAACCTCATGGAAGTGAAGAAATTGCTTTTTACAAACAATTTCTTTATTGTCCACAATATTTTGAACTTCAAAAGACAAAAAATACATTTCATAAACTAAAAAATGTTTTCTCCAACTACTTTGAATTTGGACCAATCTAGAATTTGGTTGTCTGGTAATGAGTTGACACAGTAGCCTGGTTGAAATATTTCCAACCATTTCATATTCAAGTGAAGTGCAGATCCTGAGCAGCCTGTATAGCTATTCAGGGCATTTATATTAACCCATTCTAACACAATATTTTGCCTCTCAAGAAAAAGGTTTTAGAAAACATTGTGAAAAATGAAGAAATTGCTTTCTTCAATTTCCACAAAGGTTTTCTATCACCAAAAGACCAGAATTTTTAAAATTTCACTACCTACAATTTGTTGTCTGCAACATCTTTCAATTTGAACCAGTTTAAAATGTTGCTGTACATTGCTGATGGTCTAAAGAACCTTTTAGTCAGTATATCTATAAAGTTAATTTTGAAAACTCTTACCATACTGTGCAGATTTACTGGCTGTTCTGACTTTAAGCTGCACTGGCTGAAAGCCAGCGAGCTATTGTCATGGCGTAGTGTCCATCGTGCGTCTGTCCTATGCATCCGTCAAAACGTCCATGGATCCGTCTGTGTGTCCCTAAACTTTTAGTATAAAAATCTTCTCCTGAGAAAGTACTGAACAGAATTCAACCAAATTCAATAGAAATGATCCTTGGGTGACCCTTTATCAGATTCCTTCAGAGAACTTTGATCGGATGAAAACATGACTTAAACGGGCGCGGCTAATTTCCAAATATGGTTAAAGTTTTAAAAATCTTTTTCTTAGAAACCATTGGATGATTTTCAACAAAATTTCACTGGAATGATCCTCTGGTGACTCGTTTTCAGATTCCATAAATTAATTTTGATTCGTTGAAAATATGGCTTTTATGTTTGTGGCTTTTGTCCATATATTGTATCTAGGGGATTTTTTTTTATAAAATTTGTGAATACCTTTTTCATCTGACTTGGTATATGAATTGAATTTTGTAAATCAATGAAAATGTTGAAATCTTAAAAGATTTCATTGACAAGATTTACTTGCCACACATGGTTAATACGATTCCTGAAAACACCATTTGCTAAATCTGTACAATCAGGCCTGTGGAGTGATACAGAAGCTCAAGTGCCTCTAGTTTACTTAGGGAACATAATGGTTGAAAATGGTTGATAGTATAATGGTTGAAAATGTCATGCTCTGGTTCACAGTAATAATTATAAACTGTGTGACTTCTCGATATATTTTTCAAAAAAGGTTTCTCTTTGACATTATGTTCCAGTGTATTTTGAACAAAATGAGATAGCTGAATTAGAGAGTAACAATGGAACAGAGGTCACAGATATGAATGAAGATGACCTTGAAGTAGAGATAGAGAATGACAATGAAGAACAAGATAAAAAACCACCATTAAGGTAATTATTGTAGTCTATTTTGAAAAGATAAAGACTAAAGAATGGCACAAAGTCACATAGTATAAATGAAGATGATCATGAAATGGAAAAAAAATGACAGTGGAGAAGATAAAAAAAACCTTTAACCCATTACCTGATTTTAGACTGGTCTAAATTCAAAGAAGTGGTAGACGACAGTTTTAAGTGATTTAAATCTAAAAATACATTTATGTGTCTTTTGGGGTAGAAAATATTGTGGATTGTGACAAGCAATTTCTTCAACTTCAGCAATGTTTTCCTAAGGTTTTTACTTGCGGTGTGTAAAAAATCATGACTGTGTTGGAATTGGTTAAGATGGTTATTGTAGAGTGTTTTGAAGATTTCAAGAGTAGATTTATATCGGCAGTATTTCAAGGAAAGATGTTATTGCAACATAAGTTTTCAGGAGTTATGATTTTCAAAATTCAGATTTTTCTCAATGGGCAAATGATATCTATAGCCACTATCTAAATCCACTTGGTTTTGTGACCACATTTGACAGAAAAAAATATCAATTCTCAAATTGATACTTCTGAAAAGAATGGGACAATATTTGTATGGGGTTTATCCCATTTCCACATGACAAAATTGTCCAAATTGAAAGAGGTTACAGATGACAAACCAAAGTTGATTTTGATTAGGTCACCTGTCCGAAGGTCATGGTGACCTATTGCGATCATGTTTTGTTTGTCATCCTGCGTCGTGCGTTAACTTTTTAAAATTTTGACTTCTTTTTAAGAACCCTTGGATGGATTTCATCCAAACTTGGCAAGAAGCATCCTTATGGGAAGGCACTTCAAATTTGTACACGTCATGGAGTTATCTCCCCTTGGGGCCCCATAAGGGAGAAAAAAGGGGCAAAAAAAGGTACATCTTTAAAATCTTCCTGTCATGAACCAGCTGGCAGATTAGATTTTACATTTGGTATTTTGAGTCTTTAGGGCAAGGACTATCAAGTTTGTACAAGAAAAGAAAATCTGTCAAGAAATTGCTGTGTTAGGGGGGGGGGGAATGTTGAGGGGGTACATAAGCTTACATATTGACAACTCTAAAAATCTTTTTCTACCAAACCAAAAGACCTACAGCTCTGATATTTGGTATGTGGCATCATCTAGTGGACCTCTATCAATATGGTATGAATTATAGCCCCAGGGTCAAAAGTAGCCCGATAACAAGTTTCACATAGGCTTATAAAGTGAAAATTTAAAAATCTTCTTCTCCCAAACTAGAGGGCCTAGAGCTTTTATATTTGTTATGTAGCATCATCTGGTGAACTTCTATCAAGATTGTATAGATCATGGCCCCAGAGACAGAATTAGCCCATTCTCGGACGTCACAAGTTTTACAAAGGGCTTATATAGTGAAATATTTGAAAATCTTCTTCTCCCAAACAGGAGGGTTTAGAACTTTGATATTTGGTATACAGCATCAACCTATCAAGATTGTACAAATTATTGCCTCAGGATTTAGATTAGCCCATTCCAGGAAGTCACAAATTTAACATAGGCTTATATGGTGAAAACTTTGAAAATCTTCTTCTCTCAAACAGATACGCCTAGAGCTTTGATATTTAGTATGTAGCATCATCTGGTGGGTCTCTATCAATATTGTATGAATTATGGCCCTAGGGTCATAATTAGCCCATTCCCGGACGTCATGAATTTACATAGGGCTTATATATTGAAAATTTAAATCCCCTCTTCTCCCAAACAGGAGGTCCTAGAACTTTAATATTTTTATAAGTAGCATCACCTGGTGGACCTCCATCAAGATTGTATAAATTATGGCCCCAGGGTCAGAATTAGCCCGTTCCGAGATGTTCCAAGTTTAACAAAGGCTTGTATAGTGAAAACCTTTAAAATGATTCTTCTCCTAAACTAAAAGGCTTAGAGCTTTGATATCTAGTATGTAGCATTATCTGGTTTACTTTTATTTGTTTTTGTGCTCTTTGGACTCAGGTGACCAATAAGGCCCTATGGGCCTCTTGTTGAAAAATAAGGGTATAAGAGAAAATATTGATGGAAAAGAAGAAATTGCTTGTCAAAAGTAATTTCTTCTTGTCTACAATGTTTTCCATAGCTATATTTACTTTTGCATGTCACAATACAGGATAGGGTGTGACTTTCAAGATTATTTCAGTCATAAAGTAACAGTTTCTTTATTTGTTAGCTCACCTGAGCACAAAGTTCTCAAGTGAGCTGTTGTGATCACCTTTTGTCCAGCATCGGTCCATCGTCCTTCTTCCGTCCACAATTTCTTTAAACGACATTTCCTCCAAAACCACTTGGCCAATTCGAACCAAATTTGGCAGAAATGTTCCTTAGGTGGTCCCCTTTAAAAATAGCCAAAGGAATTGAAACCTGTTGAGAACTCTGGTTGCCATGGCAACAAAAGTGAAATTTTAGAATAATCTTTACAAATCTTCTCTTCCTGACCCAGAAGGCGTAGAGCCTTGATATTTTGTATGAAGCATCAGTATATTGACCTCTTTCAAAATAGCTAAAATCCTGATCCTCGGGTCCCCAGGGGCAGAGCCCTAGGGGGAATGGGGTTTATATAGAAATAAAGAGCGATTTTTAAATGACATCTCCTCCCAAACCACTCGTCCAGTTCGAATCAAATTTGGTAGAAATGTTCCTTAGGTGGTCCCCTTTAAAAATAGCTAAAAGAATTGAAATCTGTGAAAAACTCTGGTTGCCATAGCAACAAAAGTGCAATTTTAAAATAATCTTTTAAAATTTTTTCCTCCTGACCCAGAAGGCATAGAGCCTTTATATTTTGCATGAAGCAACCGTATATTGACATATCTTAAAATAGCTAAATTCATGATCCGCAGGTCTCCAGGGGCAGAGCCCCCGGGGGGGGGGGGGAATATAGAAATAAAGAACAATTTTCAAATGACATCTCCTCCCAAACCACTTGGCCAATTTGAACCAAATTTGGCAGAAATTTTCCTTAGGTGGTTCCTGGTAAAAGTAGCTCAAAGAATTAAAATCTGTTTAAAACTCTGGTTGCCATAGCAACAAAAGTGAAATTTCAAAATAATCTTAAAAATCTTCTCCTTACCTATAAGGCATTGAGCCTAGATATTTTGCAAGAAGCAAAATAGCTAAAATCATAATCATAGGGTCCCCAGGGGCGGAGCGGGGGGGGGGGGTATAGGCATGAAGCATCAGTTCACAGACTTCTCTTTATTTCTTAAATTATAACCCATGGATCCAGATGGAGGAAAAAGTTTTTCCTTCATTCAAATTTGCCCTTAGACTGTTGAAAGAAAAAGAGACTTTATCACAGGTGAGGGCCCCAGGGCCATCGGCCTGCTTTTTAAAGATTGATTATGTTGTACCTGGACTTATTATGCCTTTTTATTTCAGCCCCACCCAAAGTAGTAACATCCCACTTATGAGAATAGTTCAGTCTGTCAAGCACACCAAAAGGACTGGGTCTAAAGTATTAAAGGAAGGATGGATGGTACATTTTACAGATAAAGATGGACAGGTGAGAATTTAAAGACTGTAGCAAATTCTTTAGAATTACACCTGGAGATATCACACAGATAGAGATGAAGAAAAAATGCGATGAACATTGATGCATCTTATCACCAAAGTCTTGGATCAGAGATATCAATATGGGTCCATCACTGTTCAAATCTAATAGCTTTTTAGCCAGCTGCTGCTTAAAATAACTCTGATCAGTCAAAAAGTACTTTTATAGCTTAGCAGTAAACCTTTATTGTTTCAATTTCCAGGGAATATTCAAAATCTAACAATATCTATGAAATATCTTTCCAGAGAAGACGGCATTATTGGAAGCTTGATACTAAATCAGTGACCATGTTTCAAAATGAAAATTCAAGCAGGTATTATAAGGTAAGCTCCCATTTTGTAAGCTTGATACTAAATCTGGAGTCAAGTTTTAACCTTAACCTGTTTTGGAAAATTTAAGACCTGTCTAAATTCAAAGAATTCGCAGACGACAAAAAAAGATTTTATTTGAAAAATAATCATTTGATAAGGTAGAAAATATTGTGGGAATTGAAGAAATTGCTCGTTACAAGCAATTTCTTTTTTTCCCCACAATTTTTTCTCAAGTTATAAAACACAGGGACAATAAAACCAGGCATTGAATGGGAAAGGGTTAAAATGATACTTCTAGCAGGTATTATAAAGTATACTCACCATATTGGAAGCTGGATTCTCAATAAATCAAGGCTCCTGATTTAACCTCGGGTAAAATGTTGATTCTAAAAGTGATCTTATGTTTATTAAGATACTTTCCCATATAATCATGCTTTTTAATGCACCTCCCTTAGAAATAATTCTTGAAAACACTCTGGGAAATAAAGAAAGTTGTTTGATTAAGGCAATTTATTCATTATGCAGGATATTTTTTACAATGATGAAGCATGCTTAGAATTGATGAATCTATCAGGTATTTCTATTAGGTATTATTTTGTAATCTAAATACTTAACCCTTTCCAGTACAATCCCTGATGTTTACGTTCCCATTGATGTTATACTTGAGATTACATTGTGGAAAAAGAAAAAAATTGCTTGTAACAACAGAATTTTTACAATACGGTTCTATAGACTGAAGGTGAATGGAAGATATATATTCAAGCTGTTGTTATTATTTTCAGATAGCCCAACAGCGATTTTTCTAGCTGTTGTTATTATTTTCAGATTGCCCAACTGTGATTTGCTACCTGTTGTTATGATTTTCAGATTGCCCAACAGCCATTTGCTAACTGTAATGACTTTCATAAAGCCAAACAGTGATTTGCTAGCTGTTATGATTTTCAGATTGCCCAACAGCGATTTGCTAGCTGTTGTTATGATTTTCAGATTGCCCAACAGCAATTTACTAGCTGCTGTTATGATTTTCAGATTGCCCAACAACTGTTTGCTATTTATATCCCTGGCCTCATATTGTTTGATGTCTCAGTCTACCTGTGCTGTCTGATGTCAGTGGGAATAGCTAGCAATCAGTCAATTGTTAAAATGACCGCCTTTCCATTTCTTGATTTATCCTTCATTTCCAGGAAATAGCATTAAGCAGTATTCTTGGAATCGAGTCGTTTAAAATGGATCCAAGTGCAGAGTTCCCAAGAGCCCCACATGTGTTTGAGATAAGAGTTCCAAACATGATCTACTACGTTGGTGAAGATCCGTTCTATGGGTCTGAGGAAGGAAGTCTAGTGGTGTCAAGTGAAAGTGGGAAAGGTTTGGAGCAAGCTCGACACTGGGAAAATGCCATACGACAAGCATTAATGCCTGTAACACCAACATCAAGTATAAACCAGAACACTGATAATAAATGTAAGTCTATATTTCATAAGGCAAAGACTTGATCTTTGTCCGTCTGTACTTCTTTAAACCCATGCCCATTCTCTCTGTTTTATTGACCCTGAAGAATATTTAGGAAAACTTTTGGAAAGTTTTTTTTTTGGAAATAAACAAGCAATTTCTTCATTTCCTTAAACCCATAACCAGACAACAAAATTGTAGACTAGTCATATAAGACTATTACAGACAACATTTCTAAATCATTAAAAACGCACAAAAAAGGGTTGAATAGGGTAGAAAACATTGTGATAAATGGAGAAATTCCTTCTAGCAGGCCTAAATAACTTGATTTGAAAATGAAATAATGATTTGAATAGGTTGCAGCAACCATAGATAGATCAAGTTCTTTTGTTGGATAAACATGGACAAAATTCTCAGTCAGATTTTGCAGTCAAATTCTTATTGCATTATTTTCATTAAAAGACCTATTTTTAGCGTCTTGATAGTGTGCCCAGAAGACTACATCTGACAACAATGGAACCCGTTTTGTTTATTAACAAAAAATTACATTTTACAGATAGTCAAAGAAACAATGGGAATGTTCCAGAAGAGCCCACCGATATTAGTCAGCTTTACCAAATCTTTCCTGATGATGTGTTGGGGTCAGGGCAGTTTGGTATAGTATATGGAGGTATAAAACTTGCTTTGTTTTTATAATCCTCTTCGTTACATTAGAAAAGCAGAAAGGTTCTATTTGTTAATCTTACATAATCCACAAGTGATGTTAGTCTGATAACCAATTCCCACAATCGCAAGCCTTTTTATGCCGCTTTATGCCGCTCAAGAAAAGAGTGTGAGAAAACAATGTTGAAATGAAGAAATTGCTTCTTATAAGCAATGTCTACATTTTTACATTGATTTCTATCAAAAAAAAATGTGGAGATATTGAAAATTCCACCAATTTAAAATTGGTGTCTGCAACTTAATCTAATTTTGACCAGTCTTGAAATGTTTGGCAAATAATCCCAAGGCAAAAAAGTAATGCATAGAAATACAGTTTTC
Source organism: Fragum fragum (assembly GCA_946902895.1). NCBI lineage: Eukaryota > Metazoa > Mollusca > Bivalvia > Cardiida > Cardiidae > Fragum > Fragum fragum. Next base: position 19,576,212 of record OX336366.1, read on the forward strand.
TCTGGTATAGCATTGCTACAGACCTTAGAAGACAGTATAGGAGTTCTGAGAGAGACAGAAAGAAAAAAAACCCCAAAACTTTCAATAGACCAATTACTGGCCCCACCCACTGATTCCCCAGGCCCCGCCCATTAACTCCAACAGGAAGTTCTGTTCCGATTTTAAACAGTGTTATTTTGCAAAATTTATGGCCAGTAGCTTGTAACAAATAGGTAGAACAGTTGGTTGGCAACCTAAATGTGGTAACTGCAGCTTGAATAAGCTGTATTTACAATGTTTAAGTCGCCACACAAACAGAAAAGGTTACCACAAATGGCGGCCAATGTCAGAGTTGAAAGTTCAGGTCATGGCTGAATAAATGATTTGATTGGTAGATTGGTTATTTGATTGACAGCCGCAATTGGTCAAGTGGATGGACTGTATGGTTTTGTCAAGTAAAGGTATCAAGTTCTTGTATGTGCGTTTCAGGAAAACATAGAAAAACCAATTCTGAGGTAGCTATTAAAGTGATAGATAAAATGAGATTTCCAACCAAACAGGAAGCACAACTGAAAAATGAAGTCTCAATATTACAGGTAGGTAGCATTGTAGTCCCTTCAGAGCTAATCAGATGTAGGGTAACATGATATATTAATTACTGTTAGGTATCCATGGCAGCTTCTGTCATTTGAATGTTTACAGTAAATAAACCCACACAATTCTGCCTTTTAACTAACGAATAATTATTTAATTTTTAGTTTCGTCTATCAAAAACGAGCGTTCTGATTAGTCAAAAAAAAATATTCTTGACTCCATGAACCAAATTTTGAGCACGCAGTGATATTTTAGGCTTCTGCATAGTCCCATACCAAAAAGGTAGCAACATTTGTAAAGCTTTTGTTTTATTCGCTCAATGCTATTAAATTATAAGAAATGAAGAGAATATTTTTGTTTTCATGGAGGTATGAACCGAAAAACCAAATCACACAATGTATGAATCTGCTTTGTGTATTCATACAGTGTGATTCGGTTTCGGTTCATACCTCCATGAAAACAAAAGATATTCTCTTCATCTCTTTAATATTACAACAAGATAAGGAATTGCTCATAACATGCAATAGCTTCCTCTATATTCGAAAATTAATCAGTGGGCAACCTTTCAACTCATTCCCACACACTTTTGCTTTTTAAATCTTTTCAAGAAAAAAGCTTAAGAAAACATTGTGGACATTGAAGAAATTGCTTGTGACAAGCAATTTCTTTAATGTCCACAAAGTGTTCTACCCTATAAGGCAAAGAAGTTTAGAATTCACCAACTTGACATTGTAGTCTGCAACATATTTCAATTTAGATTTGTCTATAAATTTGTTGTGTGGTTATTGGTTAAAAATTACTTTGGCTTTATATTTGTGACCAATCAAATTAACACAGACCTTCTGAGAATGGAAACAAACAAACAAACAAACAAAAAACCAACAACCTAAAAGGATCATGATGATGCTGTGCAGTCTGCTTGGACTGACCAGTATAGAAACTTTTTACACTTGGAAGTTTCTCTGTATCTAGACTTATCATTTTTATAGAAAATTCACTTTAAAGATACTTTCTCTAAGAAATAGCTTCAGAAAAGGATGTCGAAAATGAAGGAAATTCCTTGTTACAAGAAATTGTTTCATTATCCACAATGTTTTCAACCCTAAAATACAGGTTATTTAAATTTCATCAGCTAAAGGTTTTCATCTGCAATTTCCTGAAACTTTCAAAATTTTGTCCTATGGTAATGGGTCAATATACAAAAACTGTCAGCTTTTAAGATAAAGACTTTCATGAATCAGAAAGTTAGTTTATTCAAAATTTGAGAAAAAAAGTCATATAGGCAGGTTTTCAGACAAGTTGTTTTTACCTATTCCACATAATCTCACTTTTAGAGAAGGTTAGAACAGGTTTGTGAAAAAATTAAGAAATTACTTATAATAAGCTATTCCCCACATTTCCCACAACTTTTACTTTTTCTATTTTTTTTTAAATTTCATCATCTAAAGATTCTTGTCTGGGACTTTCTTGAATTTGTACCAGTCTAATGTTTTGTGATGAGTTAAAGGGTTCCTTTTCACTCATGTATAATTTCTCTGTTACCTTTCAGAATCTCCACCATCCTGGTGTAGTGAATCTCGAAAAAATGTTTGAAACACCTGAAAGAGTAAGTAATATTTTAGATATCCCCACTTTATGCTTACAAAGTAGAGGGAATATGTTGTTTTCACCATGCCTTCCTGTCTGTCAATATGATTGTCTGTAAATCCATTTATTCATCCACAGTATTTGTTTCCATTAACCCATTACCAGATCGCTAAATTTTAGACTGGCCCAAATTTAAAGAAGTTGCAAACGAAATTTAAAGTTTATGAAATTTTGGATTTTTTCAACAGATCGGATGGAAAACATTTTGGAAAATGAAGAAATTGCTTGTAACAAGCTTTTTCTTAGGAAGCATCTAAAAGTGTCACCGAGATGGAATGGGTTAAACCAAAGACCATGGAACTTTACACAAATGTTAGGTTTATCTTTCACAAATTTCAAATTCACTATTGAACTTTTTTTGAAAACTGATTCCTTACTGTAACTAAGAAGTCAGAAGTCAATTTGAAGACTGATTCCTTACTGTAACTCAGAAGTCAGTTAACCTAGGACCTTGAAACTTTGTGCAATCTAACCCATGACTGAAGGAGGTGTCCTGTTATTTTTGAATTAGGAAGGTCTGAAGGAGGTGTCCTGTTATTTTTGAATTAGGAAGGTCAGTGGTCAAAATCTATCTTAGTTTGAATACAGGTTATGTGCCTTTACTCAAAAGCCTTTTGACCTAGGATATTGTAACTTTATATAATTCAATTCCTAGTTTCGTCTATCAAAAATGAGCGTTCTGATTGGTAGAAAAAAATTATTCATAACTCCATGAACAAAAAAATTCTGAGCACGCAGCGATTTTGTATGCTTCCACACAAAATAGTCCCATACAAAAAGGTATCAAAATTTGTAAAGCTTTTGTTTTGTTTCGCTCGATGCTATTAAATTATAAGAAATGGAGAGAATATTTTTTGTTTTCATGGAGGTATGAACCGAAAAACCTAATAACACAATGTATGAATCCGGGAAGCGAGCGGATTCATACATTGTGTGATTAGGTTTTTCGGTTCATATTTCCATGAAAACAAAAATATTCTCTTCATCTCTTAAATAATTGTTGTCAATGATCCTAGGGGGTACCCATTTTGATTTTGAGTGTTGTAGGTCAAGGGCACAGAATGACTCTCTGTTACAAACAGCCCCTATCTCTGAAAGCACACCTTATGTGAAAAGAGCTGGTTTGGGTATCTGTCCACTTTGTAAATTTCTAATAGACGAAAAGACTGCAGGAAAATGAAAGAAAATTGTAAATTGAAGTTTTTAGTTGTTTTAAAATACCTAGACATCTAAATAATTGTTGTGGAAACGATGGAAGGAAAAAATAGTTGGTGGTAATCTAAAATTTTGCAGTTTTCAAAAGTACAGAAATGTACATACGTAGTACTAATTTTTTAAAGAAAAATCAAACACAAACAAAAGGGGTCATTTTTAAATTGAATTGAAGTTGTTTTTGTGAGCTGTTTTTTAAACTAATTAATAGATTGATTTCTAAGATCAGGAATATATTTTGACGTCAAAAATATTTGGGACCATGGGACGCAAGTCATTATCATAAGGTCCTTGTTAAAGGTATTGGAGTCCCTGATTTGAAAAATGACTCTGTTTTTTTTATTTATCTTAAACTATTGGCTTGTTTTTCTGCCCATGTTGAATTATAGCAAACATTTTAGATTCAGATTATTTCAGTTAACGCTTTCCTGTTTTGCAAAATTTTAGACCTGTTCAAATTCAAATGTTTTGCAGATGAAAATTTAAAGTGGAAATTAACTATTTAGAAGAGTAGAAAATATTATGGAAAAAGAAGAAATTGCTTGTATCAAGCAATTTTTTCTTTTTCCATAATGTTTTTGCAATTTCTAAAATCACAGGGACTTAAAAAACAGGGATTGAACAGGAAAGGGTAAATGATAGCCAAAGAGTGTCCATGGGACCAACATCAGGCAGTTTTGAGAGTCCTTGCAATGTTTTTGTGAGTCTCAGACTTTCAAAACCTGCATCTGTTAAAAGCCTGTAAGATGTTTTCTAACTGTGCAAACTTTGAAACACTTTAACAAAATGAATAGGATAAATAAGGAAAGTTTCATTTGCACTTGATGTTGAACAACAGATGATAGTATTTTATTATCATAAAATATGTTTAAAGAGATAAACTAAAAGCACTGCTGAACACAGGTATATATCGTCTTATTACAGATTTTTGTAGTCATGGAGAAGTTAAAAGGTGATATGTTAGAAATGATCTTATCTAGTCCTCGAGGTCGTCTCAGTGAACGGGTAACCAAGTTTCTGGTTTCACAGGTATGTATAGTTAGTTGGTTTTAGCATTTGTATTATACATTGTTTGGGAAAGAAATTTTTGCTATTGAATTATATCCTCTTGACCAGAGCTACAGATTTAGGGCGTTATTTGGATTTTAGATTCAAATATTTCAACAATAATGCAATTGGGGCCCATGTTGTAGGCACTCATTTGAATAGTCTCATCGAGACAATTCAAATGAGTACCCACAACATAGTGTTTTATTGAGTAGCAAGGATTTAAGAATGTTGTAACCCCTTCTTATCTAGAGCTCTGTCCTCTTGACTCTGCTCTCTTGAATTGATGGACTATGGCTGTTATTCAAAGGATCAATTGACTAATCAAATCATTCATTTAGACTGGATGTCATTTTTGACTCTGACATTACTTAAAATTTATATGAAGCATTTTCGCTGATTTGTCGTCTTGAACATTGTAACTATAGCTTTTTCAAGCTGGAGTGACCACGTTAAGGTCATAAATCAATCATTTTCCAATTTAGCTTTCGGCGGAGGACGATTGTCTATGAAAAGCTATTGTCTACCATATGTATCAGCTCCCACTTGGTTACAGTTTCTATATCTCTATGTTTACTACTTCTTGGGGCTCATATTTCACAAATGCACTCTTCAGGACATAGGCTTTCATTTTAGACTCTGACCTTGACCCTATAACCTTGACTGTTAACCCGTGTAAAAAAACTTTTACCAACAACTTTAATCAAGAACTTTAATTTTTTTATCTTGGTCATTTTTCAACCCATGGCCTCATATTTCACACATGTACTCATCAGGAGGTTGTCTTTTGGTCTTGTGACTATGACCATGACCTTTAACCCATTATAAAAAAACTTTAAAAAAGCTTTAAACTTTTTCCTTCTTTGTTATTTTTCCAGTAAACAGGAAAGCTGACCTGTATGGTGGCATTCTGGTGGGTTTAAGTAGAATTTATACAAATATCACTAACATTGTTAACATTTAATCTCTTCATTTTTGTAGAAATGAATATTTCACGATTAATTTTTCATTTTAGATTCTGGTAGCATTAAAACATTTACATTCAAAACACATTGTCCACTGTGACCTTAAACCTGAAAATGTGCTCCTATCATCAGAAACAGCTTTTCCGCAGGTAAACAATGAATTATATAGTAGCATTATTGCATCATAAAAGTTATGATTTCAGGGACCGTTTACAAATACCATATTTCACCTAATAAACACACCCTCCCTAATAAAAACAGTTTGAAAATAGACTAGAAGATATGGGTAATGTATTTATAGACAGGCAAAGTCTACAAAAATAGGTACAAAATAAGAGTTCCCCCTTGCCATTTTGAACAGCAGGCCTGTGCATTTATGAGGTGAAAAACGGTAAACTTGTATTAACCGATTACCAAATGACGAACTTTTAGATTGGTCCAAATTGAAAGAAGATGTAGAAAATTTTTTTAGTCTTTTGGGGGAAGAAAACATTGTGGGTAATGAAGAAATTGCTTTTAACAAGCAATGTCTTCATTTCCGAAGCTTTCGTATTGAGGGACGTTTAAAAGTGTCAGTATGTGGGAATGGATTGAGCGACCTCTCAAGGGACAGCAGAAATGTGGTTGTATAAGAGAAAGATTTACACTTTTTATGCCCCGCATTGATAGATCAGGGGCATATTGTTTTACTGGTGTCCGTCTGTTTGTCTGTCTGTCTGTCTGTCTGTCAGCAAAACTTAACCTGCCAACTAAACATTTTCCTATAACTTCAACCTTGATTAAGTTACAATGCTAATAATTTGGTATGTAGATCGGTCTCAACAAGGCGCAACTGGGGAAGGTCATTTCATCAAGGTCAAGGTCAAAATTTTAACCCTTTTCCCTAAAACAAAAAAGAGTACAATAAAAATCACCTGTTTCTAAAGAATTCCTGTTTCGGGGGCATGGTGTTTCACAAACACATCTTGTTGTGACATATATTAAAGATCTGTTAAACTGCATCCTTAAATTATTTGCAGGATTCTCACTTAATCCAATTTTGATTTGAAGTAATTATAATCGTCCAATCCATGTTATTCTAATGAGATCTACCTACATAGTATTTAGTTTTGCTAACTTTAATAAAAATAAACCAATAATGAAGATCCTTTGAAAGGGAATTTCGATTCTATTTGCTAAATGGAAGTGAAAGCTTAATAGAGGTTGTCTCTCAAGCAAGATTGACCCTATAACCTTTTTCACTATGAACATTTAGTGTGCTTATATAGAGAGAGTAATAATATCAGTTGATTAATGTTGCTGACCATATACCTTACAAGAAATGTTGTTTTTAACCCTTGTCATGCAGAATATTCATCTTCTTTTCACAAAATTTCAAATCTGAGACATAATTAGATCGATGTTGAGTTCCAAGATTTTCTCAACACAACAAGAACAAGCAGGTAGTGTAGACTAAGATCAGACTGCACATCTGTGCAGGCTGTTCTTAGTCTACACACCTGCTAAAGCCATTGTCAAAGCAGGAATATTCTGGCATCAGCATAACAAGGGTTAACTTTTGTCAAGCAGCTTTGCTGGGGTAGGTCAACATGGCAAGCAATCTATCGAATCTGCATAAAGTGAGGCATCTTATTGAAATAGACAGAGATCTGAAATTGATTGATTGGTGTTGTACAGCGCAGCAACAGCTGCAGTAATTTAGCGAGCAAGATACTTCACCCTTGTCATGCTTAACATGGAATATTCCGGCTTTGGCAGGAGGTGAAGATTAAGATCAGTCTGCACATAAGTGCAGTCTGATCTTAGTCTTCATCTCCTGCTTGTACTTTTCCTGCCAGAGTTGTTTATGAAATTGATTTCTAAAAGAAATATTGATTTTTGAACAACAAGTTCTGTCAGCACTTCCAGCCCTTTGATTTTACAGCAATTCAGTAAGGTAACTTATACAGCATGACAAGGGTTAAGGATAGTATAACATAAAACATACAGAACAATAGGAAGACAACTACAAGACATAAAATGATAAATGAGGAATGAAACAAATATGATAGATGAAGACCCTCTAGGGGCATCTTACAAAGATCTTAAATAAACCTATCTCTTGTATTCTAGGTAAAGCTGTGTGATTTTGGCTTTGCCCGCATCATTGGCGAAAAGTCTTTCAGAAGATCTGTAGTTGGAACACCAGCATATCTTGGTAATATATCTTATTTCATTTCTAGATCCTAGAATAAGGATCTGATCAAATTTGAAAGATGTTTAGACCAGTTATTTAAAATGAATTTGACCCTATCCCTGTTCTTGAAGCTACCTGAAGAAAACAGCTTCAGAAAACATTGTGGATAATGAAGAAAATTGCTTGAAAGAAGCAATTTCTTCATTTCCCACATAGTTTTCTAATTAGCAAGACAGAGGTTCTTAAAATTTGTGCAATCTGTCGTTTGCAACTTGTTTGAACTTGGACCAGTCTCAAGTTTTGTCACCTGGTAATGGGTTAACTGGAAAAGTAGGAACCTAGTAGAAAGTATTTTACATATAAAAGTTTATCTAGTATTCCTGTTTAACCCATTACCACACAATGACACTTTTTACTGCTCCTCAAGAAAAACAGTTAGGAAAACATTGTGTGAAATGAAGAAATTGCCATCTGATAAACGGTAAATTAGATTTGTTCTTTAATTTATTTCAGCCCCAGAAGTGTTAAAGAGTAAAGGTTATAACAGATCTCTTGATATGTGGTCTGTAGGTGTAGTAGTTTATGTAAGGTATGTCAATATAAATTGTAACCCATCAGCAGACAACAAAATTTCAAAATGTTCTGAATTGAAAGGTATTCCAAAAGAAGCTTAGTGGCTAGGGCAGCATAATCTGAGAGAAGCCTAGGTTTGTGGGTTTGAGGTCCTAGCCACACAATTGATCAATTGTGGCTGTCAATCAAGGAATCGACCAACCAATCAAATCATTATTCAGCCCGTACCTGAGCTTTCAATTCCAACATTGGCCATCAATTTTGTTAACCTTTTTTGTTGGTTCATCGTAACTACAGCTTATTCAAGCTGTAGTTATGATGTTTAGGTCACCAACCAACCATTTAACTTTTTTATTACATGCTTCTAGCCATAAATTTTCCAAAATAGCTTTGTTAAGAATCAAAGCAGAACTTCTTGTTGGAGTTAATGGGCGGGGGCCATGGGAGTCTGTTGGGATGCCAGCAATTGGTCAATTTTTCATGTGGGTCTGACCTTTGGTGGCTAGGAAATCAGATCACCGGCCTAGTATTGCTGATGCACGGAAGAACATGAATAAGTGAAAATTTCCATGACATTACTGAAAGATTCTCAGAAATGGCAAAAAGCCCATTTTAATAGGTTGGTTCAATTTTATATGATGAACAAAGTTTTTGTTAGCACCACCTATATTTATAATCTGATTTGTAAATGAATTTGAATGATTGTTCTCCATTAATGTAGTAAGTACTCTGTTACAAATATCAATTTAGGTTAGTTCAATGGCAAGGTTATTCCAGACTTGACACAAGTTGTACATCAAATACCATTCTATTTGTATGATTTTCTCAATATACTTTTTTCATGGCATAAAACGTCAGGATTTCATGTTTATGGACAATGTTAAAATTTGAGATTTATAGATATGTATAGACTTTTGTTTGAATGAATGGAATAGCATGCTATTTCAGACCACATTTCAAAAACACAATAGAATAAAAGTTGGGCAAAGTCCAATTTCTCAAAAAATGCTAAATGTTATTACAATGTAATAAAATGCTTTCAAATTCTCAATATTACATGATGCACAAGTAAATCATTTCCATTTAATCTCCAAATCTTATAGTTTAAGTTGAGCATTCCCATTCATTCTTATATGTTTAATGTAATTTAACTGGGACATTCCCTTTCAATATTATATGTGTATTTTTAGTTTAAGTGGAACATTCCCATTCAATGAAGATGAAGAGATAAGTGACCAAATACAAAATGCTACCTTCATGTACCCACCTAACCCATGGAAAGATATCTCACAGGAAGGTAGGGGAATGGGAAGATTTTCTACGTATTGATTTTTTACTTATATTCCCAAACAATCCCATTTATTCAAGCCCCCGTGAAAGAAGTTTTTGAAAATATTGTGGATAATGAAGAAATTGCTTGTTACAAGCATTGTTTCATTATTCACAATGCTTTTTACCAAACATGAAAAGGGTTTTAAAATTCCACCAATTGAAAAGAATTGTATGCAACTTCCTTGAATTTGGGCCAGTCTAAAATTTTGTTGTGTGGTAATGGGTCAAGAATGCCCATTTTTGAAAGACTAAAATAAAAATTAAATTATTGTGAAATATATGAAGACTTAATTGGATTGCATCCATAAATTATTACAGAATTCTTTATGAATCCTATCTTGTTGGGACCTATTAGAACTGTCTCACTAAATCCAATCTAATGAGTTCCAACAACAGTGGATTTAGGAATGATATGTTTTTAGCGAATGGGACCATCCTTTTGTGAGTTTGTTTTGAAAAGGAATTTTTAATTGTGGTAGCTTAATGAAAGTGGTCACTGAAAAGAGGTGGTTGCTCAGTTTTACCAAATATCAAGCGCTTGAACATCCAAATATTTTCATCTGCATGTGGTGCTCTTGTTTGTCATATATCATGAAGTCAAAAGAATTTCAAAAGCCTTCAAGATAATACTCCTCTTAAAAGAGAACATTTTTTGTTGATTAATTGAAGTTTAGAAAAGAAAATTCTCCTTTTATTCTTATTTTGGAAAATGGGCAGTTCAGAGTTGTACATTTAATGTTAATTTCAAAGACTAATAAATCATCTGAAATACCTTTCATTCCCCTGCATCAATAAGATCAGGGGCATATTTTTTTTTATCAATGTAAGTCTATCCATCTGTCTGTGAGCTGTAAACTTAACACAAAAACTTAACATTTTGCTGTCATTCAAAATTTGTTCAAGATACATCGCTCATATTTGGGCCATAGGTTCCTTGCACTGATTGGCAAGAGTTGGTTGTAAGGTCAAGGTCATCCATCAAGGTCTAGGTCACTTGATATCAAGGTCACATTTAAAAAAAATCTTTTATGGGGGCATATTGTCTCACAAACACATTTTTTTCTGCAAATATTATGAAACTGTATATGTTGTTTTATATTTCAGCCATTGATCTGATTAGTAATTTATTGCAAGTGAAAATGAGAAAGAGATTTACAGTAGACAAGTCTTTATCACATGTATGGCTTCAGGTAAGTTTGTTGCTGTTATATTATACTTGAGAAAACATTGTGGTAAAAGAAGAAATTGCTTGTAACAAGCAATTTCTTCTTTTTCCACAATGTTTTCTACCCTATTGGATGGTTATTATTCAAATTAAATCCACTTCAAAATATCGTCTGCAAAACCTTTGAATTTGGACAGGTCTAAAATTTCCAAAAACTGGAAAGGGTTAAGATAAGATAATTCTTGGCTGTTTTTGACTGTTTCAAATACCTGATTTACATAATTCCAAAACGATCTTTTTGTGTTTGTGTGAAGGGCCATAAAATCATTTATTGACTACAAGTTAATTCTCCTTTTGCCTACAACTTTTGCTCACTATCCATCCTTATTTCTTCTCAATTAAAAACCTTGACTGGTTCTCTGTAACTGACTCAAATTGAAACAAGTCTTAACTTGTCTTTTAATGGTTTAATCCATTACCACACAAGAAAATTTTAGACTGGTCCAAATTTAAAGAGGTTGCAGATGACAATTTATGCTTGGTACAATTCTAACAATCTTTGTCTTTTTAAGTGTAGAAAACAATATTTTTAGCTTGGCTTTTTTCAGAGAAAACCTGAGGTATTGCTATAGCCTTCATTTCATCATTGTTGTTGTGGACGCTGTGCGAAAACTTTGGCATTTTGTGATATCTTTGGTTCTACTAAAGGCATTCACTTAAAACTTGGCACACTTGTTCACTATCAAAAGAGCAACCTATACTATCAAGGGGGATAACTCTAGATGCATTTTGTCCACTATCCAGCACCCAACAGCCGAGCATAGGCACCTGTAAGGGGTGCTCTTGTTTTGTAAGCAATTTCTTCAATTTTTATGTTTTCGAAAGCTTTTTTCGTGTAAAAAAGTGGGATTGTGTTAGAATTGGTAACCATTTCTTCATATCCCCATTTTTTTTCGAAACAAAAAGTATAAAAAATTCAAAATTTCATCATTATAACTATGTCTTCTGCATCTTTGAATTTTGAACAGTCTTGAAATTTTGTCTTTTGGTAATAGGTAAAAGTTTATGTCATATTGATATGCAAGAACTGTTTTCAGGACTATCAAACATGGTGTGATCTTAGAAAACTGGAACAGCTTGTTGGTCAGAGATATCTTACTCATGAATCTGATGACGAACGCTGGGATACATATCGTCGTGAACGGAACTTAAAAATGTGGCAAGACGTTGGTCAAAAAGGTGTGAATGAAAAGTACAATTTAAGCAAATCTCGTGATCGTATCACGCCCAGTTCTGGTACCTCAATATCGTGACTGACTGTGGATATTGTTGCTGTATTGTAATGCAATCTTATTAAAATTATATCATCCATTCTGGTTTGCTATGCTGCATATTAATGAGGTTAAAGCCAAAAAAGTCTATAATGACATCATTGTAGTAGTTTTGCCTTATTTTGTTAACATTCTGTGTTCAATTCACCTGAATTTCAGAATCCGGTGCAATGTCAATTTACTTTGAGAAACTTAAAAACAAAAATGTATGGGCTTAATTGTACAACATACAATTTGATGCAGATTTTCTAATTAGATTGCATGTTATATCATGCTGTAAATTACGTTTATTTTTCCAAGAAATAGAAGGGCTTTTTAAATTTATTTATCAATTAAATGTTATAGACAAAATATATGTCGCTTGTCTGCATTACATTTTATATCACAGAGATTTTTAGAAAACTGTGAGAAAATATTTTATTTGTCATGTTGCTTAGCTTATAATCAGATTGGTTGTGCTTTAGATTTCTTTTGAAAGGAAAAAGACAAAAAACCTAGGTAAAACTATCAGTTCTTAAAAGAGCAGCCATGGCATTGATAGAATTTAAATGAGATTGTATTGTAATGATTGGTCAAAATTTTATAGCTCCACCCAACTTCCAAAGTGTTCTTTACTCTCATTGGTCTTTGTTTTTGTGTTGGGCGTATCATCATCTCTATGTCTTTCACTCTATGCTTATGTATTTATTTGTGAAAGTTATGTGAAATTTTTATACAATATTATAGATAATCTATCTTTCTACTTTTTACACCTATTTGTTGATCAGATATATTTTTCTCCTTTTCCAGTGCCGTACATAAGAAGGGTTGTTATTCACCATTACACAATGAAACCTTACTATAGGATATTCAGTAGGTCATCACAATTCTAATGAATACTTATTTATTGGTGGCTGGCTCTTCCCACTGAGCTTAACTCAGATTTTTAACTGCAATATTTTGCAAAATTTACTGTCAGTAACATGAAACAAAAAAAAAGAATGGTTGGTTGGCAACCTAGATTGTAAATACAGCTTGAATATTCTGTAGTTACAACACTTGAGTCTCCAAACCAACAAAACAGCCTCACATAAGTTTTCAAAGTTCACTTTTTGTCAAACTGTACAATTGAATTTTTATGTCGATTTTTTTTTATTGACAGCCATGATCTGTCAATTACAAATGGTTGGACCCATTATCCCACAAATGCTAAAAGAAAAAAAATATGGAGAAAAGAATTGCTTGTTTTACTACTATCTGTCGATCGGTCTCAAGCAGTAATGCAAAAACTTAGCATTTTGCTGTTATTCAAATACCATTCAAGATATACAATTCTTTTTTAGTAAATAAGTTCCTTAGATTGATAGACATCAGCTGGTTATCAAATCAGGGTCATCCATCTTGGACAAGTTCACTTATCAAGGTCACACTTTTATAAACATATTTCAAAAACATAATGTTTAGCTTTTATTCAAACATCATACAAGATACATGGCTCATATTTTGGAAATTGGTTCCCTCCATTGACAAATCATCAGTTGGTTATAAGTTAAAGGTCATCCATTAAGCTCAAGGTCACTTATCAAGGTCTAATTTAGAAAAATGGTGCTGTTTATGGGAGTATTGTGTTTCACAAATGCATCTTGACTTTTCTATCCTACAAGCCTCAAAATTACAAAAAATAGTGTCTGCTACTTCTTTCATTTTTCTTCAGTCTGGAAGTTGTCATCTTGTATTGATATAACCCATTACCACAAAGTGACACGATTCACCAAATATTTTCTCATTTTAGCACTGTTTGAAATCATGTCTACAACTTCTTTCAACTTGGACCAGTATATGATTTTGACATCTGGTAATCAGTTAAAGCCTCTTATCTACATTGAATATGGAACTTATTTGTATTCCTGTGGCAATTTAGTTCCATAAAAATCTCTCCTTAATTTGTTTTTTTTTGCTCTTGATGTTTCGATCCCTGGCCGTGGCAAATATAACCAAAATGGGACGAGCAGCTGGAGGCTCAGAAAGTATGTTTTGGTAGTACTGGGGTAAGAAATACCAGGAATCCATGGTTAGCTGCTCCAGCCCCTGCAATATGACTGAAATACTGTTAAAACTGGTGTTAAACCCCATTTAATCAATCTTTTTTTATATTTTCATTATTGCATCACTGGTATAAGACATTAAGACCTTTTTTTGTCATTGAAGCTTGAAACAAAAAAACCTTATCACTCTAATGTTGATTCCCTTTTGCGGTTTAATAAAGTTTGATCATATTTTACTTTTATGAAATGAAAAAATATTCTTTTCATCCCTTGACCCATTGCCACGCAGCAAAATTATTATACTGTTCAAATTAGACAACGATTTCAAGTTGACAGAATTGTGAATATGTCTTTTCAGGTAGAAAATAAACTTGAAATTGTAGAACTTGCTTGTAACAAGCAATTTCCTTATTTTCAACCATGCATTTCTATAAGGATGTCAAAAGGCTTTATTTGTTGGAAAGAGTTAACCCATTGCCATACAATGCCACTTTTTGATGCCCCTCAAGAAAAAGAATTGGGTAAACATTGTGTAAAGTGAAGAAATTGCTTGTTGCAAGAATTCTCTTCATTTGATACAATTTGATCTACCAATAAATTTGAAAAAATCTGAAATTTCATAAACTTAATTGTCATCTGCAACTCCTTTCAATTTGAATCAGTCTAAAATTTTGCCGTTTGGAAATGAATTATATGAAATTTGTAATGAAATAACATGAGAAGGCAGTACAAGAAAATTTAGATTCAGAAATCAAAATTGCCCTCTCATACTAGAGCTATAATACTTCTACTTTTTAACAATGGATTTTAACCATTAGTGAGACTGTTCAATCAAAATTTGAATCAAACTATTATTTAGTGTATGCAAAGTTCAGAATGGAATTAAGTATGTATATTTATAATTATTAGAGGAAATGTGTTGAGAATTAGGATTTTAGATGCTGAAGATAACCTCTAATTAAGTTGACAAAGTTTTGCAATAAATTCCCATTCATTGTTGAATGACATAATACTGTTAAAAGTTGCGTTAAACCCCATTTAGATAAATGAGTCTGGTCCAAAATCAGACATCAGACATGAAGGATATTCATAATTCAGCACTAGTTTGTAATCTGTAAATGCATCAAGTTTATGTGTGTCTAAAACTAATCAAGTCTCTTTGGTGTAAAATGTTTCCGATAATTTAATTGTAAGTGAAGTACTACCCGTATACAACATATGGTGTATGGCTGTTTGATATCTAATATGATATAATTGTAATAAGATTGAACAGCAAAAGAAATAAATAGCAAGAGTAAAATGGAGGTAACCATTGGGTCACTCTGATGCAACTTTGTAGTTAAAATTTACCGGTTAAGTTTGTTATTATTGTTTGTATTTGTTATTTTATGTAGATTTTATACATGTTTTACGCAATATTTGTCTCAAAGTTGTATTTTGTAAGAGAGAGTATAAACTTCTTCACCTTTATAAGATTTATGATAGAATTTCTAGAAGAAAATTTCCATTCATGTAATCCTCTTGCAGTTGACATGACATATTTATTTAAATGATTGCCGGGCTGGGTCAGCTAGGGTTATTGCAAGTAAGTGAGTATAAATTGATAGACACTTACATTAGTTTTGAAACAATACCTTGGGTTGTCCATTTTTACTCAGTATCAAGACTTATCTGGAGGGACTTTTTTAGGAGTTTATTTTTCTGTTTCAGTGTTATTAAAATCTAAAACTAATGATATCAAGAAATCACTTTGTCACTGTGCCTTATGGCCCAAACCTTTATTAGATCAAGGTCAGGACAAGACACTAACCTTGACAACTTGCCTTACACTACAAGTACTGATAACTTTAAATGTCCACTCAATTGACAAGTATAAAATTAGCTAATGAAAATAGGCTCTCAATGGAATTGTTGATCAAGGAAAAATTATTGAATATTATTTTGAAAGAGATGGAATTTATGTATATATATATATATATATATATATATATTTAATTCTGCTTTGCTGCCATATTAGAAATGTCTGAACATCTCTGTTCAATGAGTATAAATGACATAGGATTTATGAAAGAAATTACATTTTACCAACTTTTCCTCTCGTGTAATTTTACGGTTTTTGCTTCACTGGCTGAAAACTGGCAGGCTATTGTCATGATATCATCTTTTTTGTCCATTCATAAAATTCTGTAGATAAACAACTAGTTGGATTTCAACTAAATTTTACTGGAATAGTCCCTGGATCATCCTCTATAATATTGCTTCAAGGTATATCTTAATTGGATGAAATTCATGGCCTTCTGTGTGGGACTAATTTCAGTATACTTGTATCATGCTTTTATGTCCCTGTATTGAAAGACCGGGGGCATATTGTTTTACCATTGTCCTTCTATTTGTCTGTCATTCAGTCAGTCCGTCTGTCTGTCAGCAAAAAACTTAACATTACTAACAGCCTATTCAAGATACAATGCTCATATTTGACATGATGATACATCTCCATAATACGCATCTCCTCCTGTCAAGGTCATGTGATAAGGTCAAGGTCACATACCAAGGTCAAATGTTTAGTCCTTTTACAGGGCATTGTGTTCCACAAACACATCTTGTATTTTATTAGAGATGATGCACTGAATTTCAGTATAGTTGACAGAGCTGATCCTTTGATATTTCTTTTCAATATTTTTCAAGAAATTTTTATTGGTAGTAATTACGGCTTATATGGGTGGGGCTAGTTTCCATAAATGGAATACATGGAGGCTATGAAGATGATTTCAAAATTCAAAGGAATGATCCTTGGGTGATTCATTACCAGATTCCCTACAGATATTTTGATCAGATATTTTGATTAGATGAAAAGTGTGGCTGTTATAATGGGACTGTTTCCATATATGGTATATATTGAGAATCAGGTTCTATGTATCAGTCAATTTTGACCCTCAAGCACTGGAATATCTCATTGTGAAAAACTGTCGGGTAAAGAGTGAACATTTGAATCCTTTGGGACAGTTCGGTTAGTACAAAACTATTGAGAATGTTTATATATGTCTAGTCACTTCTTAGCAGTTTGCTCTAGCCCCAGAAACAAATGTACATTTGCTCTTTGTGATTTCAAATGAATTTATATTAAATACTGAAATGCTTGACTTTCATTTCAGGACCCTTTCAAGCCCTTTTAACCAAAGGAGGTCTTTTTTGAATGAGTTCGGGTTTTAAATTCTATTCAACTTCTTTGACATTAATTCTATTTCTTAAAATACTATCAGCAATCTCTTAGTGCATATAAATATGTTTTCTGTCACAATGTATCTTTTGTTTATCTATCAAAATAAGTCTTCCATATTGAATACAGGCCTAAAAACCTGCAATTTGTTTGGTATTTACATGCTAATATGAATGGTTAGTATACAGTACTGTAGATATCCAATGATATGTTCTCTCTGCAGGCTACTACTTAAACATTTCCTGTTTTGCAAAATAACCAACAGGAAAGAAAATATTTTGGAAAAAGAAGAAATTCCTTGTTACAAGCAATTTCTTCTTTTCTATAATATTTCTCAATAATTAATTTACAGGAAAGTAAAATCCAGTGATTGAACATGAAAGGGTTAAATATTGGATTTTTTACTTTCAATCCATCGTGGCATGTGTAAAAGAGAATGTTAGATTCATATGAATGAAGCCATTCCCACACAATCCCGCTTTTGATCCCCTAAGCAAATTCTGAATTCTAGCATTGTTTTCCAATGAAAAAGGCAGAGGAATCTTCTATTCTATCACAATGAAATTGTCGCGTGCAACTTCTTTGATTTTGAACCAGTCTAAAATTTTGTCATCCGGTAATGAGTGAAAGAAAAAGCGATATTGAAATACGTGCAATAGGTTATCTCTATTTATCAGCCTCATGAAATAAAATTTTGAATGAAAGGTTTTCTATGTAATAGATTTTACCATCTTAATAATTTATAGATGGATGACCAAAGTATGGTATTTACAGGTATATTTAAGCGTAGATCAAGACATTTTGACCGTCGAATGACCTTATTCCGTATCGTTCATCCTATTGAACGTGACAGACATTTTTAGTCATATAGAAAATATTGCTCTCAATAGACATAACGAATTTCAACTAGATATAGATCTTGTTTTGTTAATAATCATAAATCTTTTTGGAAAATTAACGGAACGCTAGCCCCGCCCACTTAGCTCCAACAGATGGTGCAACATTCATAATTGAAAGGTGTTATTTGAAAAATAAATTATGACCATTAACATGTAACAATAAGTATGACGTTCAGGTCGCCAAATCAACACAATACTTTACATAAATGTCGGAAAATGTTGGAGTTCAAAGTTCACTTCCGGTCCGAATGAATGATTTGATTAGTCGATTGATTCTTTAATTGGCAGTTGCGATCCGTCAATAGGAGTTTCACAGGATTAATAATCAAAATTGTATGAGTTTTTTGCATATCTTACTCTCAGACTAGTTACCCTTTTAAAGCTAAAGTATAAAAGTTTTAAAGTTCTGTCTTGATTTTTTATCTTCCGCGTCTACAAAATTTTGGCTTTTTCAGCTCATGTGTTTTATGTACTAATCATTCATTCTTGGCATTATATTGTTTGAAGAAGCAGTGCGCATGTGCGATCTCCATGGTGATGGTGTGACGTATGAGAGCAATCTTAAGTGTGTTAAAGATCTATTTTTATACATGTTTCCTACATGACGAAGCGTGTGCATTAAAAGCGAGAAAATGTGTAGCAAAATACTCAAAAAATAAATAGAAATACACTTACATAAATGTTGTATTTTGTTATCCTACCCAAACCCCGCCGTTTCTTGTTTTGGTTGTGTGATCCCAAACTATTACCCATCCCTACTTCAAAATGGCAAAGCTTTGCTATAACCCGTAAAATGGACATGTATTTATCGATTGCTCGGCGCGAAAAAGTTGTAACTGCCAATGAACATGTAGGCAGTTACCACTGTTTCGAGCTGAACCATCGATATGACATTTCTAAACAGTGAAGAAATCGCTGGCCACGCCCATTGAAGTTCCATTTTGATATTAAACGATGCTATTTTGCAAATTTTATTGTTATCAAGATGTAACAAAAACGAAAGATAGTTTGTTAGCGATCGAAATGCCGTAAATACTGCCTGAATAAGCTGTTGCTATGACGTTTAAATGGCCAAACAAACAAAAATATTCACATAACTATTCAAAGGTCACTTCCGGTCTAAATGAATGACTTGATCGACCGAGTGATTCTTTGATAGAGGACAATAACCCGTCAATTTAAATATGCAGTTAGTATTGCATCTTCTCTACATTGTTCAAATTATTTCCTAGAACCTTTGAGAGGGCGTCAAAACGCGGGTTCGTATGGTTATTGGTTACGAGCCCACAAATTAATTTTTCTGACCATTTTGCGTTTTATTTATCCTTATTTCTGTATTGTGTCGTCTTTGTATTGTTCCGTATGTTTTATGTTGAACTATCCTTATGTTTCATGCGCGCTAAATAACCAGAGCTGTCGATTCTTCGTAATACACAAATGAGTCCATCTTTACCCGCAATGATATAACGGAATTTTAGACTGATCCAAATTCAAAGAAGTTACAGAGGATGTTAGAATGGGAGAACTGGTGTTGTGCAGGACTAGAAAATATGATAAGCAAAGGAGAAATTGCCTGTGTCGAACAAATTTTCGGTTTGCCACAATGTATTCCTGAAAATAATCATTCGGGAGCCTCGAAATAAGTGTTTGAATTTTATTTGGTTAATCAGAACGTGAATGCACCTTATGAAAAATTGCTAGTATGTTGTACGTTGGCTTATGGCGCTTTGCTAAAACAATTTGCAAACGGTACCCTACCTTACAGTTTTAGCTATTGGGATATCGTTGTGTTTTTCACACGTCCGTCCACCCGTAATCAATTTCTTTAAAGACTTTACGGCTTTCTTTTTGCAAAAAAGTTCTCACTAAACGAATTTTGAAATCTGCGTTAGAATTGCAGACATCTCTATCAATAATTTCAGAATAGGTCACCAGTCTGCTATTGAAAGCTTTGTCAAACAGGAAACAAATACGCATTTAAAAATTATTCATGTTGCCAAAAGGGGTCTGTAAACAATTTTAACGAGGATTTCTGGATTCCTTTTAGTCAGAAAGTTCGTCCCTACCAGAGCCATAGAGTCTTTATAAAACCTTCTTCTTAGACACTACTTGCAGGGGCCGCAGGCCTTGAGCAGTGGTAGCGCGTAGGACTCCAAATCATGGGGTCCCGGGTTCGACCCCCGGCCGCGGCGAAAATCCTTTCCGACATTCATCTCCTACCAATGGGTGGATGTATAATCATTAACCTATGTGGGATGAGCAGCTGGAGGCTCAAAAAGGATGTAATGGTAGTAATGGTGTGAGAAATACCAGGAATCCATTGATAGGTGCGCCAGCCGCCGCGTTATGACGGAAACCCTTTTTAAAAGTAGCGTTAACCCAATTCAATCAACAAATCAATCAATCAATCAAACTACTTGCAGGATTTCGATCAAACCTCATAGGAGTTATTATTTTATGTAAGTCGTTATCAGATTCTGATACCCAACTATTACACCCATCCACCGAACCCACAGTAGAGGGGGGTATATTGGTTTCATAATGTCCTTCCATTCGTGTGTAGACTTTATTCTTTTCCATGCTCTGACGCTTGAACCAATTTACCTACAATCGTAAAAGCTCATACACGCGTTGCCAATGTCAATGTGACAAGTAAACTTAGATTGAAACTTGTTTCCGTGCTTTAACCCATAAGCCGTTTGAGCTAGGATACATACAAATGATATCCTTGACCGGAGGAGGTGCCCTTTTGTTTTGGGGTAGCGTATGTCAAAATTCAACTTTGCTACTTGAGTGATAAAATGCAGGTGGATTAATAAGTTCGCTTTGCGGAAATTCTTGTCAGACATCTTCATTAAGCCAAAAAGGCTTTGTGGTGTGCTTATTAGCTTACCCGAGCACAAAGTGCTCTGGGTTAGCTATTGTGATCGGTGATCGTCCGTCCGTTCACAATTACAAAAAATCTTCTCCTCCTAAAATAACCATGGAATTTCAACAAATCTTCACAGATATGATCCTTAGGTCATGCTTTTTAAAGATACTTCAAAGAATTGAAATCCATGAAGAACTCTGGTTGTCATGGCAACGGAGTGAATAAACTTAAAAGATCTTTTCCTACCAAGCCGTAAGGCCTAGAGCTATGATATTGAAACAATTTGCTAGATTTTATTATGTTACTCAGGAATGATCCTAAGGTAACTCGACACAAGATTTCTCCCCCAAAAATTGTTTTTGATTGGATGAAAAACATGGCCCTATTAGCAAAGAAACTTCCCATGTACTGAAAATTATCAGATTATTCAGACCAGTGAAGCTATTCAATCATTGATTGAATGATTGCTTGATTGATTGGTGTTTAACGCCACTTTTAACAGTATTTCAGTCATATCGCGGCAGCTGGAGGCCATTCAATCGACTCCAGTATAAACAAATCTTTGTAATGAACGTAAGACACAATATGCAATTTCCATTATGAATTGTTTGTCCTGCCTATCTTCTTTTGCCCTGCCATTTCCGTCAGTATGGGCTAATCAGGTTTAGCTCCCCTTGTCTTAAGCAAACAGTGCTATTTCATTGCCCTGGTATTTGTCGTTCGACTCTGTGTACGCGTGTCTATTGACTCTTTAGTGTATTAGAAAATACAAGGTGGATAGTAATCAAATCTTTGAAAGGCATCTATTGAATTTGAACGATGCTTTGTTTGAATGTTCCTTATATGTTCCTGTCTCGGATTCCGTCAATACTTTTTGTTAAATGATGGAAAAAAGCCGTTTCAGGGCTCGTGTGTGACACATTAACCAGGGTTTTGATATTCCAAAGTCTGAACCTTTTTGACCCCACTTAATGAATAATTTCATATCTTTAGCAAGGAGTTGTAAAGTACATGAACATATGTAAGAGAAGTTCTGTCGGTTCTATACCTCTAAATCTAGTTAATTTACTCATTATTTTTTTCTGTTTGTTATTTTGACCCCTCAAATCTTTGTTATCTTGACCTCCAAAATTTCAAGGTCAATGAGTCACCGACTCCCAAATTTCAAACGTGAGCACACGCCTTTAAATTAGTTGATGATCTCGTCTCCGACGCTACTTCAAATTACCGAATACGAAAATTAATTTAACTTGGTTTATCCGCTTCGAACCTTTGCTTTTGGGTCAACTCCACTCCGGAATTACTTCCGGGTGGTTGTACCCTAAAGTAGTCCATTAAGAAAATTTGATCTCCTCCTTTTGTCATGCTGTTTCAACTTTTAACCAACAGCAAGTTGCTTGATGCTAGGTTCTGCAGAGTGAGAGATCACTGCTGCATGTCATGCATGTGATTCAAAGCTTTAATCAGGGAACTATTTCCTTGTAGAAACTGACATTTGAAGGTGGTACCCTACAAGACTTTCACTTCCGAGCCTAAACAATTTCATGGGTTGATGTGCAGAATGAAGATTTGCGAAAAACTTTATCCCTAATGATACCATTTTCCTGGCCTGTAATTCAAGATCAAAGACTGCTCTTTAAGACAGACTAAGATTTAAGGCCCAACGAAACTTTTGGGAGGAGCTACAGATTGTGAAAGTGGGCCCTTTTTGCTCTTTATTTAATGAGGCAAAAACGGACAGGAGTGTAACCTATATGAAGCAGTCGGGGTTATACAAAAACGGTGATATTGGCCGTATTTTTGTGAATTTTCTTTTCAAATTTGGAACATGAATAGAATAGATAGTGTAGAATTGGATTTTAATAAAATTCTTTTATGGTAAGTGAAATTTTGATTTAAATTTTTGAAAAAACATTTAAATTTCAGTTTTCACCCTATTTGCAATACTCTGATCCCCCAGAATGCATCAATTTTGGCCAATGTTGTCATAAAAGCTCGTCTGCACCTCTTGTTACCCCTGGATAGTACTTCAAATGACAACAATTGACCACTAGACGGCCAGAATTGGGCTAACATTGCGCTTCATCAGTATTTACTCTGTTTCAGCTAGCATCAAGCCTCATCAGTGGTGTTGCTTTCCACCAGACAGAAATTGCTGTCATCTTTCATCCCATCTTGTTTTCTGTTTACTTAATCTCTATCTGTTGTCCTTTCGCCTCTAGTTCACAATCTGTGCATAATTATGTATGTCATCATGGCCCATATACCCTGTTTCATTTCTGTTTTTCCTAGCCTCATGGTATTGAAATTCCATGACAGCTCTTCTTCTAAGACGCTTCTTTCTGTACCAGTCAGTTTTTCTGTATTTCTTGGTCTTCATTTGGCGTACTGAAATCTGTTTAAGATGCTTTTTACCCAAACTCCAAGCCCTGTTCCTGTTATTTTCCATATTTTCTTTTTGACCGCTTTGTCGAAAGCATCGTTTGAATGCAAATTTTGGGCCAAAAGCCTTCTTGTGAAGATCCGGATGAAGCTTACTCTTTTGCTTAGAGTAGCTGGTGCTGCGCTGTTAAATGCTTCACACTTTTGTGCGGATGCCCTGGAACTCACACTGTAAATTGCACCTTCACTGAGTCTCATCTGCAAGATCACCTCTAACAATGCCTATATCATTCTCAGTCATTCAGAGAATATATGTTATGTCGGCAGGGCTGAGCAATTTTGAATAGGCATCAAAGCAGAAACTTCAATCACATAGAAGAGAATTAGTGGCACAGTTACTACAATTTACAGAGTAAGATTCCACGGTTTAGGCTCTTATTAAGCGCAAGTCCTTCAACATTTTGGATATGTCACCCTGCCCCCTTCTTGCCACTTCTGCAATGACAGTGTTACATTGCATTCTTGTATCATATCACATCTTCCCATGTGCAGTCCGTCTAATGCTTTGTATTGAATGGAAACATTCTTTCACTGAAGTGAAGAATACATACTTTTCGTTCTTGGCAAACGGATAAATGGTTTGGGTCGGTGTGTCTTGTCACGTTCCATTCTTGAGAGGGAGTTGTAAAAGTCCGGCATTCAAAGCTGCGACTTTGTGTGGCCATACGTGTGGTCATAGGTTACAGCTATTTTCTTTCGAAACATTGTGGTCTGCAGCAAAAATGATATTGGCCCTTTCATCCGTTTCTTGTGAATGTCCCGGATGCTTCCTTCTTTTCAGTAGCTGAAATGTATTCCCTTTTTTGTAAAAGCAGTTTGCTGAAACTCTTCTAAGTCTTTCCCGTTTGACCAGGGTGAATTCAATATTTTCTTATAATGTGCAGATAATGAATGAGTAACTAATTTTGGTCAAGACAGGCATTTTCATCCTCTTTTATACCTACCCTGCCAATGTCACCCTCTCAGTCACATGATCAGAAAGGCATTGATTGGATTGGCTGCCAGCCTATGACACTCTTGAAATTAAGTTGATAAGCTTCTAAACCCTAACCCTATTTGGGTATACCCTGTAAAGAGCCCCTTTTCATTGTTTCATCATCAATGGTCCAGTGTTGGATTCAGCAACTTCTTAACTTAAATCATCACAACAACAACAACAAGCAAAAGAGTGCACATTTCAGAAAATCTAATGTCTTTAACCCATTCCTGCACAATGACGCTTTCGGATGCTCCGAAGGAAAACAATTAGGAAAACATACATGTAGTTGAAAATGAAGAAATTGCTTGTAACAAGCAATTTCTTTATTTTCGACAATGTTTTCTTGACCTAGAAGGTTGAAAAAATATAATATTTCATGAGCTTTAGATTTTTGAATTTAAAACATTGTTGAAAATGAAGAAATTGCTTGTTACAAGCAATTTCTTCACTTTCCACAATGTTTTCTACCCAGAGACTTACTTTTTACAAAAATTTCATACGCTTTAAATTGTCGTCTGTAAGTCCTTTCAATTTGGACCAGTTTAAAATTTTGCCATCTGGTAATGGGTTAACAAAAATACACTGCAGCTATATTAATTTGAAGGTGCCAAGGCCATTTCTGATATTTTAGTGTATGGGGTACCCTTTTTGAACACTGTCCTGTTAAGCCTATTTACCTTTTTCTGTGTGTTTTTTTACTTAGACTTATTGTAAACATACCAAATTTGTTACAAACACCAATTTAAAAGATTTTGTGTGTATTTTTGATAATTTTTTTAAAGATGATTTAACTTGGTTTAAAATTTAAATTGCATTTTTTGGGTCAATTTTGTACATTTCAAAAGCAATTTTTGACAAAGTCATCTTGTAAAGGGTTAGATTTGAAGAGAGTGTCATTTTTCTATAGGTCACTTTTTATTTCATGAAAATTCATCCGTTATTACAAAAGTTATGACCATTTCTGTTGACCATAAGAAGAAGACCAAAACTGTCCCATTTTTGTGATAATTTTAGCAAAAGGGGCCTTGTACTAATTCTTCTGTCATTTCACTCCTAAGCCATATATTTGAAAAAAATAGAAATAGGGATTGTTGCAATTAGCATATGCATAGATTAATTGCAGTTTTGTCAAAATCAAAAGAAAAAAATGTCTTATATAGGGTCAACTCCACTCCGGAATTACTTCCGGGTGGTTGTACCCTAAAGTAGTCCATTAAGAAAATTTGATCTCCTCCTTTTGTCATGCTGTTTCAACTTTTAACCAACAGCAAGTTGCTTGATGTTAGGTTCTGCAGAGTGAGAGATCACTGCTGCATGTCATGCATGTGATTCAAAGCTTTAATCAGGGAACTATTTCCTTGTAGAAACTGACATTTGAAGGTGGTACCCTACAAGACTTTCACTTCCGAGCCTAAACAATTTCATGGGTTGATGTGCAGAATGAAGATTTGCGAAAAACTTTATCCCTAATGATACCATTTTCCTGGCCTGTAATTCAAGATCAAAGACTGCTCTTTAAGACAGACTAAGATTTAAGGCCCAACGAAACTTTTGGGAGGAGCTACAGATTGTGAAAGTGGGCCCTTTTTGCTCTTTATTTAATGAGGCAAAAACGGACAGGAGTGTAACCTTTTGTATCTGTAGTGATAGCTATACGTCGATACGGGAGCAAAATGTCGTAACTACAGCTTTATTAAAGCTGTAGTGACGACATTTCGCTTGCGCAACGACGTATTGTTATTTCAGTAGTCTCCGCCCACCCTTTGGTGTCTTTATCTATTCTAATACATGTATAGCAGCGATCGTTTAAGAGATTTGTTACTAATATTAGAAACCATTTTTGCGCACGCGCGCCTCACTTTCGAAATGGTAGGACAAACAAAGAATGTCCTTTCATTTGGTAATTATATCCTTTCTACCAAAATTGAAAATCGAATCAATCCGCTTCTTTAGATTTTGTTAAAGCTAAGGTTATTTTCAAGACAAGATATGCTGAAATTATTTTCCTACCTTTTGAGATTTGTGTAATACGTTTTACGCAAGGCATACATATTGTCTACGTCATAGAAGATCGCTGCTATTTGTAACAGTTCATCTTGTAATAATTTAATTCTTAGTTTCGTCTATCAAAAACGAGCGTTCTGATTGGTCAAAAAAAGTATTCATAACTCCATGAACAAAATTTTGAGCACGCAGCGACTTTGTATGCTTCCGTACAAAATAGCCCCATACAAAAAGGTATCAAAATATGTAAAGCTTTTGATTTTTCCCTCGATACTATTAAATTATAAGAAATGAAGAGAATATTTTTTTGTTTTCATGGAGGTATGAACCGAAAAACCTAATCACACAATGTATGAATCCGCTTCGCGTATTCATACAGTGTGATTAGTTTTTTCGGTTCATACCACAATGAAAACAAAAAATATTATCTTCATCTCTTAAACCCATTACCTTACAACACAATTGACGGATCGCTTGCCCAGTTCACTTACCTCTGACACATTAGAGAGACAAATCAAACTACGTTAATTGCATTTATAATTTTACTCAACACATAAATATTCTAAAAATAAATGTACGATTCCAAAATTCACTTCCGGCATAAATGGATTATTTGATTGGTTATTCGGTATTTTATTGAAATCGCGATCCGTCAATTCTACACAGTTAAGTAATTCAATGTTCAATGAATGTGAAATTTGGAAAAGAATACACTTACAGGACTTAAAATACATGTACTATAGGGAAATGATAAATTTCCTTTTATTAGAAATCATTGACCATGTCCGTTTTTCCCACGCGTTATCGTTGAGTGAATTATTTTTAAGTCACTAGTGAAAGCGACTCTGAAATTTAGTCTAGTATCTGTATGTTATTCAAACAAGAACGAGTCTAATAAATTTATAATCATATACCTAACACAGAATCTCGTTTCTTTTGACAGTTGACCGGTAGAATCAAATCAGTGGTGACCCGTGAGTTTACGGATTATCACCGTCAAGCAAATAATCAAAAGAATAATAAAATCACTTATTCAATCCACAGGAATTTGTCACAATTGATGTTATTTTAATACTACATACATACTTATATATAGACAAGGGATTGAACTTGACAAAGAGAACGACCATACCTTGTAAGAATGAAGTCACCGTTCTGAGTCAAATTTGGAGGTCAAATGCCAAACAATACTCAGATGCAAACGAAAATGAATAAATAATCTACACGGGAAAACAACGATTTTGAGTAAAAGTGATATCAAACGGTTACAGACAGGATTGTCGAGCAAATCGATGTCTTTTTCTTAGTCGGACAAAACAGTGCGCATCGAACTCTTAACCTTTGTCTTACAGCCAGTTTCATTGGACATTTACGGTGGCACTGTTTCGCTGTTTATGTCAAATTGATTTTCCACCAATAAAATGTCTTCGTTCACATGAAATGAAAGTGTGACGTAATTGTGACTTGATTTGTACCTTTCACCAATCTGTTTAATATTCAGCTGTGTGCCCTAGATTATTGAAATTTTACGCATTATTTGTTATCAAGTGCAAGTGGTGTGAAACAGGTCGATGTTAGATTTGACGGTGATATTTAGCCTTGTAAGGTGAGTAAAACCCCATATGCATCTGCGCACAGTTTTGTCCGACTAACAAAATTACGATCGATTTGTTTGTATTTCAATATTCATAGTTCTAAAATGTAGATTTTTCATCTTCCTTCACATTTATGCATCTTTCAACACAAAATGCCAGAAATCGACTTCCGAAAGAGGACTCCACTCGTACCAGGTATTTTCGTACTTTATATCAAGTTCAACTCCTTGTCTATGTTTATGTATTAAGTATTAAAAATATCAATTGTGACAAATCCCTGTGATTCAGTCCGAAAATGAAGTATTCTACATTTTCATGAGCCTATTTCGTCTGTAAACACAGAAACGCCATTCTCGTTTCCCAATCGATGTAAAATAAATAAGTTTAAACTAATTATGAACTTTTTTAAGGTTACGTTTAGGTCGTTCTTCAACGATTCGTGTATAGTTATATCTGCCGGTGAGATGTCTCCGACCTTGCACTGCAAACCGACGCCTCCTGGTGCTCAGACAAACTGACATGTCGTAGTTCACGGATTCGCTAGTCACGCCCAGTGAGCTTGGATAGGGAAGTTTCACTTTGATATTCAAAAGAGTTATTTTGCAAAATACATGATACGTAACGTAGAACAAAAAAAGTAAAATGATTGGTTTGCGACCCGAACGTCGTATTTAAGTGGGCGTGGCTAGCGATCTGTTTGCTACTATGACTAATCTATATGGTTCTGTCTGCTTGCGAAAAACAGTTAACTGAGCAAACATTTCTATAAAACGATCGCATTTTAACACATCCTCTGATGAATATCTCCTTCAAAAAATATAAAAGGAAATAGTTTAGGAAAACAATGTGGAAAATGTAGAAATTGCTTGCTGCAAACAATTTTTCCATTTTCTTACATTATTTCTTCCCAGGAGGGCAGAACTATTTGAGATGATATCAACTTTTTTTTGTCTGAATCTTCTACTATTTCAAACCGATCTATAGAGGATAATCAACTGGTTATTCAAGATATGAAAAAATACTTCACGAGGATGCGTAGTTAGGCGTTGAAAAAAATGCCAACAATTTCTACTCTTCTAATAGTGTTTTCTATACTATTTTGTTCTTATCACTCTGGCTGAATTCGTTAAACTTTCATTTGGCGTCTTTTATATCTTTGAACTGAGCAGTTTCGTCCGGTATCCTTGCACTATCCCCCTTAACAGCAAACCGTCTTCTTGTGCATCGCTTTAATGGGTACCACACGGTATCGACGATAAATAAACGGAAATACATACACACGCTGTCAATCAAATCGAAAACATTTATTTGTACAGGAAGTTATTTTTGACCTCTGACATTTATATTGAAACATTTTGATGGTTTGGTGATTAAACTCCAAAATTAATTCGAAGTTGTTCAAGCGTAATATCGACGGTTTGGTCATCGGGCAACAAGTTGCCGTTTATTTTATGTCTCTGGCCACAAATTTTACAAAATATAATCGTTAGTTACTTCAGTCAAACTGCCATGTTGAAGGTAAGTGGGCGTGGTCAGTCACCTGTCAATTATGATCCGGGTGTGAGACTTGGAAAGGTAGTAAACAAAACAAAAAAAAGATATAACATTTTATGCCAACATTTTCTGAATTTTTAATATGTCCTGCAAAATGATGAAAATAATTCAACTTAATTATGCCAAAAACAGTCAACTTTATTTTCTACATTACTGTAAAGATATATAAACCTAAATTTGCTGCCCTTTTTTCTGAGACCTTAGTGTAAAAAAATATTTAATGGCTAGAATATTACCCCTTCCCTGTTTCTTTAAATTTTAGACTGGTCCAAATTGAAAGAGGTTGCAGACCACAATGAAAATTGAATGAAATTTGAAATAAACCCATCTAATGTGATAGAAAATATTGTGGTAAAAGGTAAAATTGCTTGTAACAAGCAATTTCTTCTTTTTCCAAAATGTTTTCTCAAGTATGAAATCACGTAAAATCCCGGGTTTGTACAGGAAAACGGTTCAGAAGAAAGCGCGAGGAATGCACCACTAAGAGAAGAGAACATCAAGCGTTAAATGATAATTGCCAGATCGCCAATGTAAACAAAATTATCTATCGACTAATCAAATCGTTCGGTTGACCGGAAGTGAACATTGAATCCGACATTAATGTTTTAAGCATTTTTTTTCGATTTAACGTGGCTCTTGAACAAATTTTCACGAAAATTTGAATGAAGAGCGTTATCTGCTTTTCCAATAGTTACTAATGTCATTTCACGAAGATATTCTATTTTCGTGTTAAATATACTGAATTAATTATGAATTTAATCAAAAGTGACATATTCCCTAGGTCATCGTTTGACATTGAACGGATGGGGTCTTTAGTCTTCGGATAATGACGATAACAACTGAATTGCTAGCGGAAGCTAATGACGTAATTGATGTGCTATGGAAACCACAAAAAGGCAGCTTTCGGTGCAATCGACAGAAAAGTATTTACCAAATGAATACCGCTTCCATACAGTTTGTACTTCGCAGACCTATTTGACGTCTCGTTACGCGAACTATTTTTTGCTTCTTTTCTTTCTTTCTTTTTATGTTATGAACCGTCATTTC
Organism: Fragum fragum; assembly: GCA_946902895.1. Classification (NCBI taxonomy): domain Eukaryota; kingdom Metazoa; phylum Mollusca; class Bivalvia; order Cardiida; family Cardiidae; genus Fragum; species Fragum fragum. The sequence continues at coordinate 19,606,866 of OX336366.1, forward strand.
ATTTCAAAATGAGCTTACTCACCTTCTTTCAAATATCGCCACAGTTAGAAACTTAGAAAATGAGAGCTACAAATATTCTTCATAATCTGAGCAAGAGCCGCTTCCAGGCACATAATTACAGCTAATGCAGGCTGCAGCTACGCGACGGTTTAGTCGCTAACCAACGATTTTTGGTTTGATTCCTGTTCCTTACCACAAGCTATTGCAAATTAAGGATGTTTAGTATCTCAGTCGACCTACCATGTCGGAGGTCGTTTGGTGTGACCAGCGATCAGTCAGTCGAAATGTAGACAGCGCATTTTGATGGGGTAATCGTCGTAGACGTCCCTTTAACGCCATTAACTCATTACCAGACAACAAAATTAAGGTTTTACTGGATTCGAGCCTACGCAAATACGACAACGCCGCCTGGCGCTGCTACGTCTTTAATCTCTGTCCTTCAGAGACACCCCTCCCTTCAAAATAGTTTTCATATAACGCATATATAATGCTGCAGCACGCTCCGTTAAGGGTTCTATTTTAATAAATTCTCTCTTCTCTCAACTAGGACAGTGACTCTTGTTTTTTTTCAAACGTAGTGGAGAACTAACATTAAATTTGACCCTTACAGGATTCGAACCTCCGCCGATACGGCAACAACGCCTTCTAGCACCGCAATGTCCGACGTCTTTTACCTCTGCGCTACCGAGACATCTAAAGAAAATCATTTTCGAATAACGCATATAAAGCTACATGACAAAATTAAAGACTTATCCAAAGTGGAAGAAGTTGCACGGAAAACAGTTCATATTGCACAAAAATTGGAAGATAATCGTCAAATAGGGTGAAGATATTGTGGTAAAACGAGCAAGCAATTTCTAATGTTTCATCAAAGTTTTCCTCAGGGCCACAGAAACCGTCTATGTGTTTGGCTAACCCAATCCAATTCAATCCTGGTTTTTGACGCCTCTCAAAAATGAGGCTTTGGAAAACATTGTGAATAATGAAGAAATTGCTTGTTTCAAGCAATTTCCTCATTATAAACTATGCTTTCTTTCCCGAAAGACAAATATTTAACTAAAATCTGTCTTTTACAAATTCTTTGAATTCGGACCAGTCTAAATGACTGCCGTCTGATAATAGTTCAAGCACCTTATATACAGTCCGCACTGACATGACTTTCTCTTGTTTTTCAGATTTATGACACAGGATGTCGATGTCTAAAGAGCTCAAATCAAATGTGCATACCTGTATTATATATCGTTATGATATGCTGACTTATTTATTATGAGGATGCTGATTTTACAGTATACTGCTATAGTTATTGTTTAGTACATTTTGTTTGGATTGGTCGGTGTGAACATGTTTTATAAACAGTTAGATGAAAAATAAGCGTTAATTTTTGGTAAAGGGATCCAAGCCCGCCAGTCTTGCCAATGTAAAATTAATCATAGTCATACATTGAGGCTATTTGTGGCTCCCTTTAACTTCAGATTCTATACATTTTTTACTTTCGTTGTAAAGTATTAGTAATATAGAACAAAAATCACCAACTACATTACATTGGCGAAACATACTTTAATCTTCAAAGCTGATATAATTGATTAAATGCACTCAATTGACTTTAATATCGAAATTGATTTTTTATCAGTTTACTGATAGATCAATTCCCAGTGCGGTAATTCATGTAATTGCTGCATAATATGACGAAAACCGATGTACCATCTTTAAAACGAATCGGAACGTCTTCATAGAACCCTATTGTGCTTACACGCGCTTACTCGATCCATGCGATTACTCGATCCATTTGGTCAGTCTCGTGCGTGTTAGAAACATAACGGGACCACTGTAAATTTACCGTATTTAATGATTTAAACGACGATAAAGCAAGGACTATACTGCATTATTGTCCTCTTATTATTACAGGCTCAACCTCCAAGGTAAATTTCTGATAATGACTCTTTTCATGATATCATTGTTATGTCTCGTATTTAACCAGCCGCATTAATATGTTTAACTCTGGTATTCAGAGCTGAAGTAGTGCAAACAATCTGATCGCTGGCCCCGCCCACTGACTCCGTTGGTCACGCCCAATGAATCCGACAACTTCTATTTAAAACGGCTTTCTTTTGTAAAATTAATAACCAGTAACATGTAAATTTGTTAGTTTGTGACCTAATTGCCGTAACTACAGCTTGAATAAGCTGTAGTTACGACGTTTAAGTCGCTAAATCAACAAAATTGCTGCACATAAATGTCTGCTGAGGTCGGAGTTCTAAGTCCTCTTCTAGTCCAAATGAATGATTGGATTCGTCTATTGACTTTTTTCATGGACAGTCGCGACCCGTTAAAGGTTAACACTGCTACAAACTCGTGTCGTGTAATTGTGTAAATATACGAAATAAAATTAGAATTCTAATAGATTGCTTTGCTTTACTTATTCGAAACATCACAGTTTTCATGGTATTGTTTCCTTTAACCGGCTGTTTGATGGGAATATTTCAATGAACATAACCCCCCCCCCAAAAAAAAAAAAAAAAAATAATAATAAAAAATAAAAATTAAAAAAAAAAAAAACCTGAAAACTAATGGATAGCTGACCACGCCTATTGACCAATCGCTACTGTCAATCAAATAAAGAGTCGACCAATGACATTATTCATTTATAAAAGACGTGAGTTTTGAACTCCAACGTTGGCCTTTATTTTTTATTATTATTATTTTTTTTTTTTGGTTAAATTTTTTTCGTTAGTTAAGTGACTTAAACGTCGTAACGAAAGCCTATTCAAGCTATAGGTACGAATTTTAGATGGCTAACCAACCAGTTGTTTTTTTTTTGTTTTTTGTTACATGCTACTGGCAAAAAAAACTTGAATAACAACGCCGTTTAATATCGAAGCGGAACTTCTTGTTGGACTCAAACGGCGGAGTCTACGGATTCAGTGGGCGGGGCCCGCGATTGGTCACTTGATCACCAAAAACAGATGGTCGGGAACATAGGCAAGGGGTAAATCGCTTAAGTGCAACTAAATCTTCCTAACTACAGCTTGTATAATATGTAGTCACGACGTTTTCGTCGCCCACCAATGATTTTTTTCACTTTAAAGTTGAAGCTCACACTTCATTTCTGGTCAAAATAAATAATTTGATCGGTCGATCGTTTTTTAAAGACAGCGACGATTCGTCTACATTATCCCGAACGCCTGGTTTAGCCTTTGCTTAGCCCTTTCCTGTTTATCAAAATTTTAGCCCTGTCCAAATTCAAAGGTTTTGCAGACCAAAATTTAAAGTGGATTTAATTTGGAAAAATTCATCAGTTGGTACGGTAGATAATATTGTAGAAAAAGAAGAAATTGCTTGTTACAAGCAATTTCGTTTTTTTCTACAACATTTTCCTAATTATTATGTGGGTTAGAAACAACATGCTATACATACGACGTTTTAGTCTTTCATCGACGGATCTGAAAATACCGGAAAATTGTAAATTTTACGATGAAAAATTCTGGTACATACGGGATTCCATAAGGGCCATGACGCTTTTCTGTGTAGAAATGGAACGCGAGAGTACGAGAATACGACGATTAGAACGCGAGAGTACGACAATACGACGTTGAGATCGAGAGATCACGACAATGTAACACACGTGAGTTCGACTTCACGTTGAAGTCACGACAATACAAGAGCATGATGGTGAGAGTACAAGATACTTTCCTATTCTCCTCGTCGTATACTCTCGCGTTGTCGTTATCTTAATTATACGTTCTGGTTATCGATCTCTGGTGTTCTCGTCACGTACTCTCTTGGTCTCACCACTGGAAAAAGTACAGATAATAGTGCTTCGTGCAATGAGTCAAATCTGCTCGTTACTCACATAAAAAAAACATCTATTAACCCATTACCGCAAAACTACCCTTTTTGACAACCCAAAGAAAAAGACATTTGGAAAACATTGTGGAAAATGAAGAAATTGCTTGTCTCAAGCAATTTCTCCATTTTCCACATTTTTTTTTATAAAGAGTTTAAAAGGTTTAAATTTCCATCAACTTGAAATTGTCTTCTGCATCTTCTTTCAATTTGGACTAGTCTATCCTTTTGTTGTGTGGGAGTGGGTTAACAAGAAATCACAGCGCTTCAAACATATTCATATACATGTATTAATCAATTGTCTTGATGATTAGAAAGATTTATAAATGAAAATGGATTGTTCCCCCCTCCCCCTTTTTTTATTGATGACTAAATATTTCAGTTTTTAAGCTTTAATGTTATGGATATATATCTACACAATAATTAAAAAGCATAATCTCGATATAAGTAAAAGCGTGAACATTCTTCTAGCTTGTGGCCAATGCTTCTAGTTTCTTTGCCAAGCACACAATATCACCCACTTATAATGATTTTGAATAAACAACTCAGTCTTTGAAAAATAGAATGAAGTGCGATGGTCGTTAGATACAAATATCTGTGATTCTTTAATGCTTTCCGGTAGATTGTCTAGATTCCTCCATCAATTACCGCTCGATAATTTCACCGAAAAACCAGTGAAATGATCAAACGTATAAAATCACTGTTTAGGTAGATTAAGCCATGTTAATACTGAACGTCATCTATGCGGGACCAAGACATCAATGACGTCATCAGGTTTCCATGTAATCTATTCCTTAGAAAATTGTCATATCATGTCTCCTTTTTGCATTAGAAAAATAGAATAACCGTTTGTTTCAGTGAAAGATGGATTCATTTTTCTTTTCGTGATCAACAAAAGTAATATTTACACTCGTGGCTCTATTATATGAACAACAAAGGCTATACTTTCACAAGTGGCTCTATCATATGAACAACAAAGTCAATATTTACACTCGTGGCTCTATTTCGTGAACAAGAAGAGAGATATTTTACGAGTGGCTCTATTTCGTGAACAACAACAGCTATTTTTTCACGAGTGGCTCTGCCACTCGTGGAAATATACGTATTGTTGTTCACGAAATGAAAGATAAATCCATCTTATACTGATACAAACGATTGTCCTCTTTATTCCTCTTACTCATCTATATATGGCAAATCAAAAAGGATACACGATCCTTAAATGTATGACTAACACAAGAAATACGGATATACGGCGAGACAGTGGTTTATATCCAGAGCACGGGTGTCCAATACAAATGAGCACGGTAGCGGACCCCGTTCTGTGAAATGGTACTCCGTCATCTGTAGCCAAAACCGTAAATTGCAAAACCTCCGTCCCTGACCTTTGTAACGAATGTTTTGTTATCGTGATTGTTCCTGTTCTTGAATTAAGATTGACAATATCACTATAACGGATGAAATCTGAGTCTGAGAGGTTGTAGGTTATTTTCTTTGATGAACTATCCCGATCTACGGCCTTTACGTTCTCTGTTATAAAGTCTGAAACAAATTTAATGGAAAGCAATAATACAACTTCAATTACACGCGCACGAAAGTATATCTAATTCAAAAATTGATAGGTCACATATCTTGGTATTACAAAATTTGCACACTTTGTTCCTACCTTTCTAAAGGTTCCGCCGTCAAACAAAACAATACTTTAGGAAAACATTGCGAGAAAAAGAGAAACTGTTTTTAACAAAAAGAAGTCCACATGTTGTTTCCAAAGATTCCGCCATCAAGCAAAACACTCTAGGAAAAATTGCGTAAAAAGGATAAATTGCTTGTAATAAAGAATTTCTCCTTTTCTCACACTGTTTTTTCACCTCATATGGCTTTTATTTTTTAATTTTAAACAACTTTGTTTTGTCGTCTGAAACATCTTTCAATTTGGACCAGTCTAAAAATTGTGGTTTTGTTTCTGGATCCAACACCCGAACGTGTGCTCACACGAAAATAATCCGAGATTAGTTCGCCCCATATCGTGGTTTTACAGTGTCCTCGCCTTACTCCTACATTCCAGAGGTTCTGCCACCAAACTAAATTCTTTAGCAAAACATTGTGAGAAAGGGCGAAATTGCTTGTAACAAGCAATTTTTCCTCTTCTCACAAAGTTTTAAACCTCATTTGGCTCTTATTTTTTAATTTAATCCAACTTGGTTTTGACGTCTGCTAAATTTGGTACAGTCTAAAGTTTTGTTGTTTATTGCCCTATTCTTGACATGACAAGAGAAAGTGTGCGCACACAAAAATAATCCTAGAATAATTCAACACCTATCGTGGTTTTATAAAATGTCCACTCTTTGCTCTTACCTTCCATAGGTTCCGCCAACAAACTAAATCTGTAGACAGGTTTCTCAAATTTGGGCTCGAATTCGTTGACATCATCAATGATTATTCTGAGAACTTGAGTCGCTTGAAATCTGAATAATTAGATTTGGAATACGTATTGACTGTTTATGAAGCTAACATGGATATCTTTTAGTTATGAGTTATTCCGCCTAAAATTTTTGTTCGAATATAACTTATTTTTAATAACTTTTGTTTAACCAATTCAAACAAGATTATGATTTTGAAACCCTCACCCCCATCCCTCACTCCCACAAAAATAAATAAATAAAAAAATAAATAAATAAAAAAGAAATGTAAAATCATTTCGGAAATGAAAGAAATTGCTTGTTAGATGCATTTTTCATTATCAAAAAAATTCTACCATAAAAGACAAGGATTTTAAAAATTACAGTAACTAAAAGTTGTCGTCTGCACCTTTATTTGATTTGGTCATGTTTTTTTGGTTTTTTTTTCGTCTGGTGTGGTTAAACATTTTTGAAAGCTGAATGCGGATATCTAATAACGTGTTTGATTGAAATATATCAGAATTAAATGAAGTATACTTACAGAAAATAAATTTGAAAATTTGATGAAATAAACCTTAATCCTATCCTGGTTAATCCCTTGATTTTACATCCCTATGATTTTATTATTGAGAAATTAATGTGGAAAAAGAAGAAATTGCTTGTAACAAGCAAAACGTTTGTTTATGAAGCATCATAAGAACGCATAATTGAATCTTTTAGAACAGAACGATATGTTCTTCCTATCCTTGTTTCTCTGCTTGATCGTCGTACAAGATTGATAGAAAGACCTGACAATTGACAGTCATTGCTGTCGATCAAAGGCCAGAAGTGAGTTTTGAGCTCCGACATCAGCAGCCATTTTGTTCAGCTTTTTTGTTTTTTGGCGACCTAAACGTCACAACTACAGCTTATTCAATTTGGTTGGTTGGACCCATAAACGTCGTATCTTGAGCTCGAAAAACCTGTAGTTACGACGTTTAAGTCTCCAAGCCCCTTCACATAAATGACAATACTAAGTTCACTCCGGTCTAAATAAACAATTTGATTGATCTATCAATTTTTCTCTTGAAAACTTCACGCGATCCGTCTATTTGAAAAAGAAAACACATGCCTAGTCTCGATGTTTAAAGTAGCTTTGATGTGCAGTTTGTACTCAGCAATCATCTCGTGGTCTATCTGGGCGGAAAAATCAGTTAGCACAGATCCTGTTCCCGAGACTGCAAAGTCCCGATGGGATATCCCAATCAACTCGAAAGAAGCTTCCCTATCTCCGATCGAAAGCTGATGGATGACTTTCCCACCATGGGTGTTTTCCGGTATATGTATTGTTTCCGGTGAAGTGATAGCTGTGAGGAAAGAACGATAGATTAATCATACACTACAATATTTTCTCAAATGCTTCTGAAAATTTTTGGGAAAGTGGCCATCTGGAAAGGTCGAATATTATCGACCAAGTCAGTCTGCGTTGACTGCGCAGGCGGAGCAGGTGCGAACGCTTTCATTTCGGCATATTTTTAATCCAAAATATCAATCTGCCTTAAATGACGTACACACAACATCACTGTGTGTAAAAAGATGAAATCGCTTGATAAAAGCAATTTCTTCATTACCCACAATGTTTTCTACTACAAAACACCAAGGTATTTCTAAATTCGTCAACAAAGAGCTGCTATCTGCATTTTCTTTCAATTCAGACCGGTCTAAAATTTTGTCGTCTGCTTTTGGGCCAATAAGGGCATTTTTAACCCATTCTCACACGATAAAATTTTAGTCCAGACCAAACTCAGAGCTGCAGGATAATTTCAAGTTGAGGAAATCTTTAAACCATTTGTCTTTTGGAAAAGAAAACAATGTGGATTAAGAAGAAATTGCTTGTAACAATCAATTTCTTCATTTTTCACAATGTTTTCCAAACGCTTTAATATTTAGAGGCGTTTATCTGCGTCGTTTTGTTTAAATGAGTTAAATAATTCCGCTGAGTGACTTCAGGAGCGTGTAATCTTTTTTTTTCTTTAATATTTATCACACGATGTTCCCAGATGGTCAACATTCCGCATAACGAGACAAGTTTGGTAACTACATTGTATTCAAAACTAAGTACATTATACCGAAAGGCAAATTGTCGCTACATTCGCCCGTTATACAGCTCGTTGCCAGCTCGAGGGAGGGTGAAGGCAGGCGGGCGGTTGTAATGAACCCATTCCCACACAATTACGCCCTCCAAGAAAAATAATTTGGAAAATATTTTGTTAAGTGAAGAAATTGCTAGAGACAGATGATTCCTCCATTTTATACAGTGTTTTCTTTCCAGGTAATTAAAAAAAATATGAAAATGAAATTTAACACACTTTTAATTGTCGTCTGTAATTCCTTTCAATTTGGATCAGTCTGAAATTTAATGGGTTAGTCATTAAATGTCTCTAAGAAAGGCTTTCAACAAAATTAAAATATCACAGTGCATTTTCAATTAATAAGATATATGAATCAATTAAGTTTCAAAATCATATATATTATACTTTCATATGCTCCGGACGAAATTCGAGTCAGACAAAAGAAAAAAGGTACAGTAACTAAAAAATTATTTTACCCCTTGATGAGACCTATCCACTAATTATAGGTAATATAGTATCAGAGATAAGCTCCGGACAAAATTAAAATCATAAAATCATAAAAGAAAGGAAAATAACTTAAAAATTAAGCAAGTTCTAGTTTACTGCTCTTATCCTTGCCGAGATCTATCTACTCAAGGAATTTCATTATCACAGCTTTTTTTTACTTTCATAGATATGCTCTCGACAAAATACAAGTCTTTCAAAAATAAACCAGCAAAGGGCAAGAACTCAAATATTACGCAAGGAAGAGTTGTGGTTCATGTAAAATACACTTCGTATTCTCGATATAATTATAACAGCCCAGTGTCTAGGATAAGATGTCTTACTTATGCTCAGGACAAAGAACTAGACGCCGCCCGCTCACACGGACGCCACGAGTGATTCCATAATACGTCCCGATTTCGACGGCCGTATAAAAAAAAAGCTGGTTACACTGCAACGACGTGTGCATGTGTTTTTTGAGTTTTTTGTTTACCAGTAAAGTTTCTGCAGTAGACTCTTGTTCCTGAAAATATAGCCAAAGATAGCCAAAGAAAGGCCATTATCAGGACTGAAAGCGCTACTTTTAACCAACTAAAAAGACTCGACCAAGCGCATTGTCCTAAACTGGACTAAAAGCTTTAAAACATCGATGAAGAATACAGGATGGTATGCAATTGGATTTAATCTTACTTAGTTTGCAACCAGGTACAGATGAGTTCCATACAGCAGAGGGTAGGCATAAAAGAGTTTCTTCTCCTGTCAGCACTAGACCACGAAGACAGCGCAACCGAGCTAGAGTCCCGAATGAGTAATTTCCGGTACTTAAAACCAAATCCATCCATGGTGGAAGAGCAAGGTTTGGACATCCTCTGTAACACGTTGGTAAGTGACCGCTCCAAGTTCCATCTTCTTTACAATTAATTAGGTTCGGTCCATTGAGATTGTAGCCTTCTCGACAGATAAACTGAAGGACTGTACCATGATGATAGGTTTCCGTGTTAGAGGAAACAATTAAAGCATCTCGAGTTTCTATGTCCGGACAAACTAAAAAGAGAATCGAAAGATGCTGCTTCTAACAAATATACGTTACATTTGAGCGCATGTGTGACATTTCTAACCATTACACAGGTGCGCCAATTGAAGACTCTGATCAGCCTGTGCATCCGCACAGTCTGATCAGAGTCTTCACTCTGCGCTCTGTAGATATATACTGACCCAAAGCTTCTTTAAACAATCAGCGAATATTCTAATTGGCCAAATGGCTCAGGGTGCTCAACGTGTGCGAGTCACGCACATGCGAAATTGTTGGAAATGTCACACATAGACTCATATTTCCTTTTTCCCTGATTAATTGACGGATCACCTGTCCCAAACCCTGACCTCCGACATGCTAGTTTGTCTGAATTGTCATATAAGGCTAGGCGAATGTAAGGCAAAGGGCAGAACACAAAAGCAAACCGACGGATGATTTTTAAACATTGCGTCTACAGCTTAAAGAAACTTTACTTACGGTGGTTAGATCGCCAAACTAGAAAAGATGCATGACACAAATGTTTGGAGAACATTATTCCCTACAAGTTCAACCCATTACAAGAAAACAAACCTTAAGACTATTCCAAATTCAAAGATTACCCAGAAGACAATATTAGGTGGGCGAAATTTAATAATATCTGTCGTTAGGAGAAAAAAAAACAAAAAAAACACACACCCAGCATTGTGTATGATGAAGAATTAATTAATTGTGACAAAGCAATTTCTTCATTTTCCAAAATGTTTTCCAGATATTTTTTCTTGTGGTTGTAAAAAGCGGGATCGTATAGGAATTGGTTAAGAATGACTGAATTGGTCAATTAATTTTTGATTGACAGCGGTGATCCGTCAGTTCATCACGAAATCATGTAAGCGAACCTATAAAACAAGTAGATATGTCCTATATAGGAAGAAAATCGAGACTTTCTCTATTTCCCCTTTTTCGAAATCAAGCAAATGTTTTTGTTTTTGTTTGTTATTATTTTTCTTATATTTGATTGACAGCGGCGATCCGTCGGTTCATCACGAAATCATGTAAGCGAAACTATAAAACAAGTAGATATGCCCTATATGGGAAGAAAATCAAAACTTTCTCTATATCCCTTTTTCCAAATGAAGCAAATGTTTATTTTTTTTTGCCTTTGAACCCTTTCCCGTTTTTTTCTCAAAATTTTAGACCTGTCCAAATTCAAAGGTTTTCAGACTAAAATTTAAAGTTCATATAATTAGAAAAATATCCTTTCAGTAGGGTAAAAATATTGTGGAAAAAGAAGAAATTGCTTGTAACAAGCAATTTCTTCTTTTTCCACAATTTTTTTCTCAAGTATAAAAGTCCATTTGTAGCTATTTGTGTCAGGTGATTATAAATAAATTACAGAATCTATACTGTAATGGAAAATTGAATTTTAAATTACGCACCGAAAAACATTGCAAATCTCATTTTTATGAATGAGGTTGCAACAACTCATTCAGGCAAATAATACTTACTTGGTAAGATAGCGGTCTTTATAGCACACGATTCACAACACTTGTTTCCCTCACATATTGTCCCATTACACCCTGGTATATGGTCGCCAAAACGACAGTCTGCTATTACATTTTGATGACGTAAATTATGACGACACGATTCACAACAAGATTCCCCATGCTTGTAACAGTTAAACGGTTGTTTGCTGATAAGTTGGGTGCATGTTAAGTTTGTGTTTGAAATAATGCCCGGTTGATCTCCGAATGCACAAACATCTGCAACTATATAATATAACAGAGACCTAAAATCGATGATGCAGTATTTAACCCATTACCAGACGGCAAATATTTTAGACTGGTCGAAAAAGAAAAAAAAGTTATAGACGAAAACTAAAAGTCTATGAAAATGTAGATTTTTTCCACTTTCTGGGTTGAATCGATTGTGGAAAATGAAGAAATTGCTAGGTTCAAGCAATTTCTTCTTTTTCCAAAATCTTTTCTTAACTATATTTCTTGGGGCGTCTAAAAGCGTCGTTGTATCGGAATGGATTAGCTTTCATTTTAGATTCTACAATTCCATTAATCTTTAACTTATTTGTAAACAATTATGTATGATGTTAATGATAATACCAATAAATGGGGAGAAAGAAATAAACTCGTTTGTCGAATGTATATTCTTTTTACAAATATAACTCTTGGTTGACCCGTGGGTTGTACTGTCGGAGATGACAATACTGAAAAGTAGTTAAAGTTCGGTTTTCCGCCTTGATCCGCTCAGCCCTAATGATACCTATCGCTGAATTGTCGTCTTTTTATTAGAAAAGAAAAAAAAAGAAAGATGTTAATGGTGCAATCTGTCTTTCACCCGTATATAGTTTTATCCGCATTGTTTTGCAGTATACTTATATGATTTTTTTTAAACTTAGTATTATAAACACAAAATAAAACAAATTTATAGGACCAGTTTATAAATGACCTGCCAACACAGGAATTTGACATATATATTTAGAATGGCCATTTCGATGTCTTACACTGACATATAATCTCTTGGAGCCGGGTTTATTTATCGTTATTATGCGAGCAAAATATCGTAATTACAGCTAGATATTTTATACAGATGTAATTAATTTGATTGTTGCGCATGTCACAATAACAAAAACTTAATTATTTACTTATTTTCTTATAGCTTACTAAACCCTTACGATGATTATACTAAAACAAAAAGCCTTACACGATGGCACCAATTCTGCGTTCCAGTTAACAACTCCCATTTGTTCACACTTTCCCCTCTGACACGTTCTATCTAGACCACACTTTGTTCCTTCCATTGCCAAAGTTTCCAGTATTGTCTGTGTCCCTGGTACTCTATCTGGTCTCGTGCAGGGTATACTTCGACAGATGTCATTTGGGTTCTTGTTTGCAAAAATCTGATGATTTGTACAATAGATTAAAACAAGGGTTATATCTTACAAATTTTGTATAGTCAATCCGATTACTTGACCAATCGCTGGCCCCGCTCACTTATTACTTTGACCCCGCCCATTGACTCCGACAGGAAGTTCCGCTTCAATTTTTTACGAAATACTTTGCGAAATTTATGGCCAGTAGCATGTTACAATAAGTGAAATGGTTGGTTGGTGACTTAAATGTAACTACAGCTTGGATAAGCTGTAGTTACGAAGTTTAAGTCGCCAAACCAATGGCGGCCAATGTTGAAATTCAAAGCTTAATTCCGGGGTGAATGAATGATTTGATTAGCCGATTATTTTCATGATGGTCATCCGCGATTGGTCAATTCTTACACGACAGAAATATCTTTGACTGGTCCAAATTTAAAGATATTGCACATGATGATTTTTATTTGATGAAATTTCAGCTTTTTTTAGTATATCGCTGTAGAAAATATTGTGATTATAACAAGCAACTTCTTCATTTTTCCACAATAGTCCAAGCTTTTTTATCCTGGGGGTGCCAATGGTCGAATGCGCCTAATTGGTGTGAGCAGATGGTGGCTTGGAAAGGATGTTTTGATTGTACTGGTGTGGGAGATGACCGGAAGTCATGCTTTGGTGAACCAGCCGCCTCGATAAAGGCATAATGAAATACATGTACTGTTGACCGAAATAAGACAAAACGGAAGATTGACATAGATTGAAGTTAAAAACCTTTATGTTTTGCGTAAGAATGATTTACTAGATCTGAAAATTGAACGTTATCAATACCCTATAGCCGCATTTCTAAAGCATATTGAGTCTTTTGTAGAAATTAAAAGACATTTTTAGTTTTTAAGACATGCCAAATGCATGCTTTTCTAGTTAAATCACAAACATACGTTGCTGAACAAAAGCGATATCATCGTTTTGACATCATTTTGAATATTTACTTGAAAAACTGGTGAAAGATATTCTTACATTGTTGACCTCCATTTGAGAACATGCAATGTATTCTTTGCCGAATAATTCTATACATGTTCAACAAAACCCTACCAGCTATCAAAAGCGCCAGGCAGTGCCCCAACCAGCAAACTGTCGTCGAGCGATCAAAACCGCGTAACAAAAGCTTTATTATAGCTGCTGTTACGAGGATCTGGTTACCCGTCGGTAAAATGTCAGACCGCTTGAAATGTTAGACGCTTTTTTTATCACAAGTACAAGAACATTAATCCCAAGTGCTATAGATGAACACTTTATAGGGAGTGTCAAAGGCCAGTTTTAGACAAAAGTGACCTTTGATCGCTCACTATAACTTGTACGTCTATAGTAGGTAGTTAACCCAATACCAAACCGTAAAATTTTCGACTGTTCTAATTTGTAAGGAGTTGCAGACGACAATTTAATTGTAAGATTGTTTCAACTTTCTTGGAAGAAGACATTGAGTAAAATGAAGAAATTGCTTGTTGCAAGTAATTTCTTCATTTTACACAATGTGTTCCCAATTGCTTTTGTTGATGGGTGACAAAAAGAGTCATTGAGTGGGATCGGGTTAAATACACACCACATTGTGTTGAAGAAATTATTCGTTACAAAAGTTCATATAAGCATACATTTTGTGGAACATACCCTATCCATGACGGATCCGTGACCATGCACTCTTGTACACTGTTCATCTGGGGAATATGGACTCTGATCGTCGAGTTGAGACTGTGATTGGATGGAGGCACGGCTACCAGTATTCAGTAGACAATTTTTGTTGACGCTATTCAAATGGTCAATATAGAAGTCAAAGTACAGCTGACTGCATTTCGAAAATTGCCAGGTCCGTAGAAAATCTTCATATTAATGGACGAAGAGAATGTATTTGGTTTCATGAAAGAATGAAAATAAAAACATGATAACTGTTATTGAATGGTGTTTAACGCCGCTTTTAACAGTATTTCAGTCATATCGCGACAGCTAGAGCACCTAACAATGGATTCCTGGTATTTCCCTCACTAGTACTACCTTTACATCCTTTCCTAGCCTCCAGCTGCTATCCAACATAGGTTTACGATTATCCACCCATTGGTGAGAGACAAATATCGGAAAGGATGTGTGCCGCCGCCGGGGATCGAATCCGTGACATCCCATGATTGAAGATTAGGAGTCTGACGCGCTACCGACTACACTATGACGGCGGCAAAATCATGATAACACTACTGCGAAACTTCGGAGATGATTCTTCGAGAAGTGTGATAAGGTCTTTGTTTTCGTATCTCCATAAGATTATATCAGTATTATCTTCATTTAATATAATTCAATACAGGCCGTGGCCATAGGGAAGTGGCTTCGCGAAGGACTTCTAATCTCGGGGTCACGGGTCCAATACCGGCCGCGGCGAATATCCTTTGCGACAGTTGTCTCCCATCAATGGATGGATAATCGTAAACCTAAATGGGATAAGCAGCTTGATGCTCGGAAAGGATGTTTTGGTAGTACTGTTGTAAAAAATACCATGTGTCCATGGTAAGTTGCTCCAGCCACCTCGGTATGAATTAAACACTGTTTAAAGTGGCGTTAAACCCCACCCAATCAACTACAGTTCAATCCCATGGTAAAATGTCAAACTTACCATTCATATGGACATAACTTAAATCAAAAGGATAACTGAGATGATGAATTTTTGTCAATAAGAAAATAGTTTTCAGATTCGTTACTTTTCTTAAATGAATGTAAATGATATAATAGAGAATACCTGGAGGAAAATAAAACCAAACAAGAAACAACACCAGCAGCAGCAACAACAATGGGAACAACAAAAACAACCCTTAAAACCTGGAATTAAGTTTTCTTTCAATTTAGACCAGTCTTAAATTGTGACGTTTTGTAACAGGTTAAAAGAAGAAATTTCTGGTTACAAGCTTATATTTTTTCTTAACAAACTGTCTAGTAGCCCAATTTTGTTTGTTGCTTTTTCCTATAAGGGCTAGATTTTTTGCCCTGTCACGAATGTTTATAAAATTGCCATTGCTTGATTGTACTAGGACTATATACAGTACAAATCAAGAAAGTTACACATTTAATTTTGCATGCGTTGCCATGTGAACCACATACCATGACTATACAAAATTTCCCGTTTTCAGCAAAAAATGATGTAAAACGGGTTTTGGGAACATTTTTTATATTTTCACTGTCGTAAGACTTTATTCTGAATCACAACAAACTATTTCCTATTTTGATAACATACCGTTTAGAAGTTGACATGGTAACTTTACCGAACACAATAAGTTTAGGATTTCATTTTTATACTTTCATAAATCTAAACGTTATGTCAGAAATAAAAGTATTTTTTGTTTTGAATGAGATATACACCTAACAATTTAATCGCACTGTATGAATACGCTAAGCTTGGTTCATTTCTTAGCTTAATACCTAAATGAAAACGAATATGTAATCTTCATTTATTGTGATTTAATGACATCAAGATAAAAAATAAAATTTTACTCGTTTTGAGTAAACTTTTATGGATGTACTTTTTGCGCAAGAAACGAGCTCAAAATTTTATTCTTGAAAGTAAAAAAAGAAAAAGAAATAATAATAATAATAATAAAAAAAATACAGGCAATAAAAACGCTTTAAGCTTGGTGGACGACATTAAAATTAAGATGTAAACATATAATTAAAGGTAAAACATCTGATCGATTTTAAAACCAATTTCCTTTAAAATCGTGAAAATGTAATTGAAAGAAAATAAGGATCATAATGAAATATCGTCATTGGCAAATTAAATGCCGTAACTTCAGCTTTATTCAAGCTTTGTTTACGACATTTTTCTCGCCCAACGACATCGAGTCAGAATCTTGAACTGTGTGCAAGAAAGTCTACCAGAAAAGCGCTATAGAGATAATATTTTAATCTAAGTTGCCTTTTTTAGATCAATCCGGTTTCCCTGCCCCATAATACCTACAGCCTCAATATATCGAAGGACGTTTCCGCGAGTAATTTTCTCTCGTCATCAAAGTGCACGTACCAAAAACAGCATTGGAATGACGATTAATGTAGCCTTATCGTAAAATGCACAAAAAATAAGGTAGGCGAACACAATGTCTCGCGGGGACGGAGCTATTTACGAACAATCTTGAAACTGACTCTCCTCTCATTTTCTATTCTTTAATAAGTGGTAATACCCTTAAAATGACAAATCACTGGTCCCACTACATACTTCGTTTGACCCGCCCATTGACACCGACAGGAAGTTCCATTTCGATTTTAACGGCGTTATTTTGCAAATAATATAGCCTGTAACGTGTAATACAAATGTATAATGGTTGGTTGGCGACCTAACGTCTTAACAACTTGTTGAATAAGCTGTAGTTACGATTTTTAAGTTGCCAAACCGTCAAAAATGCTTTACCTAAATGTTGGAGTTCAGCATCAATCCCGGTCTAAATGAATGATTTGATTGGTCGATTGTTTCTTTGTTTGGCAGCTTGCGATTGGTCATTTACTGGTTAAGTTGTCATATCATGACGCTGTAACGATCCCCTTGTGTGTGGCATCTACGAACGCTGCCTTCTCATTTACTGACTATATCTGGCCCAAAAGACCTATTCTTATATTTCTGTGGTTAAAAGAAATATAACTTTACGTCCAGTTAACATCTTTTCTAGACGTCGGCAAAAGCCTGAATTTTTTTTTCTTTCCGGCTTTTTGACGGTTCTAGTGAGCTTTGATACAGACAAATGACTCTGGCTGAATTTCAGTGAACACCAATTTTGCCCCCCCCCCCCCTCCACACACACACACATGTCGGATGCGCTTACAGAAAAAATGTACGAATTTCAAGGGTAAATCAAATTTTAGACATCGGAGAGCGTGTTAGAGAATTGATATAGCAAGCCCCCTCACTATCACTTTTTTCTGTTCAGTATACATTCCTTTTCATGAAATTTTTTAAGCTCCTTAAACCCATTACCACACAATGATACTTTTTGACTCCCATGAAGAAAACGGTTAAAAACAATGTGGACAATGTAGAACTTACTTGTTTCAAGCAAATTATGCATTTTCCACATTGTTTTTCACCTAGAAAGAGATATTTAAAATTCTATCTTGCTGAAATTGTCGTTTGCAACGTCTTTGAATTTAGACCAGTCTAGAAATGGGTAAAGTTGTTTATTAAGTAAATTTACCTAATTCATGTAAATCTTCTTTTATCGTTTTAGACTTTTTGATGCCTAAAATATCTACTTGTAAGTGCATGCTAGCGTCATAATTGAGGTATGCCTTTCCATGGCAACCGTTTATAAAGTAGTAAAGATATACGTTTCTAACACGTGTTTGATCATAAAAAGTTTACTTTGTGAAAATTCATAACATGTTTAGTTTAGTTGACAATGTGGTTAAGAATAAGTTAAAGAAATTTACATTTATACACGAACCATAGTTGAGTAGTTCGATATCAAATTCTTAACCGAATACATACTGTATATGCAGACATTTCAATACTTCTAAAGTATTTTTTTGAAATTCATCCACTTTTCTAGATTCGTTTAAAAATGATCCAGCTTTGTTTCAAATTAATTTGCTGTTCAAATACCGACAGAGAAGAGTCAATATCAGTTCATTTTTTTAAGTTTCCTATAAATTATCTTGCAAGCACATTATTTTTTTCCACAGTTTCTTATTATTTTTTGTTTACTTCTCTCTCATATAATTACTTTTTAGTTTTTCTTTTGTAGAATCTTACCTGAGGATTACGATAAAGCATGTTCGATAGGTGTTAAAAATGTCCCGTAATTTTCAAAATGGCCACTAATTTCGGACTGGCCACCATAAACGGAAATATCAGTGTAGCTAAGATTTAAGCTTCTATTTGGAGGAAAATCTCTAAATTTGGTACGATCAGATTAATTCGTTTTCAATTTCATAAATAAAAGTATTTAAAATAATCACCATTTCCAGAATGGCTGACATTAAAGGACAATTCCCATCAAAATGTCAAGAAATTTGGTAGTAATTTTCAGCATCACTTACCAATTAATTTAAGGAAAACAATCTTTTAATTAGATTTCAATTCTAAAATGACTGATATCGAAGGAAACGTTGCTTTAATTTATGACTTTGACACTTCATGTCGGATTTTTATGATATTTGGTGAATATGTTTAAAATAAATGAATTTAAGTAAAAAATCACAAAAAAAACCCTAAGATTTCCAATCCTTAAAATATCTCACATCAAAGGAATTATGAGATCGGCTCAATTTTAAACGCAAATCGAGGAATTTTATTAATAGCTGATAAATAAACTGCTGCAGAGAGTTTGTAATTCATTAGAATAATGACAAATCTTTTATAAGCTTTCTTATGAAGTTCAACCTACACTGGGTAGACACGTACCCCAATCCTGTGCAAGCTATATTTCACGGCGGTTAAACTGAAACCGCGTTTAAACTTCTTTGGGTAAAAATTTCAGTGAAAACATTACACAATTCTAAAAATTGACTGATAGCACCATAACATGTAAAAACGAATGGAAAACCCCAGATAAATTAATTAACCTACTGACAAGATGCAACACAATATGGTGGATATGTAGTGACATTTTAATCAATGAATAAAGCTTAACTTCATTATGGTGTGCGTATCACAAAAATATCGTTTATGTTGACAATTGCATTACACAAGGTACTCGACGAATACGGATTTGATTTTGTTTGTTTGAATGGGGTTTTAAGCCGCTTTCAACAATCTTTCAGTTATATCGCAGCGGCTGGAGCACCTAACAATGGATTCCTGGTATTTCTCACACCAGTACCGCCATTACATCCTTTCCTAGCCTCCAGCTGCTATCTCACATAGATCTACGATTATCGACCCATTTTTGGGAGACAAATAGTTGGAAAGGATGGGTGCCGCCGTCGGGGATCAACCCCGGGACCTCTAGATTGACAGTCCGACGCGCTACCAACTGCGCTATGACGACGGCGAATACGGATTTGAGGCACATTGCTTAAAAGTATTTTTTTCTGTCGAGTTTTTTCGGCCGAAATAAAGCCTGATATTCCCTCAGATCGTTCATAGACTCATTTATCGATTCCCCCCCCCAAAAAAAAACCCCCAACAACAACAACAATAAAAAAAACAACAATCAAAATGGTCGCCATTCGCAAAATTGCTGACATCAAGAAAACACGGATCTGGCTTATATCTCGGCCAGTACAAGGTTGAATGTCACAAAAAATTCTAGGTTCAAGTTTACCAATAATTCTATTTTAAAAGGACCCATATGTCCACCATTTTTAAAATGGCTGTCTTCAGAGGAGTATTTGACGCTGTAGGATAGAATTTATATTTTTCTTCTGTTTATCTTTGGGCCCATTCAGCCACAAACAAATGTTCAAAATGGTTGCGAGAATAGATAGTAAAGCCTAGGGATTCGCTTTTGTTTTGGAAAAATCTGTGACTGCCATTACTTCAATTAGAGTGCTAACATCTATGGTGGCATATTTCTGCCAAGAGATACGCGATAGCAGCAGACGATATTTTTAAAACTAAAATGCGATAAGTTAGAAACTTCTGGAAATTTTTATCTGGACGACAAAAATCTTGATAATACTATCTTGTATCTGGTTTAGATCTTGAGCTTGGAGATGCAGTGCCGAGGTTTGTACTTGGTCTTTTGTTTCATTTTTAGAAGAACTTTGCTAAGCCCTTTGAACTTTCGCTCGGAATACAAAAAATATTTAGGACCCACATATTTTACCCCAACATGCGGCCTTCGACACCTTGATTTTATATTGATACATCCTAAGTCTTATGATTTGCACTTGACAAACTGTCTAGCTCTGTCACTTTTGAAAATTAATTCACGCATAGAAGAGTGGATACGAATATTATAACAATAATTCGAATTTTGACCTCAAAAGGACAAAAGGAAAAATTAAATTTCGGCGCCATCTATCAACAAAAATATTACATTTCATTTCAGACTTAGAGTACTGTAAATATAGCATCACAAATAAAATGAAGTGGATTCTGGCCTGGTGCCTATAATTTAAATAGATCTTAATTGATGATGTTCTCCATTTTACAGAAATCATCATGATAAGCGCTCGATTCGCTCATTTTCTAATTGTATGCATAACATATGTATATCAACTATAGTATCAAATTAAACAATCATGAAATTTTAGACCAAACAGTATAGTCAGTGAAGCTATTCCCTTTCTTTTCCTTTTGCTCGCCTTCCTAATTCATTTTCCCTTTTGCTTTTAGAAAAAAAAGACATTTTTCTTATTATTTTCTTATTCGTTTGCCTATGTAAATTAAAGATGGTGTACCTTCACCAGGTGTGGAGCTGGTCTTTGGACTCATAACGAAACCATCGTCGGGTCCGCATGTCGATGTTCTACCATCATATTTAACTGTGCGAGGTGCACCATCGTGTTTGGCTCCTAAGCTGTAGAAATTATCGTAATATCATATATCATCGTTTCGTGAGCAGAATGTTGTAAATACAGCTTGGATAAAGCTGTATTTACGATAATTTGCTCTCGCAAAGACGATAATGCTAACTGTATGTACATTTTTAGCTAGCAAAGCGTCAGCCGTGATAGTTTAAGTTAACAGACAAAACTTTTAGGTCTTTTCAGACTCAACGAGTGCAAAATGCTACTGGAGGCTTAACCACTAAATCGGTTGAATGCCTACGCTATAAAAAGTAGTTCTTATGTATTTCAGGAATAATTCTGCCTGGAAGTTCACCTTCAAAATATTTCTAGCTCACTTGAGCATATCGTGTTAAAATGAGTCTGATCAGAGTCTTCAATATACGCACTGCTTTGTATGACCTCATGAATTAACATTATTCAAATTATATAGAACTTCTTCAAAAGCATGCTATTCAACCAATTCCCACTCAATATAGATTTTTTTTACGCATCTCAAGAATTAAGCTTTGGAAAAAATTGTGGAAAAGGCAGAAAATGCTTGTATCAAGCAATTTCTTCATTATCCACGATATTTTCGATCCTACGAAATATTTTGTTGATTCCACCAACTTGAAATTTTCGTCTGCAACTTCTGTCAATTTGATTTTGTAGTAATGTAACGGATTTAACTCCCTTTAATCTTGTTAATCTTTGACCAGACTTGTTTACCCTTTCCCGTTCCTCAAAATTTTGGCTTGGCCCTATTTCAAGCATGTTGCAGACCACAATGAAAAGTGAGTGCAATTTGAAACGAAACCACTGTATGTTGTAGAAAATATTGTGATAAAAGAAGGAATTGCTTGTATCAAGCAATTTCTTCTTTTATCGCAATATTTTCTTAAGAATGAAATTGCATGGACTTTAAAACCAGTGATTATACAGTTAAGTGTTAACAAAACCATGCTTTACTAGTTCACAGTACTTTCAGTTTTTTATTTCATCTATGCCACATGTGTTAATGTTGTTTATACACGTATCTTATCTACCAAAACCAGCCGAATTCATTTTTTTTAATTTCTTTTTTAAGCCACACTATTAGAAACAGTCGAATAAATGGATCACCACTGTCCATAAAAAATAGATTAACCAATCAAATCATTCGTTTAGACTGAAAGTGAACGATATACTTTTCACCTTATCTTAAGTATTATTTTAGGTTGAATGCTTAATCGTCGTAACCATAGCTCTTGAAGCTTCAGATTTGACGTTAAGGTCGTCTACTTGCAATTTGCCTTTAATTTTACACCCTCTAAATATATTTCAAAAATGTCAGTTAACCTCTCAACCCAACTGTCATTTCGAAGGTCAGTTGGTCTGGCCAGGGATCAGTCAATTGACCAATCGCTGGCCCCACCTGCTGACTCCGTTGGCCCCTACCTACTGACTTCAACAGGAAGTTCCGCTTCAATTTTTACTGTAAAATTATAACCAGAACGATGTTACTAAATATGAAAATATTTGGTTGGCAATCTCAACGTCGTAACTACAGCTTGAATAAGTTGCAGTTACGACGTTTAAGTTTACAAACCAACAAAGAGGTTCATAATAGTGGCGGTCACTTTTGGAGTTCAAAACCTACTTCAGGTCTAAACAGCTACCCTAATTCAAAAAGCAAGTGTCTTTACGTGCCCAGTTTACTAGCCGCACGAAATTTATACAGTATTTAACCTATTATCAGATAAGAACAAAACAAGTCTGGTCCAAATTAAAAGAAGTTGCAGACGACAATTTCGAGTTGTTGTCCTTTAGAAAATCATTGCCGTTTCAGGTTAGAATACAGTTCGGACACTGAAGAAATTGCTCGTTACAAGTAGAATTGCTTATTAAAAGCAATTTCTTCAATTTCCACACTGGTTTGCAACGCTTTATCCTGCGGGGCGTCAAGTATGGAATTATATGGGAATGAGTTAATATACTTGCCTGTAAACAAGAGTCTATATGGGCACCCATAGGTCAAGGTCAAATATTACGTCCTGTAAAACCCCGCCTTGTGAATTTATAATTGAGAAAATCTTGCAGAAAAAGAAGACATTGCTTGTAACAAGCAATTTCTTCTTTTTCCACAATATTTTCTACCATACTAAATGGTTATATTTCGATTTAATACAAATTAAATTTCCGTCTGCATAACCTTTGAATTTTGACAGGTCTAAAACTTTACAAATCAGGAAAGGGTTGATTAAAGTCTACCTGTGTGCCAATTCGTGTGCGGCTATATAACTTGCGTAAGCCGTATTTCCGTGATCCTCGATCATAGATAGGCTTCTCTCGGTGCACATGCTCTGTTGACTGGCTACCCCTAAAGTTTGGAGATTTTCTGCAAAAATGAATAGTTATATTCCCAGAGTTCTAAAATTGATACAATAGATAACCAATCATTTGCCAAGTCTACAAGTAAAAAAGGCCCAAGTGGTAAAAAGTAGAATTCTAAGAAATGAGATTCAGTTGATACTAGACTTCTGCAACTTCAACACCGAAAATCTTGAAGGTTCTAGATAAGAGTGAAGTCATTATAAATGTATACTGTTACCTCCAAGTCACATGCTGTGGGTACTCATAAGAATCATTTTACCGGAGAAATTTCAATTCCTTTCATCAAAAGCTTTTGTGCACAAGTAATAATTTTTACATGTTAAATGACGATTTCGGCATAAACGTTTCGCGCATTCACTTTGCGGATCGTTGAAAATCTTGAATAAAGTTGAAAGCACAGATGCGATTCTCCTCTATTTTTCACACAGGGCAGACTCAAAGTTCAATGGATACATGTGTAAAGTTTCAAACAAATTAGTCAAAAATCGTGTTTTCCACCAGTACTTTTACATTAATCGTCACGTGACTCGGAGGAAATCGCGTCATGTCGTCGTTAAATCATAACGTTAGTTTGACGTTTAGGTCGCAAACCAAATATTCTACTTTTTTGTTACATTCTACTGGTCATAAATTTTGCAAAATAACGCCATTTAGAAGAAGGACCTGCTATTTTGGTAGGTCGGCGTGGCCAACAAAGTAAGTGGATGGGACTAGCGATTGGGCAATTATAACTTGAATAAAGTCTACTGAAGAAATGCATACAACCTTGTTCGAGATAAAAACCTTTGACTGCTTTTAACCCTTTACCAGACGACAAAAAATTAGACTGGTCCAAATTCAAAGTAGTTGCTGACGACAATTCGAAGTTCATGAAGTTTTCGATTTTTCACATTTCTGGGTAGAAAACATTGTGGAAAAAGAATAAATTGCCACTTACAATCCATTTCTTCATATTACACAATATTTCTCATTTTTCCCCTTGAGGGGCTTCAAAAAGCGAGTGGGAATAGGTTAAACATATTGATAAATAACTTACCATGAACTCTTTGTTGGTAAAGAACTCAATGAATTCCCGACCGGAAAATCTTGTTATTTAACGTGTTACAAAGAATATGAAAGATTTTGAAAATAACCTTTATGTGCTAGATTGTTTGCAGTAAAAGCCATTGCGTGGTCAAACTGTGGCAAGATATCTTTATTAATTTCTACCCAAGACGAAAATTTTGACAAAGCACTTGAAGACAGGACAAGTTTGTCTGATCCAGGATTGGTGAATGTAGTGTTGTAAGTCCAGGGACTGGCATAAGATACCTGTAACGTAAACATGACGGATCCCCGCTGTAAAAAAGCAAACAACAATAAATACAGCTACAACAACAACAGCAAAATCGATTAATTAATCAAACCATTCATTTAGGCCGGAAATGATCTTTAAGCCCGGACATTAATGTTGAGTATTTTTGTTAGTGATGCGACTATGACATTGTAAGTACAGCTTGTTGTAGCCGCAGTTACAATGTTTATGTTGTCAACCAACGATTTTGCCGCTTATATCATGCCCTGACCAAATATTGTACAAAATAATGTCATTTATTATCTCGGTCGAACGTACAGATCTGAGGTCAGTACAGTGGGAAAAGAAAGAAAGAAAGAAATAGAGAAAAATAAAGATTACATGCAGTTTAACCGTTTCCTGTTTTGCAAACTTTTCGACTCGTCCAAATTCAAAGTTTTTGCAGACGAAAATCTAGAGTGGATCAAATTTGTAAATTAACCATTCCGTAGGGTAGATTGTTATAAACCATTTCTTCTTTTTCTACAAGGTTTTCTCAATTGTGAAACCATTAAATTCAGGGATCGAACAGGGAAGTGTTTAACCAATGGGATTTTAACCTTGATGGCTATTTGAATTCAATATTAATGTGAGAGCTGCTGTATGGAACAATGGCTCCACGTGACGATATACCACAGTCAATTATAATATAAATCAAAGTACTGAAAGTATTGTAAGCTATCAAAACATGATTTTATTATGGAATCTTCTTTGTCAAAGGTTATCATGTACAGTGACATTCAGAAAACCTTTGCCATGTATAGGAGAAAACAGTGTGGACAATGAAGAAATTGCTTGTTACAAGCAATTTCTTCGTTGGCCACAATGTTTTCCAAAGCTATTGTTTTGAGATGCTTCAATAGGAGTTGTCTACAATTTGTATAAAGTTAATTCATGTGGCCATTAAAAGCAGTGCCAGAGTTTGCAATATTCCTGAAATAAGAACTACTTTTTATGGTAAATACATTTAATTGATTTAGTGGTTAAGCCTCCAGTGGCAGTTTGCACTCGTTG
Organism: Fragum fragum; assembly: GCA_946902895.1. Lineage (NCBI taxonomy): Eukaryota > Metazoa > Mollusca > Bivalvia > Cardiida > Cardiidae > Fragum > Fragum fragum. The sequence goes on from OX336366.1 coordinate 19,632,763, forward strand.
AACTCTTAGAAACTTCAAATTTTTGTCTGTTAACTTAAGCTATCAAAGCTGACGCCTTGCTAGCTAAAAAATCAATTGACCAGTTACATCATTCAATTAAATTTGAAGTGAATATTGAACACCTATATTTTTTCAAATCATTTGAGTTCAATTTGTTACTTATACGTTCTATCTACATCTAATTGAGGCTGAAGTTACGACGTTTAGGTCGCCAACCAACGATTTATTTCCCCCCTGTTCATATCTTTCGTAAACTTACGTCGTTTGATATCTCAGTCAAAATGCCATGTTGGAGGTCAGTCGGCGTGGCTAGCGACCCGTCTATTACGAATTTGTTACACGAGATATTTGTGGTACAAGTGAACCATTGTTCGATTCCGAATCTCAGGATTTTAGATTATAAAAAATGATAAATCGAAAGAAACAAACGAATTAGAGAGCAAAAACTGAAAATAATTTGAATGAAAATGAAAAGGGTCAATTTCATTTAAAACCTTTCCTGTTTATCAAAATTTAGACTTGTCCAATTTGAAAGAAGCCGCAGACGACACTTAAAGGGAGTCCAATTTGAAAAGTAATCAATCTGCAGGGCAGAAAACATTGTGGGAAAAGACGAAATTGCTTGTTACAAGCAATTTCTTCTTTTCCCACAATGTTTTCTCAAGTATAAATTCACAGGGACGTTAAAACCAGGTATTGAATAGAAAAGGGATGAGTATTGTTTTTTTTCATACTTCTACCTGTATACTAGCATCAGGCTTACGTTAGCGATGAAAATTCCAACCAGGTTCACTGCAATCCGATAGTGTGAACCTCTAACTGTCTCAAACCGACTCTGTACACCATGTATCAAAAGTTTATAGTGGGTTTGTATCTCCTCCACAATAAGTTCATTGGTCTCTTGTTCTGTCATATTATCATACCGGACATCTCGGGCCAGTCTGATATGAAATTCGATAGAGTTCTGGTCATTCATGTTTCAAAATTGAGTTAAGAGGTGAAAAGAATGTTTTCATAGATGTATGAAACGAAAAAAACGTAAAACCTCTTACACAACAGGGGATTTTGTTTGCTGCATACCTCCATGAAAACAAAAATATTTTCTTCATTTTTGATAATTTAATATCATTAAGCGAAAAAAGGAATTATTTTTCAAATTTTGATACATTTTTATGGATATATTTAGAGCTCAAGCATACAAAATAGTTGCATGCTTAAAATTTTGTTTATGGAAGTATGAATATTTTTTTCGGCCATTCAGAACACTCGTTTCTGATAGACGAAACTAAAAATTAAATTACAATATTGTAAAAAAATAATTTCTTTTTATGATAAACAAATGTAAAACTATCAAAAATTTTAGGTTTCAATTTAGGCCTAACTGTCATGTAACACATTACCCATTCCCACGGTCCCACATTATCCCGCCTTTTTACGCCTCTCAAGTTCAAAGAAAGCTTTCGGGAAAATTGTGGAAAATGAAGAAATTGCTTGTAACAAGCAATTTCTTAATTATCCACGATGTTTTCGACCCAAAAGACAAAGATTTTTAGAATTCGATCAGCTCAAGTTGTCAGCAGCAACTTCTTTGAATTTTAAACAGTTAAAAGTTTTGTTGTACAGGAAAGGCTAAACTTAATGTTGTTATTGTAAATTCATCGATGTTTTTTTCAGGTTAACTTTTTTTCTTGAAGTCAAATCATATTGAAAGAAAGGGCAAATATTTGCAAGGTTGAACTTAATTTCTAAATGGTTACTTACGTTTCATAAACAGAATGGTCAATGGCTAGAAATAGTTCTATTTCGTATAAAATCGTCTGTCTTTTCTTCCTTCCGTGAATAAGCCTTTTCAAACGAGGCAAGTATATGGTGTCTGAATTGAAAGGTTTAGTATTTTGCAAAGCAATATCATTTATAGAGACATACTGACCGGAACAAAGAACAACAACAACAACAATGCTATAAAATAATTAACTCAGCTTAAAGCCATATCTTCCCGAAAACTCACAACTAAACAAAACAACAACAACAACAAAAAAAACACTCTCCAGGTTCAAAAGCATAAATGAAAATGTCGGTTGGAAATATAAGATCACAATAATTCTACGCAGTAGACCTACAATTCATGAACGAAGTTTCGATATATATTATTGTGAACCCCCCAAATTTAAGTTCGTTTACGTAAACTTATGACGTCAGTGTTAATGTTACAACTTCCACTTGTCATTTTTTAAAATCCGCTCTGTAACGGAGATTCACGAAATGGCCCGCAAAGTTTAGTCATTTAGCAAGCAAGGCCGACAAGCGACCATTTCCGACGAAGAAACGGTTGCATTCGCAAGACATCAAAATGTAAACAAACACGCGTTGAAATCTTTAAGAAAAACCCAAAATACTCTTCTCCGAAAACATTACTCATACCTTCCATTTGTATATTGATATTTAGAAGTTTTAGAGACCAAATAAACGATAGATTATTTTAACTGTTTTTTTTTTCTTTCTCAGAGGGGTTGATTGATTGAATGAGGTTTTAAACGCAACTTTTAACAGTATTTCTTTCATATCGCGGAGGTTGGAGACCAAACAATGGATTCCTGGTATTTCTCACGCCAGTACAACCACTACATCCTTTCCTAGCCTCCAGCTGCTATCCCACTTAGGTTTACGATTTTTCAACCATTGGTAGGAGACAAATGCCCTCAGAGGGAAGATACGGCTTTAATACGTAATGAGATTGTAGGCCATACAATTCAAACCTGTAAACATGTGGATTACATCTATTGGCTAATAGATTAGTTTTCACTTTCATCTGACAAAGATTGTTAAATTATGATTAGATGAAGTGTTTGTTTAACCCATTACCAGACGGCAAAATCTTAGACTTGTCTAAGTTAAAAGAAGTTGCAAACGACAATTCAAAGTTTGTGATTTTTTGGATTTTTCCAACTTTCTTGTTAGAAAACATTGTGGAAAATGAAGAATTTTCTTGTAACAAAGCAAAGCGTCACTGTGTGGAAATGGGTTAAATATCCCATAAAAAGCTAAAAAAAAAAAAAAAAAAAAAAAAAACAACAAAAAAACCACAAAAACAATTGGTTTCATACAAAGTATAACCCTCAAAAAACTTTTGATTACAATACAATGTAGAAGAAATTCTTTTTGTTTTCATGGAGGAATCACACTAAAAACCTTATAACTTATGTCAGAATCTGCTGCTCGGCTACATACAGAAAGATATCAAATGTTTTTAATTTCACCCGCATGGAAACAGAATATCTTCCACTCTTCTCTGAATTATAAACGTTTTCAGGAGAACCAGAGGACATACACTCATAATTTCCAAATATTTACGAATATTCGTCAAATTTACGTTATACGATCACACAGAAATACATCTTGACTAGAGCCTCCATCATGAGACCTAGTAAACGGAACGCCCCGCCCGCTGACGTCGCTGGCAACGCCCACTTACTTCCCAGACCAAGCCCTCTAACTCCACTTGGAATTTGAACTCCGACATAAAATTGTCTTATTTTGCATAACCGTATGACAAGTAGCATTTAACAAAGAGTAAAACAGTTTGCTGGTGACATAAACTTCGTAACTACAGCTTAAATAAGCTGTAGCTACGAAGTTTAAGCGTCAAACCAATAAAAAAGTTTCTCACGAATGTAGGCGATTGTTGGAATTCAAAGAAAGCCTCCGGTCTAAAGGAAAGGTTTGATTGGTCGATTGATTCTTTGATTGACAACGCGATCGTTCAATAAGGCCAATATTGAGAGAGTTGTACATACCCGTACTACCATTTTTCTTTATTACTAACGATGGACTAAGTGCTGATAGGTCTGAGCGTACTAGATAATATGCTCGATCTTTCTTTGTCCTGTTTGATCTCAGTGTGTAGAGGTAGTTTTCCGAGACAAAACATCCCGTCTAAAATAATATGAAATGTTATCAATATAATTTATTGATGTTCTTTACGATGCATATAACATACACACGTGGTTAAATCCACTTAATTCGATGCAAATGATAATTTCGAGTCACGGAAATCATGATACATAGCAGATTTTGTTTCATTAAACCTTGAAAAAATGCAAGTGAAGTAAATTAAGACATTACTTGTTATTCAACCAGACAGCAAAATTTTAAACCAGTCAAAATTCAAAGGATGTGCAGGGACAATTTTAAGTCTATGAAATTATAGTTTTTCATTCAGCTTTTTTGGATCGAAAACATGTAAAAAGAAGAAATTGCTTGTTGCAAACAGTTTCTTTATTTTCCATAATGAATTCTCAATTGGTTTTATTGAGGGATGTAATAATGCGCCATTGTGTCGCAAAGACTTACGGCGTAATTGATGAGATCAGTTTTATTCTTAAGTTTCTAAAATATATGAACCTTGGTGTTACATTTCCATCAATTTCAAGTGAGCACCATGCGAACATTCAGATCGACCTGTGCATTCTTATAGTCACATCAAAGTCTTCTCTATGCATCCTACAGATGGATACTGACCCAAAGCTTCCCTAGACGACCAGCGGATATACCCTGCAGGATGACTGTCCGTGCCACCGAATGTCTGCGCTTCATATATATCGTCGATTCACTGTCAAAATCTTTTAACTACAGCTTTGATAAGGCTGTAGTAACGACATTTGCTCGCGCACCGACGACACTAGGAACGTCTCGGACATGCTTATGGACACTCTAGCAAACAAATGTGAGAATTAATTCTCTTTAGTAAATGAATTAAAATGTCTATGGACGATAATGACAAAGAGATTACCATTTGTGGCCTTGAGCTATCCTTGGTTTCCTCAATGTAGAAAATGGCCCTTTTCTTGATGTCATGGTAGGTGTTCCTAGCCTGTAAGAATGAATTGTATTTAAGAGATGAATAGAATATTTTTTTTGTTTTCATGGAGGTATGAACCGAAAAACCTAATCACACTGTATGAATACGCGAAGCGGATTCATACATTGTGTGATTAGGTTTTTCGGTTCATACCTTCATGAAAACAAAACACTATTCTCTTCATTTCTCATAATTTAATAGCATCGAGCGAAAAAACAAAAACTTCAAATTTTGATACCTTTTTCTATGGGACTATTTTGTGCGGAAGCATACAAAATCGCTGCTTGCTCAAAATTTTGTTCATGGAGTTATGAATGAATTTTTTCGACCAATCAGAACGCCCATTTTTGATAGAAGAAACAAAAAATTAAATTATATACTAGTAGCTAAATATACCAACGGACACACTTATAGAATTATACCTATCGAAGTTGTTATGAAGTCAGATGACATTTCAAAGATTTATTATTTTGAAAGATCTGGTATTACTCTGTTGAAATATAATTTGAAAAGAGTATGTCGTTATGTCACTGAGCTTGATTTCATTATAGGGTAAGTCGTGCATTAAGTTTTCCTGTATTTCTATGCTGGATGGGCATGTAGTCAACGCTTTGTCTGTCCGTCCGTCTGTCCGTGATTCCATCCATCTATCCCTAATGATTTCTCCAAAACCTTGGCATTTAGATGAAACTTACATACGTGAACTTCTCATTATGTTGCTCCGACGTTTTAGGCCTTGTCACAGAACTAGGGGACTTAATGTCAAGTTTGAAATTTCATTAATATCTCCTTTATGCATCGCTATTATTTCTAGAAATTTCATAAATATGTTGCTTATCAAAAGCCCAAGGTGTTGTTTAATTCATATTTCAACTCAATGAAGCTATGTTTCGGTAAAAGTGGATTTAATGCCGTATAACTTTAAGTTCTGAATGTTTTTGGCTCAAGAATAAGACATTTTCATGGTAGAATGTTCATTTTCATGTATATCAAATCCTTATGATAATAAGTCCTGTCATTGACAAAGCGTACTTTTGATAAAATTTATTTTTTTCCAAATATCGACTTCATCTTTTCTCAAAATTTCTTAACAGTCCTTTTTGATTTTTATTTATTGAAAGCCCTAGGCAGTACTATATTCACATTTTAAATCTATAGATGAAGTTATGACTCTGAAACTTTTGTGCATCTCCATTCCAAAGTTAGTCATTTTCATGACTTATATACGAGTTATATCTCTTTATTGCCGCTGTCACAGCGCAGTCGGTAGCACACAAGTCTCCCAATCTTCAATCATGGAATGTCATGGGTTTGATCCCCAGTGCCAGCACATGTCCTTTTCGACGTAAGTCTCTCACCAATAGTTGGATAATCATAAACCTTAGTGGGTTAGCAGCTGGAGCCTAGGAAAGGATGTATAGTGGTAGAACTGGTGTGAGAATTACCTGTTAAAAGTGGCGTTAACATCAATCAATCAATCAATAAATCAATATCTCTTTGTTAGTTGTGAATTTGTAGCTGTAAGGGTGAACCGAGCTCAGTGAGGAGAAGTAATGTACAAAAAAGATAGAATTTTAAGCGAAAAGGGAACTTTGATATGCTTCATCATTATTCTAAGCTGTTTCATTATTATTTCCTCAGTCAATTTAATCATATTTTGTGCATACACCTCGAGAGGATGATCCGTCTCTCACGGCTCTTGTTCTTTCTATCAAAATAAAAATGTATAAAAGACTTCAAAGAAAAATGGAATGTTGTTTGAAAGTTGTTCTAATTAAAATATTTTCCTCATTCACGAAGAAGTAATACTTTGTAGGGGATGGAGGGTGGCAATCTTTTTATATTATAAATCAAAATTTAGACTTAATCTTGGCCGGAATTCGCTGAAAATGGATTATTTTCAAATGTATTTTCTTATATCAATATTCAAGTTTCCGGAAATTCAAATGTTTTTGTCTGTCAAGGACTCTTCCATAAACTAACTATTTTTAACCTATCCCCGCACAATCCCGTTTTTTACGCTCACCAATAAAAGACTTTACGGATACATTGTGGAAAATGGAAAAAAGTGCTTGTCGCATGTGATTTCTGCATTTTCGCCTTTTTGTACTTCCAAAGATAAAGACTTTTAAATTGCATCAGCTTGAAATAAGCATCTGCAACTTCTTTCAATTAAGACCAGTTCAAAATTTTGTCGTCTGGTGATCGGTCATTCTTTTCGATATCTTGACTGTCTGGAAGCTAGACAAGTATATTTACAAGACGACTCGCTGGCAACACCAAATGACTCTGTCAGCAATTCGACTTAGATATCAAATAATATTGATTGGTCAGGAATAAAAAAACATAAGGTAAATCGTTTGTTTCCGACCTTGACGTATTCACTACTCAAAGGACTTGAATATGTCGCCGCCTATAAGAAATTCTTAGAATGTGAAATTCGAAGTTCCATAAATTTTTTGATTTGAAAAACGATCCTTTGATTCGCAACTGTTGTCCGTCAATTAATGATTACAAATATGTGTTTTATTGATTTGACCCGAACAGAGACTAACTCAGAAATGTGAAAAGTATTCGACGGCGAGCATCGTAAAAAGGTTTTGAAAAAAAATGAACAGTATCTCATTTTTTGCCACGGAGGCTCGTGCACCACATTACGGCTTCCTGTCCCTTCTCTCACTAGTACAACCAGCATAACCACAAGCCGCTCACAAACTAAAACGCACTTCTTATCTTAACCCATTGGCGAGACAAAAAAAGGCTAGTCACAGTGACTTTTATCATATGTCTGAAAAAATGATCAGCGATCCACAGTTTCGAGACTTTTTCACTTTTTTTCATTTTATAAATAAAAGAAGAAAAAAAAAAAAGACTCTTCTACCTTGGTGTATGTTCATTTCTTAATTGATGTTTGCTTGATTCGGTGCCATTTTAGTCTGTACTTTGCCTTTCCCTACCATTACACACGAGCGCAAAATAAAGACTCAGATCAGCCTGTGCATGCGCACAGTCTGATCTGAGTCTTCATTTTGTGCTTTATATATATGCGAACATATACTCAAAGATTCTTTATTAGATCAGCGAATATTCTAAATGCTCGAAGTGTTTAAAGGACGCCCAGTGCCTGTATTTCACCCTTTCCCGTAAAATTCCTGTTTTTTACGTCCCAGTGATTTTATAATTAAGAAAAGATTGTAGATAAAGAAGAAATTGCTTGTTATCTACCCTTCTACATGCTAATTTTCTAATTCTTTTCTGCAATACCTTTGAATAAGGGCAGGTCTAAAATTTTGCAAAACAGGAAAGGGTTATTACAAGCGTGAAACGGCTAGAAATGCCGCGCAAATGTTCGTTTTCAAGGACCATATTCACGTTATTGACCAATCGCGACTGTCAATCAAAAAACAGTCGACCGATGAAATCATTCATTGAGGCAAGAAATGAGTTTTGATCTCCAAAATAAGCGGCCATTTTTGTTAACCTTTTTTTTTTTTTGGTTTGGCTAATAAAACGTCTTAACTACAGCTTTCTCGAGCTGTAGTTAGGATGTTTTATTAGCCAACCACATATTCTACCTACTTGTTACTTGCTATTTGCCATAAAATTCGCAAAATAACACCGTTCAAAATCGAAGCGAGACAACCTGTTCGAGTCGATGGGTCTGGCAAATGGAGCAAGGGGGTGGGGCTCGCGATTGGTCATTTCCAGGAAAATTCAATATTGAGTCAGATTTGGGATACGTCCAGCGAAAAGGCACATCATTAAACAAATATTGTTAAAAAAAAAACATTTGTATTAGGTTAATTGACGGATCACATTTATCAATCAGAGAATCAAACATCTAATCAAATCATTAATTCAGAAAGAGAACTTTAAACCCCGATATTGTCCGACATTTATGTAAAGCAATTTTTGTTGATTTAGCGACTTATATCTCAAGACAACACTTTGTTAGATCGTTTCGGTTGCCAACCAACTATTTCACTTTTGTTCCTGGTAATAATTTCGCAAAATAATGCCGTTTAATACCTTATCGGAACTTTCTATCGGCTCTCAGAGAGCGGGGCCAGCGATCGATAATTTGGACGTACATTTAGGTTAATAAGCATTCCACATTCAGAAAATCAACAAGCGAAATAGTTAGTCCCTTGTCAGTCGGGATAGACTATACACGTCGACACTTTTCGACACAACCGAAATTGACTAATCGTGGCTGTAAAAAAGGATTATATCGACCAATTAAATCATTTATTCAGCCCGGAATTGAGACTGGCCGCCACATGTGTGAAAAATTATTGTTGTTTGGGGACTTCGACGTCGTAAATACAGCTTATTGAAGCTGAAGTTACGGCGTTTAGGTCGCCAACCAACGATTCTAGTGTTTTGTTACATGCTACTGACCATAGTTTTGCAAGATAACGCCGTTAAAAATCGAAGACGAGTCTGAGTCAATGGGCGTGGCCAACGACGTAAGTGGGCGGGGCCAGCGATTGGTAAATTAATCTGTTATCTATGAACGCTGTCTAAATGGCGTTACTTTGCAAATCATTAAAAAAAAAAACCTTTGGAAAAAATGTGGAAAATGAAGAAATTGCTTGTTTCTTCATTGTTAGCAATGATTTCCTCCCAAAAACACAGATTTTAAAATATCATCAACTAAAATTGTCGTCTGCAACTTTTTAAGATGTAGACCATTCTTAAGATTTTTGTGCTCAGAGGGATAGCTTATTCTATAACTTGAAAACAACAACAACCCCATAACTAGTAAGGTTTAGTTGGATAACCAATCATTTATTAACCCTTGTCTTGCTGTTTAAATCACCTTACTGAAATGCTGTCAATTCAAAGGGCTTAAAGCACTGATAGAACTTTTTGTTCAAAAATCAATATTTTTTTTAGAAATCAACTTCATAAACAAGTCTGGCAGGAAAAGTACAAGCAGGAGGTGTAGACTAAGATCAGCCTGCACATAAGTGCAGTCTGATCTTAGCCTACACCTCCTGCCAAAACCGGAATATTCCGGGTTCAGTGAGGGTTAACTATCAGGAAAGAAAATAGAATACATATGAAATAATTTCAAAATTGATACATCTTGTATGTAATTAAAATTTAGTTAACCTACCCTTTGACTGGCAATAATCGACTTCAAACCCTCTCGAGATGGCATAAAAACGGGAACGTTTGCGTTACTATCATGTCTTCTATATAGTTGGAATTTTCCATCAACTCTATTTGCTATGGTCAGGTAAATTCGGTCGTTTTTTACTTGTTTTACATCCACTTGGACTGTAAGAAAAAAAGAATTGTTGAATTTTGTACGTTATTCCTCTATTAACAAAACTTAGCAAACTTCTACTTCAAACTGCGTTAAACGAAAGTTTTCCCTACCACCATTTGACATTTAAATACTTCCACTTATTAGAAACAGTTTAATTGATGTCAGATTTAGTTGTACCGTAAGGTCTATCCCCCCCCCCCCGATCCCTTCCCTAAAAACCCCAACAACAACAACAACCCCAAAAACCCCAAACAAACAAAACAAAAAAAAACAAAAAAACAAAAAAAACAAAAACAAACAAACAAAAAAAAAAAACACGCAATGACTATCGTAATAATACTAATAAGCAAAGCATGTGCATGTATAATAGTTTGATTTAAATCAAAAGAATTGCCCATTTGAACCATTTACGTCACAACTTGTAATGTATCCATCTTTTTGTCATTCTGCACCAGCAACGTGCAATAGAAAGTAATGCAAAATCCAACATACCGTAGAAAATCTCTTGTTTACCAGAACCTTGGCAAATTGCTGCATAAAGTAGTAGAGTTCCGCATAATGAAGGGAAATTTTGAAACGCCATTGACGAAAAACGTATCATACGCCGATATATTTTTAAGACAGCATATTAGACATTTCGTTGCCATCAATTTCGAAAAAGGCCATTTTCAACAATGGCAACCTTACAGCCAGTGCTAGGACAAACACTAATCAAACCAATCTAGGCTTAAAGCGAGGACCGTTCAAAACTTTCTGCGGTAGCATAAAGTCTTGATGATGTGACTCTATGATAATATATTGGCATCCTGGTATGCACTTGTAATATTCATTGACAATAATAAAAATAAAGTTGATTATGTGATACATTTACTTTTAACTATTAAAGATATATTATAAATAAACGTGTAATATAGGGGGAAAATTTGTGGTATTTTCTGTCACCTGATTTATCTGGCAGAAAAGGGTGACAATTCTAGAAAACATTAATTGTATCTTTGGTTCGAAAGATATCGACATACTAAGCGGACAAAGGATTTCGATTTGGATTAAACGATCTTATTTACTGTCCGAACAGTTTTTCCGAATTTAGAATGGCCTTTTGGTCTTACTATTTATTCAAAGATGTACTTGAAATTTCGTCTAGATTCCGCTTCACGAGATGTACCTATTTTTTTTCAAATACTTTTCGGTGGAAATTTCCGGGTGTCATGTTTTCGCGAGGTAGGTATACAATTTAGATATGGAATAAACTTTGCATTTTCGTATATTTGCTGGGTTTAGTTTAGAAATCAAATGTTCCTGCTATCTTAAACGCGTCTCCTCTAATTTCGATCATTGTAGAACAACCCTCAAACATTCCGATATATACAATTATTGGGTTCCCTTGTTTGTATACATTTTTCATTAGGATAACCAACTTTCCGTTAATTTGATAAACGGTCCAGCTCAAAATATGATAAAGGTATGACCGAAAATGGCTGACCGGGTAAAAACGACATTATACAAAATAAACAAACTGACACACGGCATACCTATAGAAAAATAGATTAATAAATGAACCAATAAATAATGATCAAAGTACTGGTAGTACTGAAGGCCATCAACTTGAAATTGTTATCTACAGCTTCTTTCAATTTGGACCAGTCTAAAGTTTTGCTGAGTTGGAATGGGTTAAATGGATGCTTTTAGCAATATTCTAAATTTTGTGTGTTCAATCAGGGCCCCAAATTATGAAACTTCTTCGTACTCAAGTGACAATTCACTCAAACTCAGATCAAAGATGCATTTTTTTTTCAGAAATGATATCGGAAATGCTCTTTCAATAAAGAAAATGTGGTAAATTTTTGCTTGCAACATTTAATGTAAATTAAAATTGAATATTTATTTAAATCTAAAGTTTGAGTTTGAATAAATAAGATTAAGATGTATGTGTTAACCCTTTCCTGTTCAATGGATTTTACGGCCCTGTGATTTTATGATAGAGAAAACATTGTAGAAAAAAGAAGAAATTGCTTGTGACAAGCAATTTCTTCTTCTCCACAAATTTTTCTACCCTACTTAATAGTTATTTTTCAAATTAAATACACATTAAATTTTCATCAGCAAAACCTTTGAATTTGGACAAGTCTAAAATTTTGCTAAACAGGAAAGGGTTAAACACCAATACCCCCGCTACTGCCATTTTTCAGAAACAGCTGTTTGATACAATATGGAAATCAGTAGTAAAACCAATGTTAAAGTTCAAATTTTTAAAAAAAATTGATCTTGAAAATGACCTTGACTGATGACCTCTAGTCGATTCCAAACAGAAAGGTATTGTCCCAAGCAATAATCATGTGAAATATGAAGGTTCCATCATTTACCATTCAAGAGTTATAGCCAATGTTGAAAGCTTTTGACAGCAAACAGAGTAACAGATAAACAGACAGGGCAAAAACAATGTACTCTCTATGCAGTAGCATAAAGAAGTTTGATTTCTCATGACGACTGTTCTCTGCCACCATAGCTTGGACTTAGACATTCAACAGCAGTCCCAAGCAATAGTAATTTTGATTAACACCCTCATTATGCTAGAATAGGTGTATACCAAATGATGACTGTTCTGTACCACCATAGTTTGGGCTTAGATAATTCACTTAGAAGTCTCATAAGAATAGTAATTTTAGTAATTTATATTTATATTGATATTCACATTAAACGTGAAGCTTTTTGCTAGAATACATTGAAATGGTTTGTGGTAGTATTTCTTTCGCCGATTATCTTAATAAATATTTGGTAAAAAAGATCTACTTTTTCAGCGCATTCGGCGATTTAATAGGTGGCATCCTAGGCCAACACTTTTGCCTCAAAGTAGATCCGTGAAACGCTTATGGTCGCTATAGGCCAGGTAATCCCTTAGAGGGATTTCCTGGTCTAAAAAAAAAAAAGATTAAAGAATTGACGAATCTTGGCTATCAATCAAAAATAAAACAACCGACCAATTATATAATTCATTTCGACTGGAGGTGAAGTTTGAACTCCAAATTCACCGCCATTTATGTGAAGCATTTTTGTTGGTTTGGAGACTTAAACGTTGTTACTACAGCTTATCCAAGTTTTAGTCAAGAGTTAAGGTTGCTTACCAACCAGTCTACTTTTTGTAATATAATACTGGCGATAGATTTTGCAATGTTATGATTTTGAAATGTTAACCGGGCCGTTTGCACAAAATATATTAGTTTAAGTTTATTATTACATTATTAAGTACATCTATTACAATATTAAGTATTTCCTTAAAACATTTCCTTTAAAAATTTCCAGGAAGAAGCTACCCTTACCTTAACTCGCTAGCTTTTCGCTTAAACATGACGGCGACCACCGCCTCAGATTCAAAATAGCGCTTATCTGTGCACACTTGGGCTTGAATTTCGGAGACTATTTCTTTTTTTCTTGGTTTTCAGTTTCGCTGTCTTTTTATCGATTCCGTCTGTTAAATCAATTAAAGGGAGATAATTTAATACACACCTATCGATTTAGATGGTTTGTGCATATATATCGACCATGGTTTCAAGACATTTTTGCCTTTAGATCGAACCTAGATTTATGCAAGTGATCTATATTTTACCAGAAGTTATTGAACTTGCCAGTGGTATCATGGAAACTAATACTCTGACTTAGTGGGGAAAACATACACAAGAGCTAAAATGATTTACTAACACCGTTAGTACCAACACGACTTGGGGTGCAAAATTGGAACGCGAGGCGCTAGAATACGACAGAGAGAGCATCACAAAACGTGAACACAAGGATGAGACTACAAGAGTACGAAAGTATGATGGTGATAGATACGGAATACCATTTAGGTCATCGTACTTTTCTGTGTAAAGTTGGGACCAGACATGAGAAAACGTGAAAATACGACGGTATGAATTTAAAGTACTACATTTTTTTTATCAAATGTCTTGAACTTAGAACAAATATTGTCTTTTTGTGGCACCTCTGGTAAAACCATTTAGGTCATCGTACTTTTCTGTGTAAAGTTGGGACCAGACATGAGAAAACGTGAAAATACGACGGTCTCGTGTAATCGTTATCGTACTCTCGCGTTGTCTTGATCGTAATATTGTTGTCGTATCTTCGTGCTCTTATTGCCCTACGCTAGTGATCTCATCATCGTACTCTCGCATTCTCGTTGTCCAACTCTCGTATTCTAACCCTCGTACCCACGATTTTTTGTTGTCGTATTTTCACCACCAAACTCTCGCTTTCGCTCATTTCTATCTTTCTTCAGTAAATATCTCCTTTTGTTATCCGTTTGATTTGACAATCTCGTATTCTTCCCGTTGCCCTTCAGTGGTCTAGTCATCGTTGTCTAGAATCCTCTTATTCTTACCGTCGACCCTCGAGTCCCCATATTTTATCCTATTTTCACCGACATATCCACTCGTGTCCTTCCTGTCGTTTTCTGGATTTCATTATATCGTATCATTGTCGTATCCTTGCGATCTCTCCGTCGTACTCTCAACGTCGAACTGTCCAGTTCTCGTTGTCGCTATCCATGAACTTAAACTCGTACTCACGTGTTCTCGAACAATTTATTAATTCATTAGGGCAAATCTTAGAAAACACTGTATGACTTTTAAGTACTACATTTTTTTTTATCAAATGTCTTGAAACTGTCTTTTTGTTTCACCTCTGGTAAAACCATGATCGCAAGAGCATATATCAGTTATTGATAGTTAAAAGTTGTAGCTTCTTAATGATTTCCACCCTTTTACTTCTCAAGGGGGGGGGGGGGGGGTCCATGTCGATGGGTGATGCTGGTCTGTGGGAGAGCCGATGTACCTACGTACACATTGTATTATTTCAGACCGTTACATATCTCCTTAACACATTTACAATTATTCTTGACATTCATTTTAAACTTCATTTGAAATTGATACATTGATCTAATCATAATCTGTTTTACCACCCATCAGAACCATCTGAAAATAACTAATTTTTCCGATTGGGGGACTCGTCAAGGGGTGGCTTCTGATCAAGGAAGAGCCGATGTACCTCCTGGCTCACATTTTAAATTTAGCAATAACTATCATTTCATATTTCATTTACCTATAGTTCAATGATCTATCTATATATTGTTTTATTTTCTATATATGAATAAATTTTCCAACGGGGAACTTGTCCACGGGTGACTTCTGGTGTGGGGAGAGCCGATGCACCCTCGTGCTCACATTGGATTATTTTGGTCGTGTAAATTAAAATATTCAGAACAAATATTTCCCATCTTGTTTTGTCATCTGTTCAATGATTTAACCATGTACAAACGTATACAGTCTATTATCTATGACACAAAAGTATATGCCAATATATTCGTATAGCTTTACAATTTACATAAGATAAAATGTCTTCCTTCATTTTTAAAGCGCCAAATAACCGCGCCGAAAACCCATTCATTCATTTATCAATAGTTGTAGCTTACGGAATAATTGCTGACTTTGCATTGTGATAACGAGGAGAACCAATCCCTATTTCTACGATTGTTAAATTGAACATGTTGATACCCGCCTTGTATCTCGTTCTGAAAACCGCCAAACGAAATATGCATGAATGTGACATTTCCAACTGTTAAATGTGTGCGCTATATGAAGACGCAGATCAGCCTGTGCATCCGCACAGTCTGATCAGAGTCTTCACTATGCACTCTGTAGATAGATACTGACCCAAAGATTCTAAAATCGATAATCCAATACTTTAAGTTTCCTAAGTGGTTGTTCAGGCTGCTCTGTGTCCGCAATTCACGCAATTCACGCACATGTGCAGTGGTTTGAACTATCACGCTAAAACCCATTGAATCAAGCTGTAGTTACGATGTTTTAGAATGACAACGAGGATATGACTCACAGTTAAAACCTTAGTTACTATTCGCTCGCATCGATTAGTATTTCTCTGGCTGTTAACTTGTTGCTCTCTTTTTTGCCCCTGCGTGACATTTCCCACCATTAAACATGCGCGTGATGTGCTGACAATCAGCAGCCTTGACAGCTACTCATGGCATATGAAATAGTCGCTGAAATGTAAAGTTTGTTTGTTTGTTTGAATGGGGTTTTACGCCGCTTTTAACAATCTTTCAGTCATATCGCGGCGGCTGGAGCACCTAACAATGGATTCCTGGTATTTCTCACACCAGTACTACCATTACATCCTTTCCTAGCCTCCAGCTGCTATCCCACATAGGTCTACGATTATCGACCCATTGGTGAGAGACAAATAGTCGGAAAGGATGAGTGCCGCCGTCGGGAATCGAACCCGGGACCTCTAGATTGACAGTCCGACGCGCTATGACGGCGGCTGAAATGTAAAGAACAGAACAGAAAAAAAACAACAACATCTTAATAGACGTGTACATAGTAGAAAGTCACAATTTCATTACATAATATAATACAGTTCAAGGTCATAAACGTATTCTCCCAATTCACTCTCCATACTCTTCTGTTATCACACATTATTTCGACTCTCGCTCCCACTTTTTCTCTCTTCTTACCTCCTCTTATTTTCATCACATTTGATTATAAGTATTAAATAAAATGTCTATTCTTAGAAATTCTAGAGTTGACAAAATTATTACACAATGTGCATGCTTAAGTCACGACACATTATGAACGATCACGAAAAGATTTTTTTAAGTTATAGTATCTAATCATAGAGCTCAAAGTCATCACTCTGGGCAGACCGTGTTAATGCACATTTGGTCAGAGATTTTAATCGTTGGCCTCGCCCACTGACTCCGTTTGCCCCGTTAATTGACTCGGGGAAGGGATTTCTGCTTCGATATTTAACAGAGTTATTTTGCAAAATATTTCGCCAGTAGCGTGTGACAAAAAAGTAGAATGGTTGGTTGGCGACCTAAACGTCGTAACTACAGATTGAATAAGCTGTAGTTACGGCGTCAAGCCAACAAACAAATTAAAATTCTTCACATAAATGTTTGTCAATGTCGGGAGTTCAAACTTCTCCCCGGTCTAAATGAACGATTTGATTTGTCGATTTTTATTTATATATTATTTGTCATCGATAAAATTGTTAATACTTGTCAAATTGTAGTGACAAAATTTCTCTGAAATCTACGATAAAATTGCATACATAGTCTTAATTCATTCATTTCAGAATATGTCTAATGCCCGCTACGAAAATCTTTGCCGAAGAGAAAACGAAAATAAATTTCGAAATTATTTTATGTTGCTAATCATAAAATAATTTGAAAGTTATTTTCGTTTTCTTATGGAGATTTCAAGATTCCTTTTTGTGAGAAAGTATGTCCCAAAGAGAGCCTTAGATCCTTCAAAACTCGCACAATGATGTTACCTGTATTCGTGACCAGCTGTAGATTCCTGTATGCATAAAGTGGATTTATTCCGAAAAATAGCCATTCAGTAGGGTAGAAAATATTGTGGAATAAGAAGAAATTGCTTGTTATAAGCAATTTCTTCTCTTTCTACAATTTCTTCTCAAATATGAAATCACAGTGGCGTATAAACCAGGGATTGGACAGGAAAGGTTTAAGTAAGATTTAAATCTTTTTCATCATAATTCTTGTTTACGTAAATAAAGACATATGATAAACAAAATGTTTGTTTTACGACCAAGATCAGTACATTTTTAAGCTGGCGCAAAAGAAATCCAATAAAAATTAACGTGTCGCCGACGTCAATGAACAAGCTTAATGACCAGTCAAATACAGTGAACTTTGAATTTCAACTTATATGTTTACCATTTTTCTTGGTTTTGCATCTTTTACGTCGTGACTACAGTTTGTTACGGCGTTTTAGATCGAAAACCAAACATTTTTTTATGTTTGTTACATGTAACTGCCTACAAATATTGCACTTTAAGACCGTTTAACCCTTATCATGCTGAACCCTGAACATTCCGGTTTTTGCAGGAGGTATAGACAAAGATCACCCTGCACATAAGTGCAGTCTGATCTTTGTCTACACCCCCATGTCTCTTCTTTCAAGTCAGAGTTGTTCAAGAAAATATTTTCAAAAGAAGTATTGAAGATCAAAAACAAGGACTACCAGTGCTATCAGTGCTTTGATTTTAATGCAGTTCTGAAAAAAGATTCTATTCAGCATGACAAGGGTTAATATCTCGATCGAACTTCCTGTTGGAGGCTAGTACGCGTCACGAGCTATCCGTCGATTGACCAATCGCTGGTCCTGCCTTCTTACTCCGACAGAAAGTTCCACTTCCAATTTAGACGGTTTTATTTTTTCAAAATCTATGGCCAATAATTTGTAACCAAAAGATAAAATGGGTTTGTTGGCGAACTTAACGTCGTAGCTATATCTTGAATAGGCTGTAGTTACGGCGATTGACTCGCAAAACAAACAAAGCGACTCACATAACAATCGGCCAATATTGGAGTTCAAAGTAAACTTCCGGTCTACATGAACGATCTCATTTGTCGACTGAGTATTTGATTGACAGCTGCGATTGTTCTATTCTCTCACTTTGGGGGTTTACTGTCCAAATTCATACCGACTAGTAAATGCAAGACTTATCTAAGAGTTTTAACATTGTGTACACAATTAGAACAATATTCCCTTCACCAAACAATGCATGACCTTGATATCGTATTTCTCGTAGGGGAGTGTCTAGACGCGGAAAATACCCCGGATATGCACTTTAAAGACAAAATTATACCTGACAGTGTAAATTCCTTTGCCAGATAACGGTTAAACCATACACAGATCTAAAAGATGTAATCTAACTCTCCATATGAACGGTTGTTTAATTAAGGATCAACCTGGTTTTGAACAATTTTTCGATAGTGAATTCTCAATCACGTGCTGCCTGGGTCACTCCTGGTTTGAATACGATGGTCCGCCGACATCCTCGGATACCCGAGGTCTCCTTATTTGCTACGCTACGTCGTTATAGCGTAGCAAATAAGGAGACCCCGGGATATCCGAGGATGGTCCGCCGACATGGCTTTGGTCACTGGCGGGATTTAAACGTCACTAGATACACTTTATTTACTCTGCTGACCTTGAGTACATTGGGAATAGTATGTCACAAAAGTGATAAAGTATCTTGTGTTTGCTTTGAGCTGCGGAGGAAAATTTGATGTCTCACGAGACCATGATCGAGTAGAATATCAAATTTTACTCCGCAGCGAGAAGAAAATACACAGTGTTGTATCACAATCGTAATACAATATCTCTTTCAATATATACCTATTTTGATTCAATAAATATAAAGTATATAGCCTTTTCTTTACCATTCTAATTATGTTTATTTCCATTATGACGTCTTATACAAGATAAATATGTCGTCACCATAACCGCATTCGACACTGTCAGATACGGACCCCCCCCCCCTACCCCCCCTCCCCGACATGTCGGGTTTTGTCTGTTTGGAATATATACATTTAAAAAAAACTATTTATAGATATATAATAATTGTTATTCAATCTAACGTTCCATATTTCAACATCTAAATTAGTATATTTCTTAAATGAGCCCCTATTGATAAAGTTCTAATTTGAATAGTTTAGAAATATTAAGATAAATAAATAAACCTACTGCTTAGTATTTAGTTTTCATACTGTTGAAGATGAACAGTTGATATATTTTATTTTCCTCATTTCTTTTTGAAGTAAATATTTGTTTAAGCATCAATAATTCTGTAAAAGTTTAAAAAGAATTGATACATGCGTGGAAATTGGCTCTTTTCGCCTTTGACAATTTTTTGTGTCTTCTTTTTAAGACATTTAACCGTTCGCAATTGTTTAATATCGACACAATATTTTTAGTGACAGTAACAATGACAAATATTTTAATCGCTTATAGGCCACAGCATGACAAGGGTTAAGCGATCACTCAAGAGAAGATGTAATCAAAGGACTGAAAGTCCTGAGAGCGGTTTTGCCGGTTTATCAATAACCGCGCTCAATAATGCCAGCATGTATCATCAATAAAAGTAAATCGTACACCTAAGTGGAAGGAGTAGCTGGAGGCTCGATAAGGATGTAGTGGTAGTACTGGTGTGTGAACTACCAGGAATCCATGGTTAGTAGCTCCAGCCGCCCATGATATAAATGAAATACTATTAAAAGTTGCGTTAAACCCTATTCAATCAACCACGACCCTTTACTGTTTACCGAAATCGCTATTTTATCACAGCGTTTTCTTCTTAAGTGCGTAAAAATTTGTGGTTGTGTGGTAAAAGGTTAAATGATAAAAGGCAAAGAAATCAAAGCTGACATCCAATTCCTTTTTCGTTGAGCATATTATTCGTTGACAAGTACTACTTGTCCGTTTCAAAGATTTGGTCGAATTTGAGGTAAAAGGTGTTTTATTCGGTGGGGTTAAATAAGCGCTTGAATCGCGACTATAACAGGTTTGTAACTTGTTATATACTGTGTGTACGGGGTGTAAATTTGCTCAGCCCTGCCAGGTCAAAACACTAACAGACAATTTACGTGTATTCGCTAACTCCACTAACCACTGACCTAGATTCTATCTTGAAACGCGAGGAAATTATTTCATTAGACAATTTACCATGGATATATTAAGTCAAAGCTTTAAACCATTTTTCTGTATATTCATGACTAAAAGGAGGCTGATGGCATTCAGCAAGAAAGTTATTTTCTTCATCAGCGATGAAACAAGATGGAGGCGATCACATAGATTTTCATTTCAAGTTTAGGAGCATGCGTGGAATTGAGCGGAAATGCTTGAAAACTTGTTTCCGGTTGATCGATTTGAACTACCGTTTTTTTCCAAAAAAAAAAAAAAAAAAAAAACCCGCCAAAATGTGGTCACTTAATATACATGTACATTGTATATACACTTCAGTGCGAAAAATATAAAGGATTGATTCGATTGCATAAATAAATTCGCTTAATCCCATGGTGCTGGGACTCATTGGAATCGTCTCACATAGACGATTCTAATGATTTCCGACAACATAGGATTTTGTTATGATTTCACTTTATAGAAAAATGTTTTCACTCCTTACGAAATTTTTCTCTTTAAACGATTTTAACCATAACATAACGTAACCTTTATTCACCAATCAATTGACAAATTAAACATAGGGTTGAAAATTAGAACATTAAACAATATAAAGATCAACCGATGCTGAATCTATTAATGATATGACAAGAGGTTTTAACTAAGATTAGAATGCACATGTATGCACCCTCGTATTACTCTTTACCACCCTTTGACTTTTAATACAACCAATATTTATAAGATTATCGAAAGGAAGTTTGAAATTAAAAAAAAAAAAAAAAAAAAAAAGATTCCGAACAATAGTACGCAATATACACAGCTTTGTATGGAAGTTTTATAATCAATCATATAAGTCTCAAAAAAATCGTAGACCACGTTATAGAATTCAAATGTTGATATATGCTTTCCCATTCTCATACAGGCGTTACAGTTTGTCACAGCTTGTCGCCTACATCACCGAAAATGAGAGCAGTAGTTTGAACCATCATAAAACCTCTTGGCTAAAATGTATTAAAGCAAAATCGCAGCAGTAGTTTGAACCATGATCTAATCTCGTGGCTAAAATGTATTAAAGCGAAAATCGCAGCAGTAGTTTGAACCATGATGTAATCTCGTGGCTAAAATGTATTACAGCAAAATCGCAGCGGTAGTTTGAACCATGATCTAATCTCGTGGCTAAAATGTATAACAGCAAAATCGCAGCAGTAGTTTGAACCATGATGTAATCTCGTGGCTAAAATGTATTACAGCAAAATCGCAGCGGTAGTTTGAACCATGATTTAATCTCGTGGCTAAAATGTATTAAAGCGAAAATCGCAGCGGTAGTTTGAACCATGATTTGATCTCGTGGCTAAAATGTATTACAGCAAAATCGCAGCAGTAGTTTGAACCATGATTTAATCTCGTGGCTAAAATGTATTACAGCAAAATCGCAGCAGTGGTTTGAACCATGATCTAATCTCGTGGCTAAAATGTATTACAGCAAAATCGCAGCAGTAGTTTGAACCATGATTTAATCTCGTGGCTAAAATGTATTACAGCAAAATCGCAGCAGTAGTTTGAACCATGATTTGATCTCGTGGCTAAAATGTATTACAGTAAAATCGCAGCAGTAGTTTGAACGATGATTTAATCTCGTGGCTAAAATGTATTACAGCAAAATCGCAGCAGGTGTTTGAACCATGATTTAATCTCGTGGATAAAATGTATTACAGCAAAATCGCAGCAGTAGTTTGAACCATGATCTAATCTCGTGGATAAAATGTATTACAGCAAAATCGCAGCAGTAGTTTGAACCATGATTTAATCTCGTGGCTAAAATGTAATACAGCAAAATCGCAGCGGTAGTTTGAACCATGATCTAATCTCGTGGCTAAAATGTATTACAGCAAAATCGCAGCGGTAGTTTGAACCATGATCTAATCTCGTGGCTAAAATGTATTACAGCGAAAATCGCAGCAGTAGTTTGAACCATGATTTAATCTCGTGGCTAAAATGTATTACAGCAAAATCGCAGCGGTAGTTTGAACCATGATTTAATCTCGTGGCTAAAATGTATTACAGCAAAATCGCAGCAGTAGTTTGAACCATGATCTAATCTCGTGGATAAAATGTATTACAGCAAAATCGCAGCAGTAGTTTGAACCATGATCTAATCTCGTGGCTAAAATGTATTACAGCGAAAATCGCGGCTCTCAGTCACAGGACCAACCTATCAAATAATCAATTGAGAACGGAAGTTAACCTTTGAACTCCGACCTAAGCCTAAATTTTTTGGGAGCATTTTTATTGGTCTGGCGATTTAAACGTCGTAACTACAGCTTGTTCAAGCTGTAGTTACGATGTTTAAGTCGCCAGCCAAATATTTCAATTTTTGTTTTATGTAAAGGGTCATAAATTTTGCAAATTCACTCCGTTTATGATCGCAGCGGAACTTCATTTCGAAGTCAGTGGGCGTGGCCAGGGAGGTCAATGGGTGGACCAATCTATCCGTCAATTATTAAAGCATAGATCAAACTAAAATGAATTGACGTGCACTACTATACTCGATGACTAAGCATTCGGTACTTCCGATCCCCGGTTATATCAATAGCATAAATTCGATTGGCTACTGTCTGTCAACTTGTAAACTATATATTACGATAACAAGTGCTTTGCAGGGTGCAGAATTTGTGGTTGGGACTTCACTCAACAATACAGGTGGGTGCATTTGTTAATTATCCTTTGCTAGACGACGCTGCAATTTTAAAATAAGGTGCAGACGATAGATTTGAATTTGTACCATAATGAAAAAGGAGAGAAAACAGTTAGCAAAATAATGCAATTCCTTTTTTCAAACATGTTTCCTTAACCCTTTCCCGTTTTGCAACATTTTAGGCCATTTTAAATCCAAGGATTTGCTAACGGAAATTTAAAGTGGATTTAATCAAGTGGAAAAGTAACCATTCAATAGGGTAGAAATATTGTAAAAAAGAAGAAATTTCTTGTAACAACCAATTTCGACTTCTTCTACAATGTTTTTTTCTATTATAAAATCACAGGGAAAACCAGGGATTGATCTGGAAAGGGTTAATATTTATTGCTGATGATAAGCGACAGAGAAGAAATAACTACATTGGTGCAGCTCTTAACCCACACCAGACGACAATTTTTTACAGTGGTCCAAATTGAATGAAGAAAAATTGCAGACGTAAACTTTTTATTCGATGAAATTTTTTAGATCTTTGTCTTTCTGGTAAGAAAACATTGTGGATAATAAAAAGAATGCTTATAAAGAGCTTTTGTTTAATTATTTCCAATCATTTCCAAGACTTCAGGTCGTTAGTGAGATTATGTGGGAATTGGTTAAAGCAAAATTAAATCTATAATTCAGCCGGACCTAATATGAATAAAAAGATTTTCAAACATCCTAGTTTTTGAAGGTGACCTTCTTTCCTTTACGCTTTCCCGTTTTGTGAGATTTTATACCTGCCCAAATTCAAGGGTTCTCCTTCTTTTCCTACAATGTTTTCTCAATTATAAAAACTCAGAGGCGTAAAACAAGGGATCGAAAAGGACCTATTAATATTACTCCCCAAACACCCCAAACAACAACAACAACAACAACAACAACTCACACACAAAGGAAAGAATACTTTGTGTTAAAAAAGAAAATGACTTGAATGATAGTATCACATTATGTACCATTGTTAAGATGTCTTCAACTAATTTAAACCAATCCCAAACAATTCCGCTTTTGGAGACCCCTAAAGAATAGAGATTTTAGAAATACAATAAAATAACACAAAAATCTTGTAACAAGCAATTTCTTCATTTCTCACATTTTTTTTCCATCCAAAAAGACAAAACAAAATATAATATAATCAATTGTATAATGTGATCTCCAAATTCTTTAAATTCAAAGCAGGCTAAAATTTTGACGACGGACCAGACCGCTTTGCTAGACAGTGTGCTCTTTCTGAATTTATTTTCTGTATATCCTCGTTGATTTATTTCTGATGATAAGTGGTAAAATCCCGTACCATAGCATTTTTGACGAGTAGAGGTTGGCTTACGTTAACCTTTCTTAACCCTTTCCTGTACAATCCCTGGTTTTTACGTCCTTGTGATTTTACACTCGAGAAAACATTGTGGTAAAAGAAGAAATTGCTTGTAACAAGCAATTTCTTCTTTTTCCACAATATTTCTCTGTAGGTTGGTTACATTTCAGATTGCACTCACCTTTCGTTGTCGTCTGCAACTTCTTTGAATTTGTATAAGACTAAAATCTTGAAAACGGAAAAGGGTTAATTCATTCACATACTACCGCCCTTTTTTTCGCGTCTCAAGAAAGAAAGCTTTGAAAACATTGTTGAAAATGAAGAAATTGCTTGTATGAAGTAGTTCCTTCAGTATCCACATTGTTTTTAGTCCAAAAGACGAAAGAATATTAAATTCCACTAATTTTAAATTGTCGTCTGCAGCTTCTTTCAGTTTGAGCATCGCAAATCAATTGCATCCATCCCTAAGGCACTGATTTAAACTTGGGTTTGAACCTTTTGAAATTCTCCTATAAAAGATGACGCCAATAATAGGCTGACACAAAAGAAAAAAAAAAAGAAAATGTCTTGAACCTGCCCTTCAACAAAGCCTGCTTTAAAGAGAGGCACCGATGTTCTTGAAACTTAAAAAAGAAAGAAAATCAAAATGTCCCAAATACGCCCAAACGAGCATTTATATTTAAATATGAGCCACATATCGTCTTCATGGTAACCTGAGTAGTTAAAATTGCTCTTGTTGTTATCTAGCAAAAGCTCAGCGGAATCACGTGTTGTTTTAAAAAAAACTTGGCAGATATGTTTCTTAAGTGACCCTTTTCAAAATTAGCTCATGAAATTGTGATTAGCCGAAAAGTAAGGGCCGGACTTATGAGACTGAGAGAAATCATAAAATAAGTCTTTAAAAATCTTCTCCTCATAAAAACATTGGTCAAAGTGTACCAAATTTGTAAAGAATGTTCCTTTTCAAAACTGGTTCACGAAATTTTGATTAGTGAAAAATGCGGACGTGGCTGGTAGAGTTTTTCAAACGTTAGTGAAATAATTAAATAATTCTTTCAAAATCTTCTTCTCCTAAACCACAAATCAAAGTTCAACCAAACGTGACGTTTATCGAACTTCTTTCATCGGGCCAAGTTGGACAAAAATTGGTAAGAATGATCCCAATGTGACCCTTTTCAAAACCTGTCGATGAAATTTGAATAAATTAAAATATGTGGGCTCGGCAGGGCTATGCTTATCAGACTTGGGGAAATTATAGAATTATTTTTAAAAATCTTCCCTACCTAAACAATTGGGGCAATTTGGACGAATTATGGCAGCAATGTTCCTTTGGTGACCATTTTCAAAACTTTAAATATTGATTCCCAAAAAATAAGTGGGCATGCTATATCAGATTTAGAAAAATCATTCTCAAGTGAGCGATTTTGGCAATTTAAGCTCTCTTGATTTTTACCTTATCTCTTCGTGATCTTTAAACATTGTTCGCAATTTCCATCAAACCGGCTTTGAAAAAAGCAAATCTTCTGATAAGGCCACAGTGCATATACATTTGCAATCTTTCATGTAAACCTTTATCTTTTATAGGTTCATGAATAATGGCTGGTGAGTACGCTTCAAATTTTACCAAACGATAGAATTGACCAATCGCGCCTGTCAATCAAGGAATCAACGGACCAATCAAATCATATTCAGCCCGGACCAGAGCTTTCGACTTCGACATTGCCCGTCAATTTTATTAACTATTTTTGTTGGTTTTGCGACTTAAAAGTCTTAACTACAACTTAGTAGAGTTATAGTTACGACGTTTAGGTCGCAAACCAACAGATTTTCTTTTTTAGGTCACCTGAGCACGAAGTGCTCTAGATAAGCTATTTTGATCGGTCATCGTCTGGCGTCCTTCCGTCCGTGCGTCCACCTTTCCGTCCGTCCGTTCACAATTACAAAAAATCATGTAGTTAAAACCTTAAAAAATCTTCTCCTCCAAAACAAATTGGCTTAGAGCTTTGATATTTGGTATAAATCATCAGCTATTGACCCTCTACCTAAATACATCAAAGAATTGCTGTATCTTGAAAATTAACCCTTTTCTGTGCAATCCCTGATTTTACATAGAAACAAAGAAGGAAATCTTTAAAAATCTTCTTCTCCGAAACCATAAGGCCTAGAGCTGTAATATTTGATATGTATCAATGGCTATTGGCCCTCAACCTAAATACTTCAAAGAGTGACTATATCCTGAAAATTAGCCCTTTTTTGTGTGAACTCTGATTTTACATATAAATAGGAAATCTTTAAAACTCTTTTTCTCACAAACCTTAAGGTCTAGAGCTTTGATATTTTGTATGTACCAATGTCTATTGACCCTCTGCCAAAAATTCTTCAAAGAATGACTGTATCTTGAAAATTAGCCCTTTTTTGTGCGATCTTTGATTTCACATAGAAACAGAGAAGGAAATCTTAAAAAAATATTCTTAACCCAACCCATAAGGCCTAGAGCTTTAATTTTCGTATGTATCAATTTCTATTGGCCCTCTACCTAAGTACTTCAAAGAACTAAATAAATGTATCTTTAAATTAGCCCTTTTCTGTGTGATCCCTGATATAACATAGAAATAAAGAAGGAAACATTTAAAAAAACATTTCTCCAAAATGATAAAGCCTAGAGCTTTGATATTTGGTGTAAATGATCACCTATTGACCCTCAACCAAAATACTTCAAAGAATTGCTGTATCTTGAAAATTAGCCATTTTCTTTGCGATCCCCGATTTTCATAGAAATAAAGGCGAAAATCTGTGAAAATCTTTTTCTCCAAATCCACCAGGCCTAGAGATTTAATATTTTGTATTTATCAATGCCTATTGACCCTCTAACATAGTGTTTCAAATAATTGCTGTACTCTGAAAATTAGCCCTTTTTGTGTTCCCTGATTTTACATAGAAATGAAGAAGAAAATCTTTTAAATATCTTCTGCTACCAAAACATAAGGCATAGAGCTGTGATATTCGGTATAAATCACCATCTAATGACCCTTCACCAAATCACTTCAAAGAGTTACCCTACTCTGAAAATTAGCCTTTTTCTGTGTGATCCCTTATTTTACATAGAATAAAAGAAGGATATATTTAAAAAAAATATTCTTCTCCCAAACCATAAGGCCTAGAGCTTTAATATTTTGTATGTTTCAATGCCTATTAACCCTCTATCAAAGTACTTCAAAGAATTACCGTACTTTAAAATTTGCCCGTTTCTTTAGCATATGAATAAAGAAGGAAATCTTCGAAAATCTTCTTCTCCAAAACCATAAGGCATAAAGCCTTGATAATCTGATGATTTAAAAACTATTGACCCTTAACTAAAATTCTTGGTAGAATTACCGTTTACTGAAAATAAGCCATTTTTTGTTCAATCTAAGATTTTAGAAAGGAATAAAGAAGGATATCTTTGAAAATCTCTTTCTTCTAAACCATTAGGCTTAGAGCTTATATATATATTATGTATAAATCATCATCTATTGACCCTTTACCAAAATAATTGAAGGAATTACCTTACTCTGGAAATTAGCTCTAAATGGTAGGATCTTCAATAAACCTAGGATTAAATGGAAAATCTTTGAAAAAATCTTCTCAAAAATAATTAGGTGTACGGCTTTGGTATTTTGTTAATATCATTAAGCCTGTAGTCATAATAATACTCTGGGGAGCGATATAGGACCGTCACGGTCCTCTTGTTGCTACATGCTACTGGTCATAAATTTTGCAAAATTACGCCGTTGAAAATCGAAGCGGAACTTCCTGTCGAAGTTAATGGGTGGTGCCTAGGGAGTTAGTGGGCAGGGCCAGCAGTTATAGACGGTTCAAATTGAAAGACGAGAATTGGAGCTAATTGTTCATTTTCACTTAAAAGATGAAGAGAATATTTTTTGTTTTCATGGAGGTATGAACCGAAAAACCTAATCACACTGTATGAATACGCGAAGCGGATTCATACATTGTGTGATTAGGTTTTTCGGTTCATACCTCCATGAAAACAAAAAATATTCTCTTCATCTCTTATAATTTAATAGCACCGAGCGAAAAATGCAACAACTTAACAAATTTTGATACCTTTTTGTAGTGAACTATTTTGTGCGGGAGCATTCAAAATAGCTGCGTACTCAAAATTTTTGTTCATGGAGGTATGAATTAAATTTTTCGACCAATCAGATCGCTCGTTTTTGATAGACGAAACTAACAATTAAATTATATCGTATTGTGGACAAAAAATACAACCAGGAGATGTAAAATAAAACTGTCATCTACTGCGGTACTTCTATTAGATTGGACAAGTCTTAGATTTGGTAGAGAGTCTTGGAATGGGTTAACCCATTACCAAACAGCCAAAAATTTAGACTGGTCCAAATTCAAAGGAACTGCACGCAACAATTTAGAGATTATGAAATTTTAGATTTTTTGAACTTTTCTTAGTAGAAAACATTGTGCAAAATGAAGAAATTGCTTGTCACAAGCAATTTCTTCATTTTGCACAATGTTTTCCCTGTTGTTTTTCTTGAGGGGCGTCCAAAATCGTCACTGTGTGGGAATGGGTTAAAGTGGGATAATTTTCATTTTCCGTTGTTTGTTCTGTATCTCCTCTCTCTTCCTCATTTTGGATATGACTCTGATCGTTGGTATCTGTTTGCACATGATTGCTTGGGTGTTATATACCTACTGGATTATTATTTTATTTTTTATGGTTTTGTATGCTTGTTGAATTTTCATAGTAACAATCATACGGCTGGATTTTATACCAATAAAGGAATTTAAATTTGATTTTGAATTTTGAATTTGCAGAATGGAAATCATCGTTGAAGAACGAAAATTTTAATCTATCCCTTTTCCATATCAATTTCTACGAAAGTTGTTTACGCACCAAAATGCAGAACGGTGCGTAAAGGGGTAAGATACTCCCCTGTGAATGAGACTTTGAGTTTGTGACATGGATTTTTGTGTTACAAACATCCTAACGATCAAATCTTATGTTACATGACACAGAAATATAGGATATATCTTAAGTGTTCGTAAGTATTATAGACATTTATAATGATAAAGACGAGGCCTAGCCGATTTTTTAGCTAGTAAAGCGTTAGATGTAGTCACGACGTTCAGGTCGCCAACGAACCATTCTTCTTTTTTGTTACATGCTAATGGTCATGCATTTTGCAAAACAACGCCGTTAAGTAACGAAGCGAAACTTCCTGTTGGAGTCATTGGGTGGGGGCTAACGGATTAAATGGGTGGGGCCAGCGATTGGTCAGGGGCGATAAAGTAAGACCCCTTTCTGATAATCTTTAATTATAATATGAGCTACTTCACATCGGCCTGTAGGTGATAAACAAACGATACACGTTGCAATGATTTCGTACAATGTCGAGAAAGCAACTTGCCGACCGAGATATCAAAACGTTAATTGCATGTGAGCGGGTGACCGACTTGACGTTCCGGGCTCAGCGTAATGTGAATGTTTGTAATTCACCAATCACGGTTGTCAACATAAGACAAAATCTTTGACCTGTTGTGAAGTTTTAACTCCGACATTAGCCGCGATTTTTGTAAAACTTTTCCTCGGTGACTTAAACGTCGACGTTTAGGTCGCCAACCAACCGTTTTACTTTTTCATTACATAGTACTGGTAATAAATTTTGCAAATCAGCGTCGTTTATATCGAAGCATAATTTCCTGTCGGAGTCAATAGCCCGGACCAACGGAATGCAAGGGCGGTACCGGCGTCGGTTAATTGTGACACAAAAGGACATCGAGTAAGCGTGAAAGCCAACCACGTTGAATTCTCTTAGCCTTGGAATGTTTTCTAGATGTCAAATGGTCATTCAACCCTCTGGGTAGGAAACATTTTTTTAAAATGGAGAATTTCATTTTACACAAAGTGTTTCGAATTGCTATCCTTGATATTCGTCAAAAAGTGTCATTGTGTGGGAATGGATTTAGAGTATTTTAAAAAGCGAACGACCGTTATTTTTTTATTTGATATATTTTTGATATGATACTCGGATTCGCGTAACGGGTGATAAACCTGCACGAAAGTTGATCTATGTCTAAACTTCTTGTTACGGTATCAGAAGGGGATGGGGGTTAATGCATTTCTCTATTCTGTCTAGGGGTCATTTCATTCTCTGCTGGAATCAGCACAGACTCGTATACCGTTGAAGAGGGACACGATGTGATCTTTGACAACGTCCATACTAATCATGGAGAGGGCTATGATATATCCACTGGCTGTTTTACTGCACCCGCGGAAGGTGTGTACGCCATCTTTGTGGAAGTGTCCGTAGAGAAGAAAGAAACCATGAACTTTGAACTGTTGCACGACAACAAACGTGTAAGCGAGATCACGGTCGAGGCCCCGTTCGGTAAGATTGCTTCAGTCTCCAGAAACTGGGTCTTGAACCTCTACAAAGGATCAAAGGTTCAAGTGAAGGCATTGGAAAGTGGAGATGTCCGAGGTAAGATGCAGACCACATTTTCTGGCTGGAAGATAAATGGTGGCGTCGAAGATGACGTAAGGCTTTTATATTTTACGGTTCTTTTGATAAAGATAACCACCGTATGATAAACCCAGGTCTCTTAGTCACGTTATTGACGAATCGCATCCGTCATTCAAATAAACAGTCGACAAATGAAATCGTTCATTTAGACCCGAAATGAGTTTGGAACTCCATCAATGGCCGCCATTTTTTAAAAACCTTTTTTGTTTGTTTGGCGCCTTAAAGGTTATAAGTACAGATTAAATAAGCTGTAGTTATGGCGTTTAAGTCGCCAACGAACAATTCAACTTTATCTATAAATGTTACCAAATAACGCCGATAAAATAGGAGTCAGTGGGCGTGGTCAAAGGAGTAAGTGGGCGGGACCGGCGATTTGTCATTTGACCTGCACCGACCTACAACATTGCAGTTCAACTGAAGTAAAAAACGATATTATTTTGTCGATTGTGATGTTTTAGACTCAAAATAAAAGTCGAATAGTTGGTTGACGAACAATACGCCATGTAGTTACGACGTGTAAATCACCAAAACACCAAATGTGCTGAACATATTTTTGGGGTTCAGTGTCCATTTCCATTTGAACCCTTTACTGTACAAACCGGGGATTTTTCGTCGCTGTAATTCTATACTTGAGAAAAAATTGTTGGGAAAAAAGAAATTGTTTGTAACAAGCAATTTCTCCTTTTCCCACAATATTGTTACCACCTAAGATGGTTTCATTTCAAATTGCACCAACGTTTTATTGTCGTCTACAAGCTCTTTCAATTTGGACCAGTCTAAAACTTCAAAACAGGAAAAGGTTAAATGAACGATTTGATTGGTCCATCCATCGAGTTTTTCTAGACTTTCGCGATCCTTCAGCTATAGATCTCTCAGAAAACTAAAAAATCTGTTAACGTTTAAATGCCTGCGCAGGCTGATCATTCCGTCTTAATATAGGTTTATTTTCAAAATACCTTCTCTGACTGACCTCTGCTAAAAATATCAATTTTTCTAATATTTGTCTCATAGAGTTGCCGACACAGAGTGCGGGCTGGGTCACAAATAAACACTGACGTGCTGTATTTATTCCGACATAAATGCATATTCAGACAATAATACACAATTGACCAATCGCAGCTGTCAATCAAATAACCAGTCGACCAATGAAATCCTTCATTTAGACCAGAATGAGTGTTTAGCTTTGACGATGTCCGCCATTTTTGTTAACATTTACTGTTGGTTTGGCGACTTAGACGTCGTAATTAAAGCATTTCAAAGCTGTAGTTACGACGTTAAAGGTCGATAACCCACTATGCTATTTTTTTTTCATGTAACATGCCATAAATTATGAAAAATAACCCCTTTAAAAGTCGAAGCGGTACTTCCTTTTAGGAGTAAGTGGGCATGGCCAACAGGGTAAGTGGGCGGGGCCAGCAGGGTAAGTGGGCGGGTCAGCGATTGGCCGGTTACTAGGGGGTAGTCTTTATGAAAAAATCTGTGACACAATATTATAACATGTATCATATGAGGCCATGCGTGACATTTTCTACCATTACACGTGTGCGCCGAGTAAAGACTCGGATCAGCCTGTGCATCCGCACAGGCTGATCAGAGTCTTCACTCTGCGCTCTGTAGATAGATACTGACCCAACGCTTCTTTAAGCAATCAGCAAATATTCTAATAGCCCCGAGTGGCTGTCAAGGGTGCTCAATGTGTGCGAGTCACGCACATGCGAAATGGTTGGAAATGTCACGCATAGGCTCATATATCTCTTTTATCTCCTTTTGAAATGTATGCGTTTTTCTTCAAGCGACTTTAGCACGTTAATTGACCTATTCTATCGACACGCCGTAAAATTCCATTCATTAACTTACAAAAGACCTGTATAATATTGCATTTTGAAAGACTGTTTCAATGTCAATGCCATTTTTATTCGTGTATTGAATCGTAAAATTTACGTAACGGAGTGGTAGACAAGAATAAATGTTATAGTCAACATTTAGGCTGTATTTTGCCAGTTTTGATATTTTGTTATCTATAATAAGCAAAAGACCCTAAACCGGTTTTAATCTTCCAAAATTTATATAAATATAAATAAAATATTAATAATAATGATGATAGTAATTTTGATTCTTTGCCTGAACTAACAGTCTGTAACACTTGATAAATGTCGGAAAACATTGGTGACATTGAAAAAGAGAATTTTAGTAATCAAATTATTGGATGTAAGTGACGATGGGATTTTTTTTGTTTTCATGAAGGTTGATTGATTGATTGAATGGGGTTTAACGCCTCTTTTAACAGTATTTCAGTCATATCGCGGCGGCTGCAGCACCTAACAATGGATTCCTGGTATTTCTCACACCAGTACTACCACTATATCCTTTCCCAGCCTCCAGCTTCTGTCCCACTTAGGTTAACGATTATCCACCCATTGGTGAGAGACAAACGGCGGAAAGAATATGTGCCTCCGCCGGGGATCGAACCGTTTTCATGGAGGTATGAAAGGAAAAATATAATCACACTGTAAAACGGATTTATACATAAATGTGACTAGGTTTTTATGTTGGAATGCGGAGCTTTAGTTTGCTTTAAATTATTGAAAAATAAGGTAATAAACAGCGCAGTAATTTGTTTTTTGTGATTCGCCGTCCCGTGTTTGGTAATCACGTGATCTCAAGTGACATGTGGCAGTCATGTGACCATAGATAGGCAATGTTTACAAATATGGCTCAAGTCGCAAATGCATATTTACAATAATCACGCCACCCAGTGCTTTAAAACATTCTAGAGGGGGATCGTAGGCACCACGCAAACGCGATCATTGTGGGATTTACAGTTTTTACTCAATAAAAATCAAATAGATGCAACCCGAAAGTAGAAGATTTTGAAAATTAGAATGTTAACATATGAACTTCCGAATTCTACTTATTTACTAAATAATTACGCTTCGTTACTTACAAGTTTAAATCAATAATAACACATCAAACCTTTAACAATTGTCATCTAACTTTTAGCTTGGCCCTTTTTACTTAAGATTTTTTACGGTTCTAAAGCAGGAAATCGTGCGAATACAGGGCGCCGAAGATAATTTGATACTATCTTCATCATATTTTAGGAATTTTTAGGTAAAGGGCAAACTACCATGGTGCAAACAATAACGTTACAATAACGTTAACGTCTTTTTTCTTTTTAATTTTACTCACAACGCTTTGAATATCCTTTTTTTCCTAAGTCTAAAACCGGTTTTTAAAGCCGATCATCCTGAAACAAGTTTCCGCGCATTTCCGCAAATTCCCACGTATAGTCATAAACTTGAAGTGAAAATCTACGTGAGTTTAGTATGCTCGTTACAGAATTGGCCTAGTTGAGGGTCAAATAAGCTGTTATTCTCTGTTTTCAAGATTCTAAAAGGAGTTCACGTATGACAGTTGATCAAAAGGAGAATGTTATGCTTGAAAATTCTAATTTTGCGTGACACGAGCTTATAACCCATTCCAAAACGATAGAATTTTAGACCAGTCCAAATTCAAAAATGTAGCAGATGACAATTGTAAATTGATGAAATCTTTAAAATCCTGGTCTTTTTGAACGGAAAACATTGTGGATAATGAAGAAATTGCTTTTAACAAGCAATTTCATCCTTTTCCACAATGTTTCCCAAAGCTTTCGCACTGAGGGTTATTTAAAAGCCTCACTGTCTGGGAACTGGTAGTTTTTGATTTCTGTATGTGGATTTATGTTTTGAGAATGCTGGTTTAAGTTTCAAGGAGGGAGGCTAACTCGGGAAGTAATAAATGAATTTAAACCGAATTCCACAGTTATGACCCTTTCAGCGCATTCCAACTTCTCAGTACTTTCAGTCCTTTGATAATGCCGTCGGTATATTCAGTTGACAGGGGACTTAATAAGATGACTAGGACGACAACATATGTAAGACCGACCGCCTATGCCTTTACGGGGTGGATTAAACAATCCTTATTAAATCGAGCATTATATTTAACGGATAGCAAGTTAGGAAAAGTGACCGGTATGCAGGAAAATATTAGACCGGAAGAAAACCGCCAGTATCGATCGCACATAAGTACTAAAAAAACGTGTGCGCGCGCGTGTGTTACATTGCACGAACTTATTCGCAATTACTCTAGTTTATTTTCTGTTTCCTCAATATCCATTGATGCTGGATAGAAAAAGAATGTCTTAGTACCTGACAATGTCCGATAATGAGCATGTGGAAAAATGTATACCTAATGTTATAGGAAACTGACTTAACCTCCAAAAAGGACCTATTTTCCATAATTATCGATTATCTTACACAATTATCCAGATATTTTCACGTCCTTGAAAGAGAGGCCACGGCTTAAACCCTCAGCTGGGTAAAGACTGGGGCTGGCTATCAAGTGTCTTGCCCATGAACACAGCCCGATGACGGTGGGGCTCGAACCTGTGACCTTTAGATCAGGAGTCAAGTACCTTTACCACTCGACCATCGAGGCAGTCGAGTGAGAGTGCCTGAAGGCAATAAAAAATAAAAGAAATATCGGAGACCAGGCAGGTCATTTTTGTTTATTTCAACGAAAAGGCACTTTTCAAAGCTATTTCTAATAGTCACTGATGTATATTACTGCAATTTCTTCATTAACAGCAATGTTATCTATCCAGAAAGTTTGTTTGTTTTGTTTGAATGGGGTTTTACGCCGCTTTCAACAATCTTTCACTATCCAGAAAGACGAACAATATCTAAATTTCCGTTGCTTTGAAATTGTCGGCTTACAAGTAGCTATACTTACAATATGGACCAGTCTTAAATTTTGTTGTGTGGGAATGTGTTAATACCATATTATTCATATCTTCCTTAGGGACTATGCATAATTTGCTATCAGTGATAGAATAAAGCAAGGTTTCATTCACAAAGCGCTAGTTGGCCTTTCATGAATACATCGCTACTGTTTTGAAGGCAAACTAGCATGTGCGTGATATTTTCAAACGCTTCACATGTGCGTGAAGCGCCTACATTGAACATTTCACATGTGCATGAAGTGACCACATGGAACATTTCCCATATTTCTGAAGCGCCTTCACCGAACATTTCACATGTGCGTAAAGCGCCTACAATGAACATTTTACATGTGCGTGAAGCGACCACATTGAACATTTAACATTTGCGTGAAGCGACCACATCGAACATTTTACATGTGCGTGAAGCGACCACATTGAACATTTAACATTTGCGTGAAGCGACCACATTGAACATTTAACATGTACATGAAGTGACCAAATCGCGCTGTCTGGACAGCTACATAGTATATGAAAAATATTTCATGGTTGTCTTAACTATTGTCATGCTGAATAAAATCCTCCCTTAATTACTGCATTAAAAACAAAGGATTGAAAGCACTTCAAGGCTCGATTGTGGTTCAACACTTTTTTGAAAATATTTTTCTATAAGTGACTCCAGCTTAAAAGGGGTTAACAGGAGGAGTAGACTAAGATCAGGCTGCACATATGTGCAGACCGATTTTTGTTTATGCCTCCTGAAAAAACAGGAATATTCAGGGGTCAACATGACACGGGTTTATGAACCTTGACTCAGTAGCTATTCATAGTGAAGGCTCTGATCAGATTGTTCCGATGCACATACTGATCTGAGTCTTTATTTGGTCATATGGTTGGAAATGGCACGCACGGACTCATTTCGTCGTTGGGCGTGCAAAATGTTGTAACTACAGCTTTTTTCAATTTGATTATTTTCGAACAAATTTAGTCCACCGATGCCACGGATATCAAGAAGCTACCGGCCCTCTTCAAAAAAGACCTGGATGAAAAGATGAAGAAATACGACCGTCTACGTGACCTTGACATTTTCGTCCTTGACAATTCGATGCGAGAGAGTACAGTAGGTCAGCTGAGAGGTCACATCCCGAAGAACAAATGGCAGATCTTTGAAGAAGTAAAGAAATGTCGCTTCAAGCATACGATTGTGGCCTCCTTTGCTCACGAAACTCGGGTGGACGATGTGTTTATTAAAGAGTTGGCTGAAAGCAACGAAGATAAAGACTATCTGTATGGATTCTCTGAAATAACAGACGGTAAGATTTTATCAAAACTAAGTGTAGAAAATACAGCGAGTTCTGACTAGACTCTCTCTCTCTATTTAACGCACAATTTAAAGAATTGTAATTTCTCAGGTGAGCTCTGTTTTTGTTTGTATTCGTTAGAATCATCTCAAATTTGAGTACCTACAACATAAGACTTGGTGACAAACCTTATACAATGTCTTATTCTGAATAACTTACAAGAAGACAATATGCCCAATAAAGAAGTATAATAAGCGGTTATTTCCCTAATCCGTCATCAGTCAACAGATAATAAACCCATACCCAGACGACAAAATTTTAGACTGGTCCAAATTGAAAGGAGTAACAGATGACAATTTTTGATTTATGGAATTTTAGATTTTTTCCGTTTAATTAGTAGAAAACACTGTGTAAAATGAAGAAATTGCTTGTGACAAGCAATTTCATTTTACATAATGTTTTCCCAAATGTTTTTCTTAAGGGGCGTCCAAAAGCGTCACTTTGTGTGAATAAGTTGAATAATTTACCAATTGCATCTATCATTGAAATAATCAGTCGGCCAAAGAAACTCATTCATTGAGACAAGAAATGAGTTTTGATCTCCAACACTGGTCGCCATTTTTGTTAACCTTTGTTGTTGGTTTGGCGACTTAAACGTCGTAACTATAGCTTTTTCATGCTGTAGTTACGATATTTGGGTCGCCAACATATTATTCCTTTTTGTTACATCCTACTTGCCATAAATTTTGCAAAATTTTGAATAATAACATTTGAAGTGGGACTTCTTGTCGAAGTCGATTGGCGTTTGAAATGGAGTAAGTGTCCGGGGCCCGTAATTTGTCAATTACTAAACGACTTGTCTGTACTGAAAAAAGTTGCAAACGACATTTTTGACTGCATTGGTCATTTAAATTTCTCATTTTGTACAATGTTGTTCTCAGCTTTTTTCCATGTGTCAATACACCGTATTGTTTAAGAAATTGTCGGATTGCAGCTGTCATTTAAAATGAATTGACCAATCGAAATGTTTATATTAACTGACAATAAACTTACCTTGAACTTGCACATTTATTTTAAGCGTGTATGCTAGTTTGGCAACTCTAATATTGTGACTACACTTTATTAAAGCTATAATAATGAAGTTTAAGACTTCAATCGATGGGTTGTCTTTAAATTTATACCCTAGACGACACATTTTATTAAATAATGTCGTTTAATACCAAATTTCATACTAGGTGCCAAGGGAGGTGTACCTGATACAGAGAAGATTCCAGTCGGTATTCGGAAGATGCAGGAGGTCGGTCTGTATAATATCATATTTGAGATCGACCTAGGAGATTCTGTCTATAACTTCAAGAAGTTTACGATCGATCAGATGTGTCAACTTATTCTGAAACTCGTCACCTACTGCCATGACAACCTAAACGAGAAGGCCAAGGTTCTGTTCAACTTCCGGGATCTACCGGATGTGATTCCTGCTCATTTGGATCGCTTCTTTACCATCGTTGATTTTATGGCGAAGCTCCCTGACCGACTGAAGTTGTTTGGTATCATGTTTGAAGAACCAAGAGGCAAGTCGATGCCTGAAGAATGCTCCTTATGGGCCAGGTACTTCCGAAAAATCATGGACGCCAATAACTGGAAAGGAAACCTTCTTGTGCACGTGCATGAGTTATATGGGTATTGTGACGTCACTGCTCTAGAGGTGAGGGTTTAAAATGACTTAAATGAAATTGCTGAATAATTTCAATTTCTTAATTCAACGCAACCAATTAGTATTTGCTCCAACAAAACAACAACAACAACAGCAGCAACATAGAAATTTTCATACCGTCATCAAAAAGTTTTTGACAGGACAGGAATATTTTAGACACTATTCTTGCACATGTTCATTCCATACAAAATCAAACGGGAACACATTTTAAGCATCGTCATGGTTTTGTTATATTTTCTTAAAATTTAAAAAAAAAAAAAAAAAAAAGGAGAATAATTATGAGGGCAGAGAAATAAATTCGTGAATTTTGTTTATCAAAACATAATTTTTCATGAGATCTATTGGAATTTTTACAGATGTTTTTGGACTTTTTAATAGGGAAAATCAAGGAAAATATCAAATCGGTCGATAGTTATGAACATATAACTAAAATTGACCAATCGCAGCCGTTATTCAAATAACCAGTCGATCGATGAAATAATTCATTTATAACGGAAGTAAGTTTTAAAATCCGATATTGACTGCCATTTTTAAAACATTTTTGTTGGTTTGGCGAGTTAAACGTCGTAACTACAGCTTATTCAATCTGTAGTTATGACGTTTAACTATTCTATTTTTGTTACATGTTACTGGCCAGTAAAAGAACGCCGTTTAAAATCGAAGGTGGACATCCTGTTTGAGTCAATGGGCGGGGGCTAACGGACAAAAATGGGGGGACTGCGATCGGTCAATTCTTGCGACGATTAGGAGAACAACCTGACTTAGGTCGGGACGAAACAGAACTTTATTAAGACATGTCATCATTAAAGGTGTAACTGCGCCCCTCTTTGCAGAAGTATAAACGACTAGTTTGAAATTTGACATGTGTGAAGACAGTAGATTTTTTAACTGAAGAAAATTTGTAGAAAACAGTAAAATTATAGGAGTAACAAAACCTTTTGTGCGCGTTTGATTATTCATTATATCTAAAGTCAATTGATTTTCATTCATCAGACAAAACAAAATGAAATTAGTGTATAACACAATGCAAGAAGAGTAACTATATTCGCATATTCCTTTAAAGTTTAAAAAAAACAGGGACTATAACCTTGCAAACAAACATTCCTAAACAAAAAAGGATTTACTGTTCCACACCAGATACTGACCCTCACTTCAATTTATCTCAGTTTGGTGACATTCTATCTTTGCTACGTCCTTGCCACTCGTGACTGTCAATCAAATAACCAGTGGTCTAAATAAATCATTCATTTAGACCAGAAACGAGTTTTAAACTCCGACATTGGATTCCATTTTTGTTTACCGTATTTTGTGGTTTGGGGACTTAAACGTCGATGATACAGATTATTTAAGCTGTTGTCACGCCGTTTAGGTCGTCAACAAGCTATTCTACTTTTTGCTACATGCTACTGGCCATAAATCTTGCAAAATGTCGCTGTTTAAATCGAAGCTGGACTTCCCGTTGGAGTCAATTGGTGGGTCATAAGGAGTTTGTTAGGCGAGGTCAGCGATATGGCTACTTCTTTATAATAGCTTTCGATTTTGAAAAGGGTATATCGATAGTGGTCGCTTAATGGAGGTTGTCACTTAATAGAGGTGGTAACTCGAGCAAGATCGACTGTACACCGTTTTGATCCGGCATGAAATCTACTAGCGGCTTCATACAGTTTGATAAAATTCATTTTTAAGGAAAAAACAAGCTATAACATTTGTTCTTCCTTTATGGTTTAGGTTCTGATAAATGGAGCTAATGGTATCTGGGCAAGCGTTTGTTTAGAAGGAGCCCATATGGGGAATGCTGCCTCTTCTGTCACGCTCATGAACCTTGTTAGGCTGGGCAATAAGAAAGTCCTCCAGAGGTATAATTGTCATTACCTACGTCAGGCTGCAATCAACGTGACCAAGATTACTACAGGAAGGGACCCCGATCCTAAACAACCCATCTATGGTGCCAGGGCGCTTGATTTTGTTTTTGATCTTAATCCGGCAGACTTTGACCTTGCTGAGTTCTTCGGGGAGAAGGCGCCTGTTCGCATGACTACAATGGCTTCCGCTGAAATGATCCGAACCAAATTGGTGAATGTTTTTGGGGAAGATGATCAGTTTACCAAGGAAATGGGTCAGAAAATGAGAGAGAAGATTCTAGAAGATATGAGGGGAGGCCGGTAAGAATCATCTTCTACCTTGTTAAAGAATATACTTAAGAAACATTTGAAAACACTTTGAAAAATCGTCTAGTTTTAAAACAATTCAGTAAAGCACATACAATCTTTAGGATCAGTTTCAAACAACGTTTATTAAAAAAGAAGTGGGGTCTAAGGAAATAAAGATTATTAAAAACTGCATCGGATCAAATGATTAGAACAAATATACTCGGAATACAAATTCAGATTAGAATACCTAAAACCTTCGTTATCA
The DNA here is from genome assembly GCA_946902895.1 of Fragum fragum. Taxonomy (NCBI): domain Eukaryota; kingdom Metazoa; phylum Mollusca; class Bivalvia; order Cardiida; family Cardiidae; genus Fragum; species Fragum fragum. The sequence goes on from OX336366.1 coordinate 19,674,166, forward strand.
GATTGGAACAATGATTTTGATTATATATAACCTTTGGGTACTTTTTTGTAGTTGTTGTTTTCAAAGTGGCAATATTCTTCGGGAAAAGTGGATTAGTGAGTGCATTTAGATGTAGGTGCTATCTCGGAATAGTTCCGCCCTCAAAATTTCAATCAACAAAACTTTTTTTTATTGAAGTTACCACTGTTATTTGGTGATGTTGAATGTTTGAAGTAACCAACCTTTTTTTCATTTATTTCAAGAAAAAAGATTTAATCCAAAGTGATATGTCTAGATGATAAATATGCTTGCATGTGTTTTTAAGGCTCGCGTTATGGTAGCATCGACATTGTCGTTGAAATAATTATGAAAAAGCAATTCTAATTCATTGAATGATTTTTATTGTAGGAAAGAAGAATACATGAGTAAATACGGTCTTGCTGTCCTTTTTGATCGCAGTGGGGGGTCTATTACCGAGGAAATGAGTAATATTCTGGCCGAAGGGGAACTCAGGAAGCCGCATGCGCAGAACCTCATTGCGGAAATCCGTTGTATATGGGACGAATGGGATATCGAGGAGGAGAAGATAGACGACGATATGTTGAGTTTCGACTCCTTCTACAATGGCTTCATGTCCGTTTACTTCTCTTGTTATCGCTGCTCCGACACGCTCAAGGCGCTGAAATGTATCGACATGGATAACGACGGATACATCGACTGGAAAGAGTTTAAGATCTACTTGACCTGGGCACTGTACGAGTACCCGGACATACCTAATGCGGAAGAGTTGCTTGATGTGGTGTTTAGAAAAGGAATTATCCCAGCCATGAGAGACGAGTTCTTAACCAGGAAAGAGAGAGGACTTTTCTAATCGTTGCCCTACTTATTAAAGAGGCTCACATGCAGAGTCTGCAGAGAGCAAACTGTATTGGCATGAAGGCTGGCTTTTCTCTAAATATTATTTCTGTCTTTAGCAGAACACGCTATATTTCCTTACTGATTTTTATGGTTTTTTATTTTAAGTTTTACGTAATAATATTTTTTCATCCTTAGGTATAGACTTGATTTAACCTTTTAGTATCGAATCAAATGGATATCTTCTAAAATATTACATGTTCAGATGTATTTTCATAATTCTGATTCACTATCCTATTTGCTCTGTTTTCTAACCGATAAAATCTGTTTGGAATATGAATGTTTATAATATTGACTTAATGTCAGTCACTGACGACTCTGGTAGAAAAATAGATAAATCTACTTGCGTATTTAACCCATTACCATTAGACTTGTCAAAATTGAAAGGAATACCGACAAAAATTCAAAGTTTATGAAATTTTGAAATTTTGCAGCTTTCTGGATAGAAAACATTGTGTCAAATGAAGAAATTGCTTGTTACAAGCGATTTCCTGATTTTACACAATGTTTTCCCAGTTGTTTTGCTTAAGGAGCGTGGAAAATCATCTCTGTGTGAGAATGGGTTAAGTAACCAAATAAAAAATATAACAAGATGTTGTTTTGTTTGTTTTTTTTAAATACAATATACATGTATATAAAAAGATCTTTGTAGAAACTGAGATCAATGTATCATAGAGAGAAAAATCTTAATGTTCGATGTGGATCAAGAAATTCTGGGACTCACATAAGAAAGATAAAAATGAAAATGTAATCAGAGTACTAAAAAATACTGTAAGCTAGCAAAGCATTGTTATGTTCAATAATCTTCTTTTTCAAGAGTAATTGTGATAAAGATACGAGGTTAAAGTAACCAAAGAGTTAACACATTCCCACAAAATCCCTCCTTTTTACGCCCATTAAGAAAATGGTTGTGGAAAACGATGTGGAAAATGAAGAAACTGCTTGCTACAAGCAATTTATTCATTTTCCACACTGTCTTTTACATTAAGAGATAAATATCTTAGAGTTTCAACAGTTTGAAATTGTCGTCTGCAACTTCTTTGAAGATCGATGGCTCAAATGAACTAAAATACCTAGGAGATGAGCTTGCATGCAGAGTTTGCAATATTTCTGAAATACATAAGAACTACTTTTTATGGCGTAGGCATTTAACGGATTTAGTGGTTAAGCCTCCAGTGGCAGTTTGCACTCGTTGAACTTTTAGACGACCTCAAGATGTTGTCTATTAACTTAAACTATCAAAGCTGACGCTTTGCTAGCTAAAAACAAAATAAGTAAACACGCTTGGTTTAAGGTTTAATATTTACACATATATAAATGTTAACATTAGAAATGTTTTGAAAGAAAGAATAATCTCATGGACCAAGGGGTTAATGTTAATGTTCGAGGAAGATTAAGAAATTCTTTGACTCATCGAATGTCTTATAGAAAATAAAAAAAAATGCTGTACCAAACGCGTCATTGCATAGCGAATCTACCTTAACCCACTCCCACACAACAACATTTTAGACCGCTCCAAATTGAAAAAGCTGCGGACGATAATTTCAAGTTGATGAAATTATAAATATTTTTGCCTATTTTTGATAGAAAACATTGCGAATAATGACGAAAATGCTTAATACAAGCAATTTCTTCATTTTCCACAATGTTCTCAAAAGTTTTTCTTTCTTGATGGGCGTAAAGGAGGCATTGAGTGAGAACGAGCTAAGCGAATGAAAATGGTTTACAGTAATACAGAAGTTGCAGTCACTTTAAATAGCATCGTAAGTTGAGAGGAAGAGTATTGTACTCAGAATTTCTAAATGTGTTTTATGTTTAACTTTCAAACGATTTCATTATTTCATTATTTTTTAATTAAGCGATTTGAAAAAAACAAAAACATATACCTGTAGTATGAAATCTTTCAACATTGTTGCTTTAATAATTAGAACGTCGTAACAACGGCATATTGAAACTTTATGTCGCTAGTCAGTTTCTTTTTTTTTGTGTGTGTGTAAAATCATACTGTTCTTGAAATTTGCAATATGACACCTCTTTTATAGTTAACCCTTTCCTGTTTTATGAAATTTTGGACTGGTCCAATTTGAAAGAGGTTGCAGACGACAATAAAAAATGCATGCAATTTGAAATCTGACCATCCTATGTGGTAGAAAAAAATGTGGGAAAAGCAATTTCTCCTTTTTCCACAATGTTTTCTCAAGTATAAAATCACAGTGACGTAAAATCCCGGATTTGTCCAGGAAAGGGTTAAATTGAAGGAAAGTGGGCGTGGCTAGCGATCAATCAATTGATTGGTGTAACATGACAGCTGTTCAAATTCAAAAGAGGCATAGCAAAGAATCGACCACTGCCAACACTATTGACTAGGTGTCGCTTGAAATCGATTGACAAATAATATCTTCGAATTATGACTGCCATTTCTTAAAATCATAAGGTCATAGTACGAACGTCGTAACAACACGGCTTATTCAAGCTGTATGACCGACTTTTATATCACCATCAAACATTATCCCAAATAATTATTAACGTCGGAGCGCTGTTGACACAGATGGCTGCGTGCGGCTTCATTTGAAATTTAGGCGAACGGCACCTCGATATTTGACCAATCGTAGCTGCCAATGAAATAACCAGTCGGCCAATGAAAGCATTCATTGAAACCAGAAGTGAGTTTTTAGCGTCGACATTGGCCGCCATTTTTTTTCACCTTTTCTGCTGGTTTGGCGACTTAACGTCGTAACTACAGCTTATTCAAGATACGTTTCGGTCGCCAACCAACTATTCTAGATCTTCGTTACTTGTGATAAATATTACAAAATAACGCCGTTTAAATCGAAACGGAACTTCTTGTCGGAGTCAATAAGTGGTCGATGCCAGCGATTGGTGAATTATGACATCAGAAAATTACATTTGAGCTTATGCGTGACATTTCCAACCTTTTCGCATGTGCGTGACTAGTACACATTGAGCACCCTGGACAGCCATTCGGGGCAATTAGAATATTCGCTGATTGTTTAAAGAAGCTTTCGGTCAGTATCTATCTACAGAGCGGAGGCGGAGGCTGATCTGAGTCTTCACTAGGCGCACATCTGTAATGGTTGGAAATGTCACGGACACGCTCATTTCATTTTTTGTATTTTTTCATAACGAATACTAATCATAGTCGTGTCAAATTTTATTCCTCCCCCAAACCCCTAAACACCCAAAAAAGAAAAAAGAAATAATACAAGTCTGTTCAATCGACACAATTCGTTAATGTCCATGGATTTCTAGATCGAATTTATATAAATAAAATGATTCGTAAAAGAAAAAACCGAACCAGACATTTTATTTCGCTTTAATTGTAGTGCTTGTAGTGGAATTTGCTTTCTTTGTATAACTTGTATTCAAGATTAAAGCTTTGTACAAGTATTTTGATTAATCTTTTTTCCTTTTCAGTGTAGCTATTTTCCATTTATTATAACTAATCGGATGAGAGACAGAAATTATTTGATAGGTGAAAATTATGTGCTATTTTGAAAAAAAAGGTGAAATCGTTTCCATCACATAGACAACAAAATGTGTTTGTCATTTGGTAATCACTCCGGCACCAGCTGATTTCACCAAAGTATGATTTTAATACACGACCTTGATAGAAGACCTTGTTCTTGCTACAAATATAAAATGTTACCAAAAGGAACATAAATGTGTTTGATTTAATGGGGTTCAACGCCACTTTTAACAGTATTTCAGTCATATCGCGGCGGCCGGAGCCGGAGCACCTAACAATGGATTCCTTGTATTTCTCACACCGATACTACCACTACATTCTTTCCTAGCCCCCAGCTGCTATCCCACTTAGGTTTACGATTATCCACCCATTGGTGAGAAACAAATGTCGGAAAGGATATGTGCCGACGACGGAGATCGACCTTATGACATCCAATTATAGAAGATTAAGAGTCTGGTGCGCTACCGACTGCGCTATGGCGGCTGGTACATACAGGTGAAAATGTCACTAAACCTTACAAGCTCTTTGCTGGTACTCATATTTTATTGGGAGTTTTCTAGATATTGTTGGCTGTTTTTTTTTTCTTTTCTAAACATAACAACCATAGCTTGAAATCGGTCCATTAAATTAGGTTATGGAACCCCACCGGCAATATTTACACAAAATGTTCAGTTCATCATCTTCTTCCATTACGAGGAGCGATGTAAAAGTACGTGATCCTAAGGCATAGACATCCATAGACATAACATTTGGGGTCTATTTCGATAAAGTATTAAAATGACTTTTCAGTGGCTATTTCTCTCTGTTGTTAGACAAAAAGTTACGTCATCCGTAATGTTGATGGTAGTTTCTTACTTTTATTGATAGCCTAACATTATAGTAAATGTTTATCAAATATTGTTCCTGTATTAACCATTGTCATGCTGTTTAAATTACATTTCTGTGTTGCATATAAAATCAAAGCTCTGAAAGCACTGATAGAACTTGTTGTTCAAAAATCAATATTCCTTTTAGATATCAATTTTATAAACAATTCTGTTAAAAAAGGTACAAGCAGGAGGTGTAGATCAAGATCAGACTGCACTTATGTGCAGGCTGATCTTGTTCTACACCACCTGCCACAATCGGAATATTCTGGGTTCAGCATGACAAGGGGTAAAATAACGGCCTAGTTGGAACAATCATGTTTTGTGACGTTTTTACGTGGAACAATTTATACGTACCTGGTATCGACTCTATGCGTAAGCCAAATGACACTTATAGGATAGATAATGAATGCAGTGGTATATGGGAAATAGGTCTATTTCCAATAAAACGCGTCAGGAAATTTTCTATCTGACTCAGACCACGATACTATTCATACGTTCTAGTTATCTGTCTCTTTTATAAGTGTCTCAATCCGAGAAATATTTTTTAACCCTTGTCAGGCTGAAAGAAATTCTCTTTAGAATTACAGGTAACAGTACTTGATATAACCATTGTGGTTAAATGAAGCTTTTGAAAATGTGTATTATTAACAATTCCGCCTTAAAAGGGATAGACAGGAGGTTTAGACTAACATCATACTGCAGTGCACCGATTGGCCAGTTCACTCTCATCTAGGGTTCAGGTTACATCACGTGTCGTTGAAAATAAAAGAAATTTGGTCTTTGTCCGACTCTTTTATTCATTCGATAAGCTCAAATTTGAATTTGTCCCAAGAAAAGTTTTCTATCAAAAACCTAGCGAGAGGTTCATTTTGACATTTATGTTATTTAAATGTCGAGGTTTAACTTTTGTTCTGCGCATGCGTGCATACGGATAAAAACCCCTTCAACTGCAGCCATTTTATAAATGACTAGTAAAGACAAGTAAACCATACAGCTTCTCATCCCACTTGGGTTTTCAATTTTCCACCCATTTAAGAGATGAAGAGAATATTTTTTGTTTTCATGGAGGTATGAACCGAAAAAAACTAATCACACTGTATGAATACGCGAAGCGGATTCATACATAAGTGTGATTAGTTTTTTCGGTTCATACCTCCATGAAAACAAAAAAATATTCTCTTCATTTCATATAATTTGATAGCATCGAGCGAAAAAAAAAGCTTTAAAAATTCTAGTACCTTTTTGTGTGGGACTACTTTGTGCGGAAGTATACAAAATCGCTGCGTGCTCAAAATTTTGTTCATGGAGGTATGAATTAAATTTTCGATCAATCAGATCGCCCGTTTTTGATAGACGAAACTAACCATTAAATTATATGATTATGAGTCCAACACGTAAGCAATTGTGGTGTAGCTTAGGCTCACGTTTTGAATGGCAAATATGGTGGATTTTGATTTATCAATCTTATCAATCAATCGCGACTGTCAATCATATCACTAGTCGACTAATGAAAGCATTCATTGAGACCAGAAATGAGTTATGATCTCCATCATTGGCCGCTATTTTTGTTAACCTTTTTTGTTGGGTTGACGAGTTACACATATTATTCAAGATGTAGGTCGCCAACCAAGTGTACTACTTTCTTAGTACATGCTATAGGCCATAATGTTTTCAAAATAACGCCCTTTAAAATCAAAGCGACACTTCCTGTTGGAGTCAATGGTAGGGCTAACGAAGTGAGTGGGCAGCGCCAGCGATTGGTCAATTTCGACGGACTTTTGATGATGAGCTTTGGGAAATTACAGCCATTCACTGTCTGAGTATCTCAACATCCTCAACCTGATGTCATTTTTTATTTAATTCTTAAGTTCGTCCATCAATAACGGTCGTTCTGATTGGTTGGAAAAAATATCCATACCCCCACGAACATAATTGTGAACACCCAGCTATTTTGTATGCTTGCGCACAAAATAATATCAAATATGCCATATATCAATATGTCATTAAATTATAAGAAATGAAGAGAATACTTTTTTTTATTTTCATGGAGTATGAAACGAAAAAACTAATCACACTTATGTATGAATCCGCTTCGCATTTTCATACAGAGGGATAAGTTTTTTTTGTTTCTTACCTCTATGAAAACAAAAATAAATTTTCTCTTTATCTCTCAACCTAATTTGGAAATGTTGTCTTCTGTAAATGAGTATATCTATTTTCAAAAGAAGATAATGCGGACTACAATTAAACCTATCATGTTTATCGAAATTTTAGACCTGTCCAATTTGCAAGAGGTAGCAGATGACAATTTAAAGGGAATCGTCTTGAAATTTTTTCTATCCTATAGGGTAGAAAATATTGTCAGAAAGAAGAAACTGCTTGAAACAAGTATAAAATCATGTTGACGTAAAACGCAGAGATTGTACGAGAAAGGGTTAATATGTGTTCCGTGAGCCACCAAAAAATCGTAACCATAATTTTGACAAAGCTGTAGATAGAATGCTTTTGTTGCCAACCATCGATCTATTTAAAATTTCAGGTGCATCTTGGGATGGAGAATACTTTGAGAAAAGGATAAAGAGTTGTAGTTTGTACCAAGACAGTTTTCAATGTTTCTCTTGTCACGTGCTCATTTGAATTATGGTTCCATATTGACGAGGGAATTTGTTTTAGTATGCATGCACGCATGCGTAGAACAACAGATAAATCTCGACGTTTGAATGAAATAATGGTCGGAATGATCCTTTCGCTGGGTGGTTTATGGAAAATTAACCGTCGGAAAATTTTAAAATTGAGCCTTCTGATTGGATAAAAAAAAGTAGATCAAAGACTAGTACATGATAAGCAAAACGTTTGCTTAAAGATTTAGCTCAGTAAATTTTTAATTTAACGTACAATTCGGTACAAAGCGGTATCCAACAAAAAATTGAAGATTACCGACTGTTAATGAAAAACTAAGTGACCAGCCAAATCAATTTAAACCAGAAATGAAGTCTTAACTCTTGTTTTGGCAAGTCAAACATCGCAAATGCAGTAAATTAAAGTGGAAGTAGCGACAAAATGGTCGCCGACCATCCATTTTACATTTTGTTGTTTGTTACTGACCTTAACAAAAAAAAAAAAAAAAAAAAAAAAAAAAAACACAACAACAACAACAAAAAACTAAACAATTACACACACACACACACACACACACACACACACAAAAAAAAAAAAAAAAACAAAAAAAACCACACACAAACATTGCTGTTTTATTTTCAATCTAAATCGACCTTTCTTTTAAAGGGTGATGAGCAAATCCAGTGATTCGCCAAGTAGCTTGTTATCCAGCCATTATGAGCTTACTTTGGTTAACCCTGTTTAAATTACCTTACTGAATTACAGTAAAATCAAAGGGCTGAAAGCACTGATAGAGCTTGTTAAATAATCAATATTTCTTCCATAAACAACTCTGCCAGGAAAAAGACAAGCAGGGGGTGTAGAGCAAGATCAAACTACACTTATGTGCAGGCTGATCTTGATCTACACCCCCTGCCAAAACCGGAATATACCGGATTCAGCATGAAAATGGTTAATTTTGTTTAGGTTTGTCAGCCATTCGACAGATCGTTGGCCCAAGTCACTGACTCCGCTGGCCACGCCGACCGACTCTACTTAGATAATACATGGCGTTATATTGCAAAATTTATGGTCAGTAACAAAAAAAAAAATAGTATTGTTGCTAAGTATCGTTAGTACAACTTGAACAATACTTGGTCAAGACAATAATCCTCCATGCAAATGTCGGCCAATGATGGAGTTCAATATTCATTTCCGGCCTAAATCAATGTCTTGATTGGTCGACTAATTCTTTGAATAACAGCCTCAATGAGTCAATCGATGTCATTTTTGCCAAGGAATAATGACAACTACTGATAAGCTAGAAAGAATATGATCGAATTATAATACTTGTACAATACCGGTAGTAATGGTTCTAGTACCTGTTGACAAGATACAGAATTTGGAATATGAAAAAAAGAAGGGTAGAATAACCATTCTAGATTTAGAAAATCTGCCATGGACGAAATGTTTCGTACAGACAGTTGGCAATGCGAAAAGTCTTACCGGAATCGACTATTTCTGCACTTGCTATAAAGCACTCCTTTCAGTCTAGAGAGTATTGCTATAAGCATACCGACTTGTGAATGCAATACTTATACACGGTTCTGAACATTATGTTTGTATTGCTTTTACCAGACGATACATGACCTTGATCACGTCTAACTAATACGAGTTGTGACAAGAAGCGAGCTATACCCGGATATGCACTTTAAAGTATACCCGGCAAAGTGAATTTCTTTTCCGTGAATGATAAATAAATAAGAAAGCGGTTTAATCGTTGTCACATTAATCCAAAAGTTGTGATCTAGCTAACCGTATGAACTATTGTTTAAACCAATGCCACACAATCCTTTCTTTTTACGCCCTTCAATCTGTGCATTATACAGAATGATTTCTTTCAGAATAGACAAAAAAAAAAGAGAAAAGAAAAACATTCCATTACCTCGAAAATGTCCTCTGCAGCTTCTCTCTATTTGGACCTCTCTAAAATGTTGTGTAGAGTAAGACAACAAGAACGCGAGATCTCGAATCTACGATAATGAGAACACGAAAATGTGACGGTGATGTGGCGAAAGTAAGACAACAAGAACGCAAGAGTACGGAAGAGAGATCTTGAAGCTAAGATAATGAGAACACGAAAAATGTGACGGTGATGTGGCGAAAGTAAGACAACAAGAACGCAAGAGTACGGAAGTGAGATCTTTAAGCAAAGATAATGAGAACACGAAAAATGTGACGGTGATGTGGCGAAAGTAAGACAACAAGAACGCAAGAGTACGGAAGTGAGATCTTGAAGCTAAGATAATGAGAACACGAAAAATGTGGCGGTGATGTGGCGAAAGTAAGACAATAAAACACGAGAATACGGCACTGAGATCCAAAGACTAAAATAATGAGAACACGAGAGATGTGACGGTGATGTGGCGAGAGTTAAAAAACAAGAACGCGAGTGTACGACAATGAGATCTCAAGACTAAGATAATGTGAACATGAAAATGTGACGGTGATGTGGCGAGAGTAAAAAAAAAACAACAACAACGCGAAAGTACGACAATGATAACACGGGAATTGGAGGGTAAGAGAATATGAAAGAAATAGTACAAAAACGAGAACATGAAAATATGACTATGGAATTGCGAGAGTAACACGGCAATGAGAACATGGAATTTCGAGCGATACGACAAAATGACGCCGAGATGACGAGAGTAAGGCGTTGAAATAGTGTGATTACTGCGAATAGAACAAGAGTTTATGTCGTAGATTCACCTACGCACTCTCGTAATCTCGATATCTAGTTGTCGTAGTTGTCATTATCTCAGGATCTCATTCATCTCTTGTTGTCATCGTCGTTCGTCTCGCGTGATGAAGGCTGTATTTATGATATTTGGTCGCTCAATAATGATTTGTTGAAGGTTATGACAATGTAAGCTTTGGCTGCGGGCGCTTTTGGTCAAATATTCATACCCTAACGAAAATCCGACGCTTTTAACTCTTTCCTTGCTTAAAATTGCTGCTGTGACAGTAGGTATAGACTAAGATCAACCGGCACATATATACAGTCTAGTATTATTCTATTTTAATGTAAGAGTTGTTAATAAAATTAACAGAAGAAATTTTAATCTAAAATATGGCTTACAAGTCCTTCCGGCCCTTTGACTTTAGTGCAATTCTGAGCATTTTTATTCACCATGACAAGGATAAAATCGACAATGATACGCAAAATACACAGCATTATTGACAGACAGTTGTGTCTCAACCAAGAGCAACTTCGAATATTTTTTTCACAGAAGTAAATGTTCAATGCGTGGTACCATTTTCTTATGTTCTAAAAAAGTTCTTATCAGCTTCCATCATTTAACCCATTCCCACACAATGACGCTTTTAAACGCCTCTCAATATAAAAGCTTTTCGAAAACATTGGAGAGAATGAAAAAATTGCTTGTGACAAGCAATTTCTTCATTATCCACAATGATTTCTACCCCAAAAGACAAAGATATTAAAAATTTCATCAACTAAAAATTTTCATCTGCAACTTCTTTGAATTTGGACAGGTCTAAAATTTTATCGTGTGGGAATGGGCTATGCTCAATTTATCACTTAGCCTGGCTAGCGTATATACCTAAAAATCGTCTCGACCACTCTCAACCTTTTCTTGTACAGGCCAGCTTATAAACTGTCATAGCTCGGCCCTCCTACATTGAGCGGTTAATTACACAAGCATGCACCCATACTCTGTTACAATCGTTCTTACGAAAAAGATAGTGTAAGTTATTCTTAACATGAAATTCTTTTGATCCGAAATAATGTACCATAAAAAACATTCGAAACTAGTTCGAAAACAAGGGAAGCATTGGTAATGATAAAGTCTCCTGAGCGTTTTGAAAACGAAAGAAACAAACCCCTTAAAATAAGAGCAAAAGTTTGAATCCTCTTGATCAATAAATGATTAGGCATAATTGACCAATCGCTTGCCCCGCAAACTTACGTCGTTCGCAACGCTCACCGACTCCAACAGGAAGTCCCGCTTCGATTTTTAACGACCTTATTTTGCAAAACTTATGGCCATGTAACAAAAAAGTAAAATAGTTGGTTGTTGACCTAAACGTCGCAACTACAGTTTGAATAAGATGTAGTTACGACGTTTATTTGGCCAACAAACAATAAAGGTTAACAAAAATGGCGTCCAGTGTTGGTGTTGAAAAGCTCAGGTCCGGACTGAATGTATTATTTGATTGGTAGGTTTATTCCTTGTTTGACAGCCGCGTTCTTCATTTAGCCCGGAATTGACATTTGAACTCCAACATTGGCCACTATTTTTGTAAAACATATTTGTTTGTTCGGCGAGTTAAACGTCGTCGCCACAGCTTATTCAAACTGTAGTTACGACGTTTAGGTCTCCAACCAACTATTCTACTTTTTTGGTACATGATACTGGCTATAAATTTTGCAAAATATCGCCGTTTAAAATCAAAGCAGGACTTTCATTTTAGAGTCAGTATTTTTGGCGTTGCCAAAAGAATAAGTGGGCGTGGCCAGAAATTTATTTTTTTGGCCAACAAACAATAAAGGTTAACAAAAATGGCGTCCAGTGTTGGTGTTGAAAAGCTCAGGTCCGGACTGAATGTATTATTTGATTGGTAGGTTTATTCCTTGTTTGACAGCCGCGTTCTTCATTTAGCCCGGAATTGACATTTGAACTCCAACATTGGCCACTATTTTTGTAAAACATATTTGTTTGTTCGGCGAGTTAAACGTCGTCGCCACAGCTTATTCAAATTGTAGTTACGACGTTTAGGTCTCCAACCAACTATTCTACTTTTTTGGTACATGATACTGGCTATAAAATTTTGCAAAATATCGCCGTTTAAAATCGAAGCAGGACTTTCATTTTGGAGTCAGTATTTTTGGCGTTGCCAAAAGAATAAGTGGGCGTGGCCAGAGATTTGTCAATTCTATAAACATAGATCAAACTAACCTACATGTTATATACATTCACCTCTCTATACGATGACTAAACTTGCGGAACTACAAAACCCCGGTTGTGTCAATAACATGCATCCGATTGGCTAATGTCTGTCAACTTGTAAACTAGACATTACGATAACAAGTGTTTTGCAGGGTGCAGAATTTCTCGTTTGGACTTCACTCAAAAATACAGGTAGGAGTATTTATAAATTGTCCTTTGCCACACGACATAAAATAGTCTGGTGCAATTTGAAATGAGTTGCAGACGATAGATTTTGATTTATACAATAATTGGAAGGGAAAGAAATCTGTTTTCAAAAAACGCTATGTTTCCTTTTTTTCATCAAGATTCTTCAACACTTTGATACTGATAATAACTGATAGACCAGAAGGAACTACATTACTGTAGCACTTAATACATTACCAGACGTCAGAGACTGCTTAAAAGCCCCAAAAAGAAAATAGTTTTAGCCTACTTATCACCATTCAAATTAATGCTTTGTTAATCCATGTCATGTTGGATGTTTTATTCAGAAAATCATATAGATCAAAGGACTGGAGAGCGCTGGAAGAATTTTTTGTCCGTAAACATTTTGTTTGAAAATTAATTTTGAAAAGACGCTGGCTTAAAAGGAACAACCAACAGTGATGTAGGCTAAGATCAGACTGCAATTATGTGCAACCTGATCCTTGTCTATACCCCCTGCCAAAACAGAAATGTTCCTGTTTCACTATGACAAAGGTTAAACTGTCATCTTTCTCCTCATAAAAGATTTTACGTGGTTAAACGAATAGCATATGATACCCTAACACTCAATTAAATCAACCATACGGACACTTTCTCTTGTTTTTGTTTATTTTTGTTAACTAATCTTTTTGTAATCTGTTTGTAAACATAGATCGAAATTTCAATGAAACATCCTTTTTAAAAGCAAATCCCCTGATAAGGCCTCAGTTTATAAATATGAAACCTTTTTTAAACACTTGTCTTTTATAGGTCCACGTGGTATGACTGGTAAGTACATTTCAATGTTAACCAAACAAAAAATTATGGAGTGGTTGGAATTTAAAGAGGTCGAAGACAAGAAGGTCGTGTTTACAGAATTAATTGTCATGTCGGATGGAAATCATCGTGAATATGGAGAAAAAAGCAATTTATCCCTGTTCCAAAATGTTTAAAACGCTGCTTTGACGTACGCCAATATAGGACGATATGTTATGGGGTAAGTTACCCCCTTGAGAATAAGGCTGTGAGTTTCTGACTTGCATTTTTGGTGGTAACGATAAATTGTTATTATATAACACGGCGATATCGTCGGTGGGCAATCAAATTGTCGTAACTACACCTTTATTCAAGCGACATTACATTGGTGCTCATGAGTATAACATTGGTCTAAAAGTGATAAAAACGAGGCTTCGTTGACGAGCTCTAGTTACGATGTTTAAGTTGCGAAATCAACTAAATGCTTAACATAAATGTAGGAGTTCAGTGTTCACTTCTAGTGAACTATCATTTATTTGGTATTTATCGTAGTTACCGCCACGTTCAACACGCCCCACAAGTAAACGATTTTAGAAAACATTGTGGAAAATGAAGAAATTGCTAATCAAAAGCAATTTCTTCATTTTTCACAATGTTTTCTACCTAGAAAGTTGGAAAAATCTAGATTTTCACAAACTTTCAATCATCGTCTGCAACTCCTTCCAATTTGGACCAGTCTAAAAATTTTGTCGTTTGGTAATGGGTTCAGGCTTCCTATTGGTTCGAACACCAGTTGAGCCACACCATTCAATCCAAGCCACTAGCAGCATAACTTAGGTGCACAACTCGTAATTGGACTTTTGGTGAAAGACAAACGATGCGTTTTGATTTCGTCAAATGTCGGAGAGGCAGCTTGCCTAGAAGAAAATCAAACCAACAACAGAAGCATTAACTGCATGCCAGCGTATAACCGTCTGGGCATAACGACAAGATGGGGCGACCGGGCTCTTCGTAATGTAAGTGTTTGCAAATATGACACGCAAAGTAATATCGGGTAGTGTAACATAGTGACCTATGTAATAACTTATCAGTAATTAAGTCAATAGATAATTAGATTATTTGGATGCTACAGACTTGTCCTTATCAACTTCCATAATCTTTTGCAATATATGACTCTTAACCCTTTCCAGTTTTAATTTTTTTAGACCTGTCCAAATTCAAAGGGTTTGCAGACGAAAAAATACAGAGGATTTGATTTGAAAAATAACCTTTCAGCAGGGTAGAAAAATTGTGAAAAAAGAAGAAATTGCTTGTTACAAGCAATTTCTTCTTTTTCCACAATGTTTTCTCGTGTGTAAAATCACCAGGACTAAAAACCAGTGATTGTTCAGGAAAGGGTTAAAGATATGGCGCACGAAATGGGTCGGAAATTCACTTTAGGTGGTACACGATAAAATAAACATGTGCGCACGTAAATGATACAGAATCACTCAAAAAAAAAATTAGGCGTGTGCGCATAATTACTGAGCGTTCAAGGGTAAAAAGTGTGCGCGTACGCCTAAATTACAACTGCACGCACAATAAGAAGGTGTTCTTATTTAACGCGTGTACGCTTATATTTTGAAACTTCACTTTCTAAATATAGGCGCGTACGCTTAAATTAAACGGATAAACCTATATAATTTACGCGTGCACGCGTTCTTTGTGCTTAGACGACTTAAAGGTGACTTTTGACCCCAAAGGTACACCATACAAAGATGCTGTTTTATACATGGTTAAAATGTTGGACAGCATTCAAGTCAAATTTGACATTTAAAAAAAACCATGTGTGCATGTTAAATGCCAATATATATGTTACTTTGGAGAATATCCAGAACAATGTGACATTTAGGTCAGTCAGTGTTCTTTAATCTCAAATTGTTTACCCTTTATGTTTGTATTTGTATCTCAAATTTGGCAGATTATTTTGAATTAATGCTATAATAGTAGCATTAAGTATAAACTAACAATTATTTCATAAACAACAGATGTCATCATTCATAGAAATACCAAATCTAGAAATTTCTAAAAGGTCACTTAAATTGTATAAATAGTGTATGTTGGAGAGATTGTGGGGAGAACAAGCGAGATGTTCAGGGGAGCAGTTAGAACGGTTGTTGAAGTAAAAAATGAGTTCTTAGCAAATAAATTTTGAAATTCTTATTATATTTATTGTTTTAATATATAACGCCGAAGTAATACTCTACAGTAGGCACGAAAAGCTGACCAAGGTGAAAAAGCCGATTGCGTTGTCAGTTTCAGAACAAATGACCAATCAAATTATTCATTTAGACGTGAAGCGAACTTTAAACTCCGAAATTGGCTGACACGTTATGGCATTTGTGTAGCGCATTTTTGTTTTGATTTGGCCACTCATTGAAGCTGTACTTACGACGATTAGGTCAACCTATATATGTTACCTGTTACATTAGCTCAATTTTCCGCAAAATGACACCATTTAATATTGAATTGGAATCTCCGGTGTCGGGTCAAAAAGGCCCAGTGTCAGAAAGGCCTGGTCCAAAAAGGCCCAGTACAAAAAGGCCCACTTTAAAAACTGACCAAAAAGGCCCGGTCCAAAAAGGCCCAGACCAGAAAGGCCCACTATTAAAATTGGCCAAAAATTCTCACTAACCTATCTAAAACAATATACATTATTTTGACTATGAAAATGTGTATTTCTTTTGTTTAATCTTAAACTGACTTTAAATTGATCAGTGTAAAATAAAACACTTTTCAGTATCAATTAAAGAATGACACTTTTATGTTTATTACCTGTAATAAAGTTGTTGGCATAGAGAACCAATTATAATAAGTATATCGATAAAGTATGGTTGCTGAAATGCAATTTCTTCTTTTTCCATTTTTTTGTCATCATAGCAATGTTTCTGGAAAAATTGTTGTTAAAAATTGCTAATTCTTTTCTACGTTGTAAACTATATATCATTATTGTCTAATGATGGATCATTTGAGCAAGTCAATAAAATATCATACTCATGAGTGGTAGGATAAGATGATAAAATAAAAATACTTCCTAATATATATATTTCTTCTTACAGTTGAGTTAAATACATGTATAACCAGACTGACTTGCTATTCTCTTACATGTATATGTGGGCCTTTTTGGACTGGGCCTTTCTGGTCAGTTTTGAAAGTGGGCCTTTTTGGACTGGGCCTTTTTGACCCGGGCCTTTTTGACACTGGGCCTTTTTGTACACTGGGCCTTTTTGTCACTGGGCCTTTTTGACCCTAATTCGAATTTCCTGTCGGATACCGTTGGTGTAGCCAGTGGAGTCAGTGGAGTGGTTTCAGTGATCTATCAATTCTCTTTGAAGATTCTTGGAATATCTTTGAGCATTTTTTTAAAGCGAACGCTTGTTGATTTTTCTGGATTGGATTTATCTTTTCAAATATGTGTTGAACATAATATTCGGATTCGCATGCAAGTCGGGTCACAAATCAATAGAAATAAAAATCACGAACCTGAACATATATCCTCTTAACCAATTCCTACACAATGACGTTCTTAGATGCCCCAAAGAAACAACTTTGGAAAACATTGACGAAAATGAAGAAATGGCTTGTTACAAGCAATTTCTTCATCATCCACAATGCATTCTACTCCTAATGTCAGGGAAAAGTCATAAGCCTTGAATTGTCGTCTGCAACTCCTTCCAATTTGTACCAGTCTAAAGCTTTACCGTCGGGTGATGGTTTAACATGTTGAGCAGAATGGAAAGAAGGTTATATAAGCAATAGTCAAACGGCAAGTACGTGTTTACGTAAGTCGATGTCAGTCTATAACTCGTATTCCGGTATCAGCAGAAAATTTGATTAACATATTTCTCTGTTCTGTTTAGGGGTTATTTCATTCTCGGCTGGAATCAGCACAGAATCGTATACCGTTGAAGAAGGATACGGTGTGATTTTTGATAACGTGCATACCAACCATGGTGAAGGTTAAGATACTTTCACGGGCTGTTTTACGGCACCCGAGGAAGGAGTGTACGCCATCTTTGTGGAAGTGTCCGTAGAGAAGAAAGAAACTATGAACTTTGAACTTCTACACGATAACCAACGTGTAAGCGAGATCACGGTCGAGGCCCCGTTCGGTAAGATTGCTTCAGTTTCCAGAAACTGGGTCTTGAATCTCAACAAAGGGTCAAAGGTTCAAGTGAAGGCATTGGAAAGTGGAGACGTCCGAGGTAACATGCAGACCACATTTTCTGGCTGGAAGATAATTGGTGGCGGAAGTGGTGGATCTTCTACAGATGTAAGATTTTTAGGTCACCTGACCGAATGATCATGGTGACCTATTGCAATCATCGTTTGTCCGTCGTCGTGCGTCGTCCGTCGTCCGTCGTGCGTCGTCCGTCGTCCGTCGTGCGTCGTCCGTCGTCCGTTAACTTTTAAACATTTTCATCTTCTTCTCAAGAACTACTGGGCGGATTTCAACCAAACTTGTTAGAAAGTTTTATTGGAGGATGCAAATTCAAGTTTGTGAAAATAGGGGTTCTGGGGGTCATAGGGGCCAAAATAGGGGGCAAAAAGGGGTAATTTTTGGTTCTTCTTTAAACATCTTCTTCTAATAAACCGTTAATGCCAGATCTTAAATATTTTGTGTGCATGACAACTAGGACAGGTATATTATGAATTGTGAAATTCATGTCCCTGGGGTCATGTATGGGGCACACCCAGAGGTCAAAGTTCATCACGTTAAAAAATTCACATTTTCATCTTCTTCTGATGAAGTACAAAGCCAATTTCAAACAAACTTGGTGCAAAGCATCATTTGGTAATGGTTTTTCGGATTTGTGAAAATTAAAAGGCTGGGGGGTCAGGGGGCCCTAAAATGGGGATCAAAAGGGGGTAATTTTTGGTAACTTTTAAATATTTCATCTTCTTCTCAAGAACTACTGGGGGATTTCAACCAAAGTTGGTAGAAAGCATCATCTGGGGATGCCAATTCAAGTTCGTGAAAATAGGGGTTCTGGGGGTCAAAGGGGCCCAAATAGGGGGCAAAAAGGGGTAATTTTTGGTACTTCTTTAAAAATCTTCTTCTAATAAACCGTTAATGCCAGAGCTTAAATATTCTGTGTGCATGACAACTAGGACAGGTATATTATAATTTTTGGTACTTCTTTAAAAATCTTCTTCTAATAAACCGTTAATGCCAGAGCTTAAATATTCTGTGTGCATGACAACTAGGACAGGTATATTATAAATTGTGAAATTCATGTCCTTGGGGTCATGTATGGGGCCACACCCAGAGGTCAAAGTTCATCATGTTAAAAAATTCACATTTTCATCTTCTTCTGATGAAGCACTAAGCCAATTTCAAACTAACTTGGTGAAAAGCATCATTGGGTACTGATTATACAGATTTGTGAAAATTAAAAGGCTGGAGGTCAGGGGGGCCTAAAATGGGGACCAAAAGGGGGTCATTTTTGGTAACTTTTAAATATTTCATCTTCTTCTCAAGAACTACTGAGGGGATTTCAACAAAACTTGGTCGGAAGCATCCAGTTTGTGAAAAGAGGTGTGTGTGTGTGTGGGGGGGGGGCTTCGGGTAAAAGGGGCCCCAGTCGGGGGCAGAAAGGGGTAAATTTTTGTACTTCTTAAAAAATCTTTTTCTAATAAACCCTAAATCACTTGTCATGATGCTCTTTTACTCAGGTGACCGATAAGGCCCACTAGGCCTCTTGTTTATTTTACGGATCTTTTGAAAATGCCCACCACCGTACTATATAACCCAGGATTCATTAGTAATCGGATAAGGTGGAAGAACAATATGCATTACAGAAACTGTCCATTTAAAATCAAAAGGGATCATATGGAAAAGCCGCATAAAAATGATAAAACATTAGATTGGCATTTCAACAATTCCACATGAACGTTAATCGCAAGCACTAAACAACCTGAATATCCAAATAGAGAACGTATATTTTTCACTAATAGCTTAAAGTAACATTTGATCTATAGATCTGTACCAATCGCTTCGCGAAGACCCTGATCATACTGTGCTGATGCAACGGCTGATCTGAGGCTTTAAAAAATCGCGCATAATCATTCAAATTGTCAAAGGTCTTTTTTACATGTGACTTATCACATACTCAAACTGAACTTTGACATTAGTTTAGTTATACTAATTTATTTTAGTTCGATTGCGACGAAAGCTTTAAGCTTATAGGGTCGCTCTCGAACACACAAACCAGATGTTTTCACGTCCCTAAAAGAGAGGCAATGGCTTAACCCCACTGCTACCCACTTCTACAGCTGGGAAGACTGGGGCTGGCTATTAAGTGTCTTGCCCATAAACACACTCTGGTGACGGTGGGGCTCGAACCCGTGACCTTCAGATCACCAGTCAAGTACCAATACCATTCGGACATCTAGGCAGTCATTGTTGTTCATCTGATCTCGAACAAAAAATAAATGGCGAATTGTTGGAACGTTTTAATTGTATAGATTGAATAATGGTTTATATTAACCATTCGATAAGTCAATTTTTCTTTAGATTGAAAGCATCAATCATTCAGTCATGCAAAAACATTAAATTTACCCTTTAGACCTTCTGGAAAGTGAGTAAAGGAAAGAGCCTGTTAAGGTGGAGCTACCTGCAGGCTGACCAGGATCGATATATATCGTTATTTGTGGAGTTTCTGAATGTGGAATAACCATTCTTCTCCACCATGAGATTTTTTTCAAAATACCGTCTCTGACTGACCTCTGCTGAAAAGCATATTTTTTAACTAATATTTGTTTCAAAGAGTCACTCAGAGATCCCTCTCAGAATGCAGGGTTACACATAAACACCGTCGTGCTCTCCCATATCTAGCATCCTTTGTATAGTCACACAATTATACAAAATAACTAAGGTGCAGTCTCCAACAAAAGACCTGCACAATATTGCACTTTGTCAGACTATTTTATTGTCAACATCCAATAAAGCGTGAAATTTAGTTAGCGGAGCTGTAGTTAAGAATAACAGCTTTTGTCAAAACGTCCGACCATTTTTTTTTTTGGCATTTTTGTCCAAGACCATTCTTATTTATTTCAAACTATGATAATTTATATAGACCCTTTATCAAGCTATCAGACAAAATAATATAATAATAGTAACAATTACTCTAATGGTAATGATAAAGCTAGTAATGATCATAATATTTATATCTGGACAAACGGCCTGTAACCCTCGATAAATGTGAAAATATTGTTGCCTTTTGTAGGAGAGTCTTTTGTTAACCCGTTCCCACACAATGACGGTTTTAAACACGCCTTAATATGAAGGCTTTAGAAAACATTGTGGAAATTGAAGAAATTGCTTGTTACAAGCAATTTCTTCATTATCCACAATGTTTTCCACCCCAACAGAGAAAGATTTTAAATATTTCATCAACTTAAAATTGCTGACTGCATCTTCTTAAAATTTGGACTGGTCTAAAATTTCATTGTGTGGAAATGGGTTAATGAGCCTTCCTAGGCATATCAAACATATTTCAGTTGTGAAGTGAAGTCGCTGATCAGCGCATTTAGAATAGTCGTTAGTTGTCTAAAAGTGATTTCGGCGAAAACCCTATCTTCAGCGAATACAATGGTAGGGTCTGTTTAGACTGACAGAGTCTTACTTGGCGCATACGTCGTGAAATTGACCATTCGCAGGCCCCGCCCATTTACTCCAAGGGGAAGTTCCGCTTCGATATTCAACGGCGTTATTTTTCAAGATCTATTACCAGTAGCATGTAGTAAAAAGGTTAAATGTCGGTTATTGACCTAAACGGCATAACTACTTGAATGAAGCTGTGTGGAAAACCATGTGGGAAAAGGAGACTCACTGAGACGATTCTAATCAGTTTGAACGTCATAGGATTAAGCGAGAGTTTTGTAATAATTTATGAATGCAATCGAACCCAACCTTCATATCTAAGGGAAAAGAAGTGTACTAGCGACCATTTTCTTAAGCCACCACTTTTTGGTCGTCCATTGAGTGGTCGCTTTTAACAAGATATGTTGTAGTTTTATCATCTGTATAGAAGATAAGACTACAGTCATAGTCAGTGCTTAACCCATTCCCATACAATCACGCTTTTACGCGCATCAAGAAAAAACTTGTGAAAATATTGTGGCAAATGAAGAAATTACTCGTGACAAGCAATTTATTAATTTGTCACAGACAAAGATTGTTAAATTCTACCAAATAAAAAAGTCGTCTGCAACTTCTTTAAATTAATGCCAGTCTAAAATTTTGTTTTGTGGGAGGGGATTAATTTGTTTGTTTGATTGAATGGGGTTTTACCCCGCTTTCAACAATCTTTCAGTTATATCGCGGCTGGAGCACATAACAATGGAATCCTGGTATTTCTCACACCAGTACTACCATTACACCCTTTCCTAGCCTCCAGCTGCTATCCCACACAGGTCTACGATTATCGACCCATTGGTGAGAGACAATTAGTCGGAAAGGATGAGTGCCGCCGTCGGGGAAGGGATTAATACCGGGTACCATATCATTCGTATAGCAATCTTCCTCGTGGACCATGCATTATTGGCCATGAGTGAATGTACAAGCAGGTATTCATCGTGAATACAGGACCAGTGTTATATAGGCAAACTAAATAACCATTTTTTACACGTTTGCCACCTTAGGTTATGTTCACACCCTAAGAGTATATAATTACGGATAAAACAAGAATTATTACCATGGTCGATGGTTGCAAGTCAGAAAATCCGTCTTACAATCGTTTATTGTTATTCTTTCGTATATATTAAATCAGTAGTTTGTCATTTTCAACTTACGCCCAAAAAGTATCTTTGACGACCGCAACAAATATAGAATATTGTAATTACACGACATATTGCTTGAGCCTCAGCGAACGGCATTGTCGTCCTGTTTGAATTGGGGAAAAGTAATGCTTATTTACCTTATGCACTTCAAGGTCAAATTCTTAAATATTATACATTTGCAATTTTCAAGGTGACTTACAGGCCCATGGGGTCGGTTGTTATTAAACAATGCTTAACAATAGTATACTTTAAAACACATGTCACTTTAATAAATAAACAATTACTAACTTACTTACTTACAAAACAGTTTTAGTCTGCGTGACAATTCCAGCCTTATCACATTTGCGATAAGCGCCCTTATTGAACATTTCACGGTATGTAAATATGAACAGTATTTTCTGGCTACCTAAAGGAAGTTTGTTTAAATAGCTATTCACAGAGAAAAGGCTCTGATCAGATTGTAAAGATGCACATGCTGATCAGAGTCTTAATAAGGCGCTAGTGCGGAATAGTTGGAAATGTCACGTGATTGTTTTCCATCAAATTTAGCCCACCGATGCAACGGACATCAGTAACTTACCGACCCTCTTCAAAAAAGACTTAGATGAAAAGATGAAGAAATACGACCGTCTTCGTGACCTTGACATTTTTGTCCTTGACAATTCGATGCGAGAGAGTACGGTAGGTCAACTGAGAGGTCATATCCCGGAGAACAAATGGCAGATCTTTGAAGAAGTGAAGAAATGTCGCTTCAAACATACGATTGTGGCCTCCTTTGCCCACGAAACTCGGGTGGACGATGTGTTTATTAAAGAGTTGGCTGAAAGCAATGAAGATAAAGACTATCTGTATGGATTCTCCGAAATAACTTATGGTAAGATTATACTAAAGAGTTGGCTGAAAGCAATGAAGATAAAGACTATCTGTATGGATTCTCTGAAATAACTTATGGTAAGATTATATCAAAACTTATTATAGAAAATACAACAAGGTTTGACTAACTCTTTTTCTTTTAAATGTACAATTTAGGACAGAAAATACTGACTTCTAAACAATCACTTTATCTTTCCATTCGTTAGACTCATCGACGTATTTGACGAGCGCTGGCCCCGCCCACTGACTTTGTTGACTGCATCCACTGACTAATACAGGAAGTACAAACTAAATATCAAACAGCGTGCGTTTATTTGCAAAACATGTAACAAAAATAAACTGGTTGGTTCGCAAACTAAACGTTGAAACTTTATTTTATGTCCGAAGTAATGTTTATTACCAAATCTCATGTTGGTGTTAAGTGAGCGTAGCAAGCGATCCGTAAATTGTTTTTTGAACATGTAGGTGCCAAGGGAGGTGTACCTGACACAGAGAAGATTCCAGTCGGTGTTCGGAAGATGCAGGAGGTCGGTCTGTATAATATCATATTTGAGATCGACCTAGGAGATTCTGTATATAACTTCAAGAAGTTTACGATCGATCAGATGTGTCAACTTATTCTGAAACTCGTCACTTACTGCCATGACAACCTAAACGAGAAGGCCAAGGTTCTATTCAACTTCCGGGATCTACCGGATGTGATTCCTGCTCATTTGGTTCGCTTTTTTACCATCGTTGATTTTATGGCGAAGCTCCCTGACCGATTGAAGTTGTTTGGTATCATGTTTGAAGAACCAAGAGGCAAGTCAATGCCCGAAGAATGCTCCTTATGGGCTCGGTACTTCCGCAAAATAATGGACTCCAATAACTGGAAAGGAAACCTTCTCGTGCACGTGCATGAGTTATATGGGTATTGTGACGTCACTGCTCTAGAGGTGAGGGTTTAACTAATTATAATTTAAAGTAGACCAATACAAAAGGAAAAATAACCTTTATCTTTTAGGAAATAGTGTTATATGAATAACTTCTCTTCAAAAAGGTACTTATTGTTTTTGGTAGAGGCAGCATTGATTTTAGTGTTCTCACCCATAAGGAATTATGAAAAATCTATTTAAAGGAATAAAAAGATTTTGTGTATGTGTTTCCTAATTATCATGTTTCGGTAGACTTGATCAGAAAAGAAGAAATAGCGACATGTAAGCAGTTTCTCCTAGTCAACATTACACACACAAAAATCCGAGTAGATTATACGAATCATCCCGATAAAGCACGATCTTTATCACCTAAATATGATTTCTTCATTCCTATCAAACCAATCATTTTCAATAATTTAGAAGTTATTGTTCGAATAAAACAAACAAACCCCCAAGCAACCTTTTCTATCTAAGAATATTTCATGAGATATTTTCTTTTCAATTAAAATCTATTTAAAATAGACATATTTCATGTCTATCAATTTCTTTGAGCACGCCTAAAGATACGTAGCACTAGAAGGTCTATATTAAGTAATAAAACACTTAAGGAAAAGAATATTTTTTGCTTCATGAAGGTATGAATCGAAAAAACTAATCACACTGTATAAATACTCGAAGAGTGGCACCATGGCAAATATATACCTCGATGCATATCGTTCATGTATTTTCTACTACTTCTTTTGACGAATTAATTTTCTTGTTAATTATTTTGACTTTATTATACATGGGTGGTTATCTTTTTACGCATTAAAATAAGAAAAAGTTTTTCTATGTATGAAACATGCATTTTTTTTTCAATATTATGTTCCCCTGGCATTTCATTATGTTCGTGTGTTGAATGAAATATTTTTCTGTTCCCTTTTTTTAAAGAAATGTGTAAACATAATTTCAATAATTTGCTAGTGATATAACATTTTTCTATGGTTAAATTGGTGGGAGAAATTGTATTTTTAAAAGCTACATTTTTTTCCAGAAAATCTTTTAGAAAGCTATCCTAATTTTTCGGCATAGTATCTCATTTGCATGCTCTGAACACTATATTACTTTCATAAAGATTACAAAAAGTGGCCACCTGTATCAGTCCACCTTAACCAATTCCCACACAGTGACGCTTTTGGACGCCCCTAAAAAAACAACTGAGAAAACATTGTGCTAAATGAAGAACATGCTTGTCACAAGCAATTTCTTCATTTTACACGATGATTTCTACCCAGAAAGTTGAACAAATCTAAATTTTCGTAAACTTTAAAATGTCGTCTGCAACACCTTTCAATCTGGACCAGTCTAGAATTTTCTTGTATGGTAATGGTTTAAAAGAAATAACTTAATATTCTTCATTCATTTAATTATTTTTTGTCATTAAACATATTCAATTTGTACTTGCCCCTATAACAGCATTTACCTAATACTTAAAAGGCCAGGCACATAATCAGGTAAGCATATCTATAACGTGTTACCTTCTAAATTATGTTTGTGCTTCATTTTCATATATTTTTTAAAAGAAATTGAACCGATTGCATTTGATGGATGTAATACTAGACCTATCAAGACTAAGATGATTGCTAATGCTAGAATCAATATCGTTTTCTCAACTTGTGCTCAACAACAATAACAAGTAACAATAACAATGATGAGGTAGTTCGTTATTCATTCAATTGTTGTAGTTGTGTCTCAAAGTTTCTTATAGCCTATCTTTTCATACCTCCGTAAAAATCACCAAGAACGTTTGTTAGTGCAATTCTGTACACTCAATATTCGTCCGTTAGCTAGTTCCATGCCAAACCCTCACTCAAACTGGCATCTTTTTCTGTCTAACTTAACGCCAGTTTTTACACTTTTCAGTCATAGCACGGCGCTGGAGCACCTAAAAATGGATTCCTGGTATATCTCGCACCATGACACCATTTCCTTGCCCCCAGCTGCCATCCCTCTTAGGTTTACGATTATCCACCGATTGCTGAGAGTCGAACTAGTATTAGACATTTCTGTGAATTTGATTTAATCATTTCAAATTTAAAAAAAGATGGGAGAGAATACTTAGGAGAGCTGTGCAATAAGTTAGTCGAATTTGTTTATCCAAGCTTATTTCGTACATTTTCAATAACATCTTAAATGTTTAAAATGTACAAAATTAACTCATTATTTCATGAAAACACACATTTCTACCACTGCTGAAACTACCAGTTTCCCTATAATTCTATTGCTATACGGCCACGTAAATGTATAGTCCATATCTCGTTTTTCAGAAGTTATGTAATAAAGCTCACACAGGAAGTTGAATTATATTTATCTTTACGTTGAAATTTGAAAAAGTGATGACCGCTTTCTACAGCATGCCAGCAGTGACAGTACAATGAAAGCATGATCTCTTTACCATGGAAACCAATGTATTCAAAATTAACCCTTGTCATGCTTAGCCTGGAATGTTCCGGTTTTGGCAGGAGGTATAGACAAACATCAGCCTGCACATAAGAACAGTCTGATCTTAGTCTAAACCTCCTGCTTGCACTATCCTGTCAGAGTAGTTGATAAAATTGATTTTCATAAAAATATTGATTATTGAACAACAAGTACTGTCAGTGCTCTCAGCCGTTTTTATTTTAATGCGATTCAGTAAGGGATTTTAGACAGCGTGACAAGGATTAACCCTTGTCATGCTGTATAAATTATCTTACTGAATTGCTGTCAAATCAAAGGGCTGAAAGCAGATAGAACTTGTTCAAAAATGCATATTTCTTTTTAGAAATCAACTTCATAAACAACTCTGACAGGAAAAGTACAAGCAGGAGGTGTAGACTAAGATCAGCCTGCACATAAGTGCAGTCTGATCTTAGTCTACACCTCCTGCCAAAACCGGAATATTCCGGGTTCAGCATGACAAGGATTAATATACATCAATTATCTTTTGTCAAGTGATGAGACGTTGGAGACCTTTAGCAACAATAGACAATTGACACAATCGGCTATCAAATAAAATGTCACGCTGAAAAGCCAGCGTATTTCTCCAGTAGTTTATCGAATATCACTAAAGAGGTTCGGCCATGAAACCTATCATCGGCTTCATACATATAAAAATAAGATTTTCATTTTAAAATGAAAACAATTTATAATATCGTTACTGTTTTAAATATTGTAGGTGCTGATAAATGGTGCTAATGGTATCTGGGCCAGCGTTTGTTTAGAAGGAGCTCATATGGGGAATGCTGCCTCTTCTGTCACCCTGATGAATCTTGTTCGACTGGGCAATAAGAAAGTCCTCCAGAGGTATAACTGCCACTATCTACGTCAGGCTGCAATCAACGTGACAAAGATTACTACAGGCAGGGACCCCGATCCCAAACAACCGATCTATGGTGCTAGGGCGCTTGATTTTGTTTTTGATCTTAATCCGGCAGACTTTGACCTTGCTGAGTTCTTCGGGGAGAAGGCGCCTATGCGCATGACTACAATGGCTTCCGCTGAAATGATCCAGACAAAACTGGTAAACGTATTTGGGAAAGATGATCAGTTTACCCAGGAAATGGGTCAGAAAATGAGAGAAAAGATTCTAGAAGATATGAGGGAAGGGCGGTAAGAGACACCATTTACCCTTTTCAAGAATATTTTTACAAAACACTTGGAAACTGTTTGAAATATAGCCTATCCTTAAAACAATAAAATAAAGAACTCATAACCTTTTGTATCATTTTCAGACATTATTTAAAACAACCAATGAAAACGGATCTAAAGCAAAATAGATTATTAAAAAGTTCAAGGACCAAATGAAAGGAACAAACTTAGTCGAAATATAAACTCAGATTCGTATACCTTCTGTAGTTATTTAATTTGGACAATGGAAAAGTTGGTGCATTAAATATTGGTGACTATCTCGGAATTCATCAAAACATGAAGAGAGCATTTTTGTTGTCATTGAGGTATGAACCTAATAACTTAATTACTCTGTATGAATCCGCTTCGCGTACACATACAGTGTTATTAAGTTTTTTTTCGTTCATTCCTCAATGATAACAAAACTATTCCCTCATTTCTTATAGTTCAATTACATCGAGCAAAAGAAAGCACATATTTTACTAGTTTTGGGTAAACTTGTATGGATCTTCTTCGTGCGCAAGCATACACAATAGTTGCGTGCTCAAATTTTGTTCGTGGAAGTATGAGAAAAAATTCAGCCAATCAAAGCGCTTGAAACTTCAAATACGAAACCAAAATAAAATTATTCCGCCCAAAAAATTTCAATAGTTAAAAACTATTTTTAAAAGGAAGTTACGACTGTTATTTGGGGGGTGTTTAATGTTTAAACTTACCATTCTACTTTTATTCGTAACATTTGTTCGATCCAAGGTCGCGGTAGATATCCTTTCCGACATTTGTCTTCCGCCAATTTGTAAATAATCGAAAACCTATGTGGGATATCAGCTAGGGGCTCGGATAGGGTATAGAAGTAGTACTGGTGTGAGAAATACAATGAATCCACAGCTAGATGCTCGAGCCGCCGCGATATGACTGAAATACTGTTAAAGGTGGCGTTAAACCCCATTCAAACAAAAAACAAATCGTTACATTTGCATGGAAAATAGTTTGAATACAAATCAAAATGTCTAGATGATATGTATGCTTACTTCTGTTTCAAAGGATAGAACTTAAACTTCATGTGGCAAGAACGACCCTTTTTTTTTAAACAAAGCGATTCTAATGCAATGAATGAATTTTTATTGTAGGAAAGAAGAATACATGAGCAAATACGGTCTTGCTGTCCTTTTTGATCGCAGTGGTGGGTCGATTATCGAGGAAATGAGTAACATTCTGGCCGAAGGGGAACTCAGGAAGCCGCATGCATGAAATCCGTTGTATATGGGACGAATGGGATATCGAGGAGAAGAAGATGGACGACGATATGTTGAGTTTCGACTCCTTTTACAATGGCTTCATGTCCGTTTACTTCTCTTGTTATCGCTGCTCCGACACGCTCAAGGCGCTGAAATGCATTGACATGGACAACGATGGATACATCGACTGGAAAGAGTTTAAGATCTTTCTGACCTGGGCACTGTACGAGTACCCGGACATACCCAATGCGGACGAGCTACTTGATGTGGTGTTTAGAAAAGGAATTATCCCGGCCATGAGGGACGAGTACTTAACCAGGAAAGAGAGAGGACTTTATTAATCGTTGCACTGCTAAATAAAGGGACTCATACTCAGAGTTGACAGAGAGAAAACTGTATGCATCTGAGGCTCATATTTGGTCATGTTATCTGCAAGTCTAATATTTCTGTTTAAGCATAATACATGATATTTCACCAAGGAAATTTTAATAGTGTTTTGAATAAAAAATGAACAAAAATAGTAAGTTTTGGCCAAAAAGGAATAAAGATGCTATCTTCAATGAATGATTTGATTGGTCGTTTGATTCCTTGATTGACAGCCGCTATTGGTCAATTGTGACACCAACGAACTACATAAAAACATTACATTTTTCGTATTCTTTTTGAACGAATATCACAGTGATGTCAAATTGTAATCCCCCACTCCCCCCCCCCAAATAAAAAGAAAAGAAAATAAGTCTTTTCAATTGACACAATGTTTTAATGTTTGTCCATGAATTTTGGATTAGAGGCATATAGTATACTTTAAAAGAAACTGAATCAAACTAAGGGGCTATTGTATTTCGGATTGTTTTCCGGTCTTCTTCAAGTTTTAATTTGAAGTGCGCGTAGTGACATTTTCTTTCTTAGTAAAAATGTAACCAGAATTAAATCTTTGTAACTGTATGTGATTGTATTGTGTTTCAATTAATCTTTTTTCTCTTTTAGTGTTTCGATTTTCCTGTTTTTAGCTAGCAAAGGGACAGCTTTAATAGCTTAAGATAACAGATGAAATTTTGAGGTCGTCTCAAAGTTCATCGAGTGCAAACTGCCATCGGAGACTTAACGATTAAATCCATTGAATGCCTACGCTATAAAAAGTAGGTCTTGTGTATAACTTGACTGGCGAGCCTATCATAATCTGACGATGCAACCAATATCGGAAAGCAGCGTAGATGGGACGGGTTCATCAGTCCAGTGTATTACTGGAATATTGCAAACTCTATTCAGATTGTAGAGAACTCCGTCAAAAGCATGCTATTTAACCCATTCCCACTCAATTCCGCTTTTTAAGCATCTCAAGAAATAAGCTTTGGAAATCATTGTGGACGATGAAGAAATTGCTTGTACAAGCAATTTCTTCAATGTCCACAATGTTGTCTACCCAACAAGGAAACGTTTTCTAAATTCAACCATGCTTTGCTAGCTTACAATACTTTCAGTACTTTGATTTGTAACTATTAACCCTGTTGGAAAAAAGCAAACCCTTATCAACGACATAGACAACAGAATGTGCTAGCTAAACATTAATGCCCCCGTCATCAGGTAATATTAAGAAATGTGACATTGATACACAGCCTTAATAGAAGGCCTTGGCATTGCTACCAACACCAAGGTCACACTTATGAAATATAAGTATTATATCCTTGTCGCCAAACTTTTCAAACTATTTACTAGTAATGTTAATTTTATTATTCTAGGAATTGCCGATTCGTTTCCTGTGTGCCTTAACTTCACCCTTTTCATGCTGAATAAAGTTATTGTACAAGATTTACAACAAAATCAAAAGACTGAAATCACTGTCAAGGTTTTATAATGGGCCAATACTTCTTCTGATACATATGATAAATAACTAACTATTAAAGGGACAAACAGGAGGTGTATACTAAGATTCGACTGCACATATGTGCAAACTGATCTTTGCATATACCTCCTTCTAAAACAGGAATGTTTCGGAATCAGCATAACAAGCAAAAGGGTTTATTAAGCTTCTTGTACGATATTTCGGAACCCCACCTGTAACTTAAAAAGGAAGCGGTTTCATACATAAGTGTGATAAAGTTTTTCGTTTCATACCTCCATGAAAACAGAAATATTCTCTTCATTTCTTATAATACAATGGCATTGAGCGAAAAAGGCGACTGTTTTATAATTTTTGGTACGATTTTTATGGATCTATTTGTGCGCAGGCATACGAAATATCTACGTGCCAAATGGAGGTACGAATACTTTTTTTTTCGGCAAATCAGAGCACTCCTTGTTGATAGACGAAACAAAAACAATGATCATTTACGGGTTACTCCTCCCCTTTCTCTCTCGCTGATTCACTGTTACCTCATAAGTAAAGTTAGTCGACACTGAAGCGGGTGAATGAAACATTCCTATGTGGTAGAAAATGTGGGAAAAGGAGAAATTGCCTGTTACAAACAATTTCTTCTTTTTCCACATTTTTTTCGAGTATAAAATAACAGCAACGTGGAATCCCGGGTTTGTACAGGAAAGGGTTAAAACGGAGAAAATAAGCAAAAAAAATCTTGCCGTTCGAAGAGATTTAACACGGGCTGTTGCAATTACGTGCCAGTAATACCCGAAAGGGGAGTTGGGCAGTGACATACTTTCAATATATCGTCCGTTCAATTCTAAAACCTCGTAGCGATGGCTTTAAGCTTTAGTTACGGGGTTTTAGAATTACGCTGACGAAATTTTAGATACATACTTGAGCTGCAGTAACCCAAACAAAGAAATCTCTTTATCAGTTTTCATCTAGGGTCAAATCATTCTTTTGTTTCTAGATAATTTACATGACTTGCATAGTTTCGATGTCTCGATCTAAATTATTCAACCTCAGATAAATAAGGTCATCCGAGGTGGAATACGTCCTCTATAGAAAACTTGACGTTAAACAAACCTTAAAAATACTTTAGCAATATAAGCATTTACTTTTTTATTTCTTGATATACCCCCTCCTCGAAGAAGAAGGGGTAAACCGGTTTACATCTGTCCGTCCATCAGTCATTTTGTACCTAATTTTTCTCGTCGCATTTTTCTCAATAATTATATGGCATATAACTGAAACTCGGTATGGAGGTTTCACAGCGGTCCCCGAATTTAGGTCCCCAAGTTTTCTACTTCCTTTTAAACTTAGTTTTATTTAAGAGGTGAAGAGAAAAACATGGAGGTATGAACCGAAAAACCTAATCACACAATGTACGAATACGCGAAGCGGAATCATACATTGTGTGATTAGGTTTTTCGGTTCATACCTCAATGAAAACAAAAAAATTCTCTTCATTTCTTATAATTTAATAGCATCGAGCGAAAAAACGAAATTTTGATACCTTTTTGTAAGGGACAATTTTGTGTGGAAGCATACAAAATTGTTGCGTGCTCAAAATTTTGTTCATGGAGTTATTAATATTTTTTTTCGACCAATTAGGACGCTCGTTTTTGATAGACGAGACTAGAAATTAAATTATTTCCGGATATTGGTGAAATGTGTATGGTAAACAGGGTATGCTCTCACATAAAATGTGATATTTTTTAAAATAGATGTTCTTGTCTAATACACTTCTGATAAATTTAGCGTCAAATTACAGACCATAGAAAGTTATACCATAGATGATTCCGTTTGCCTGACAAGTCACTAAAACAAAGAAATGAAATACGTTTTGAAATACTAAGTTTCGAATATTAGCACGTAGAGAAATTTTGCATGAATATAATGATAAAGACATATAGACCCCTTTTTGAATATCTAGTAGCAAAACTTAATTATCCGAGAGATGCATTATTACTTTTCACTATAAGGTTGGCTAGGTAAGCTTCGACATTAGAGTATTATCAGGTTTACAAACGTTGAAACATGGAGGTGTCATTGCACACTGCAGATTATATTGTAATGTCTGTTTTTGTGACAATTTCTTTTTCAATTGGGATTTATTATGGAATTTGTACAAAACAACAAACCACAGAGAGGTATTTATTTGGGGACAGACAACTTCATTTACTACCGGTCGCGTTGTCTCTAGCCGTCACATACCAGTCTGCGAACTCCGTGCTCGGAATTCCGGCAGAAATTTATATGTACCATACCATGGCAGTATACAACGCAATAGGGATCATACTGGCCTATATTCTACAAGCTTTAGTTATCGCCCCTTTTGTTCATCAAATGAAGCTGACGAGTGCCTACGAAGTAAGTAAAGTTAACGTGATTTGGCTACCCTCCTCTTTAAGTCTTTAAAGATGAAAGAATTTAGCCCATTCCCGAACAACAAAATGTTACACTGGTCCAAATTGAAAGACGTTGCAGACGACAAAAAAAAAGTTTGTTGGCATTGAAGTACGGGCAACATAAGGTAGAAAACATGTTGAGAAAAGGAGAAATTGCTTGTAATAAGCAATTTCTTCTTTTATCACAATGTTTTTACCCATATGTTTAATGCATGTAAAAATGCGGGATTGTTTGAGTTGAAGCTCTAATTGACGGATCGCCTCTGCCAATCAAAAAATGGTTAACCAATCAAATCGTTAATTAAGATTGAAAGTGAAGTTTGACTCCAATATCTTTATTGAGAATTTTTATTTAAGTTGCAGTTATTCCACCTAATCGAGCTCCCTTCTGACCACATATTTGACAAAATTAAATCATTTGTTACCTAGGTCAGACTGTCCTGTGGAAAGTAGTTGGGCCTAGAAAGCAATCTGTCAACTGCATCATCAGGAGTCATAACATAACTTTTAAACAACAAAATCTCTAGCATCGTAAAACGTCGTCATAGGGAGGTATTTGGTAATAGGTGTTTTATAAGTTTTATAAAATTAACCCATTCCCACACACTGCCGCTTTTGGACGACCCTAAAAATGGGAAAAAATAGTATAAAATAAAGAAATTGCTCGTAACAAGCAATTTCTTTATTTTACACAATGTTTTCTGCCAAGGAAGATGAAGAAATCTAAAATTTCATCACCTTTAAATTGCAGTCTTTATTTCCTTTGACTTTGGACCAGTCTAAAATTTAATAGTGTGGGAATGGATTAAAACGTTGTTGTCGATGCACTATAAAGCTGTGTCTCATCCTTTTTTTTTCGAATCTTATGTCATTCAAACATTTCATTTGAATTTATTTATTCATATTATTCAAATTGTAATTACGCCATTATCTTAAAATTTTCATAGACATGTTCAAGTTGAATCTTTTGAATCACTGTTCTCCACGACAAAATGACATACACCTTTTAAATTCTGAGATAACCGACAAAAAAGTCGTCAGGTAATTATTTCTTTAACGTTCGAACATATATAGATATCTTAGATTTGTGTCGTATACACTGTTAACAAGATTGCTGCCTTCTAATTGTCTTTGACAACAAATAAATCCCGTTCTTTTCGACAAATTTATTCTAATTGCGTTTATGCACATGTCTCAAAACTGCATTTTAACTTTCAACAACCTTTTTTTTCGCCGAATGACCTCAGTTTGAAATACCTTTGCTGTATTTACAGAGTTTTAAAGTAATGACAGAAATAATGGGCAAATAGTCAGCCCAAAGATAACACCCTAAATAGTGAATAGTGATACCGTATACATTATAAGCGATAGAAGCTTTTGTTACGAATCTTTTGTAAAAATTAAACCACCTAGGACAATTCTGTAGAACGTATAACAAAAACATTTCTACAGCAGCGATTGCTTTCCTCCGAAAATAACTTTTGACCCGATTTTTGATGCGTTTTATATAGTTTTATTATCTTAAAAGGCGGGATAGGTTCAGGAGTAAGACTACTTCAAGATGTTTTTAATTATTATTTTTTTCCGGGGAAGTATTACCTTTCATTATTACAGAATTGAGAACATGTTTCTAAGATAGTATAATCTTATTTGCCAAGCTTTGCAGATGCAATGAAAGCTGCTTATCGCTAGTTCTTCGTATATCCTTTTTATTAATTATACTAGATATATTTTGTAATAGATATATTCAAGTCAATACTTGTCCGAAACAAAAGGGTCATTGCCTATTTGATTCACATTTAAAATAATTCGTTCATCTTTAGTTTACGTTCTCCTGCACTTAGCCTGTTCGAAAACATATTAACCCTTTCCCGTTCAAATACGGGATTTTACGTTCGTGTAATTTTATACTTGAGAAAACATTGTGGAAAAAGAAGAAATTGCTTGTAACAAGCAATTTCTCCTTTTTCCACAATATTTTCTACCACATATGATGGTTTCATTTCAACTGGCATCCAGTTGTCATTGTCGTCTGCAACCTCTTTCAATTTGGACTAGTCTAAAATTTCCAAAAACAGGAAAGGGTTAAGATGAAGCTAACTTCTTATATGCTTGAACCCATCTTAAATTTGAAGCCTAAACAAAGATTTGAAACCTTAACCTTTAAACCTTATTTTGGTTTGTTTGTTTGCTTAAATAGGGTTAAATACCATTTTTAACAGTATCTCAGTCATATCCTGGCGTCTGGAGAACATAACCATGGATTCCAGGTATTTCTCGCACATATGCTTCCATAACATCCTTACAAAGCCTCCAGCTTCTCATCCCACTTTATTTTACGATTATCTACCCATCGGTCGGAGACAAATATCGGAAAAGATACTTGACGCGACCATCGATCCCAGGGCCTCATGTTTGAGGGTCCGACGCGCTACCAACAGCGCTATGGTAGAGGCCGACGTCCGTTTTTAACAAAGGCCGCCGTCATAACGCAGTCGGTAGCGCGTCAGACTCCTAATCTTCAATCATGAGGGTCATGGGTTCGGCGGCGGCACATATTCTTTCCTACATTTGTCTCTCACCAATGGCTGGATAATCGTAAACCTAAGTGGGATAGCAGCTGGAGGCAAGGAAAGGATGTAGTGGTTGTACTGGTATGAGAAATACCAGGAATCTATTGTTAGGTGCTCCAGTTGCCGCGATATGACTGAAATACTGGTGGAAGCGGCGTTAAACCCCATTCAATCAATCAATTAACCCTTTTCAACAAAATAGGAATTGGCGAACCGTTTTTGTGCATCTATCATTCAACCATGACGTCATGATAATTATTTGCGTAAATAAAAATAAAAGGGTCGTTATTTCTATTTTTATCATTAAAAATTCCTATTAAACAACCGAACAACTTTCAGAATGTAAAAAATGCTACACGGGCAACCGGTTTGCAGCTCACAACTTGCAAATTGCCCTAGGTGTGCATTGCTGAATTTTATGGTCTCACTTCGCGAAATGAATATCAAGCGGAATTGTTTTCTTAATATGATACCGTCAATTTAAAAATTAGAAAGATATTTTAATTACTTCGTGACGTTGTATAATTAAACGAATGAATCACACGAATCATTATCTTTCAAGCGTGGAAACAGCATGATGTTGGTGCATGCGGAAAAAATGTTCCAATTTAATCAACAAATCAATCGATCTACCAATCCATCGTCGATTCATCCATCCATCCGTCCGTCCGTCCGTCTATCATCCATCCATCCATCCATCCATCAATCCATCCATCCATCCATCCATCCATCTATCCATCCAGCTATCCATCCATCCATCAATCCATCTATCCATGCATCCTTCCATCCATCATCCATAGATCTATCCAGCCATCCACCCATCCATCCAACTTTCCATCCATCCATCAATCCATCCATCCAACCGTCCGTACGTCCGTCCGCCCGCCCATACATCCGTCCATACGTCCGTCTGTCCGTCCTTTCTTACATCAATCCATCCGTTCATCCGTCCGCCCGTCCGTTCATAAATCTACCTATCAATAAATCTACAACAACAACAATCAATCAATCACAATCAATCAATCATCTCTATGAATGCAAAATGGATTGGTAGAATATAAATGTTTGATGGGTCTAAAATTTAATCCTACTCCTTCTGGACAAATCTTGATCGGAGGATGTCGAGTCAAGAAACTTCCTAAATGTGTAAACGAAACAAAGGGGACACATGTCTTGTTGTTTGTTTTTACAATGATTAAATCTTTAGTTAAGTTCATCAAAACCGGACATTCTGATAGGCCGAAAAATTATTCCTACCTACATGAACAAATTTTGAGCATGCAGCTATTTTGTGTGCTCCCTCTTTAAATAGTTCCGTACGAAAATGTATCCACCTTCGTAAATATTTGGATTTTTTGCTTGATGCCTTTAATTCATACGAAATGAAGAGAATATTTATTGCTTACATCGAGGTATGAAACGAAAAAACCTAATAACACTAATGTATGAATCCCCTTTGCATATTCATGCAAAAGTGTAATTAGTTTTTTGTTTCATAGCTCCATGAAAACAGAAGATGTTCTCTTCATCTCTTTAATAATTCTACCTCTTAACCAATGACATTTATGAAGGGAGGTATAATGCAAAGTATTGAGGCAAAAGGCATTCTGAGTCACGTGAAGATTTCTTACAGTTATATCCTTTCTTTTGTTTCCATTGCCACTAGATTGTCTGATCTATTTGCAAATTGAAAAAGAGGAACTGATAACAGACATTCTCCTAAGTACTGCCTGAGGGAAGAGGTTAAAAAGAATCTTTATTTTCATAGAGACCCGTTCCCGTTCGGGGCTCTGCTCCTTGAGAGTCTAATGCCATAATTTAATCAGTTTAATGAACGGATGGTTCGTGTCAAAAATCAAGGGGAGAAAAGAATTCAAAGATATTTCCTTAAATTTAACTAATGTTTTAAAGAAAGCGGATTAATTGGTGGCTTCCAAATCTTGATGAATTTATTAAAAAAGGACCTTATCAGAAACGTGTCTTCTAAAGTTTATTATTTGTCTCCAACCAATAGGGTGATAATCGTTTATCTAAATGGGATGAGCAGCTGGAGGCTCAATTAGGATGACTTGGTATTGCTTACGTGAGAAATACCAGGTATCCACATTTAAAATAAACCCTTCCTTTCATTCTACGGCTACAATTTTGTAATGTCACAAAGAAATTCTGTTATAATGAATTATTCAGAAAGTGTAAGGCAGAAAAGAACTGCAAACATCCTACCCAACCAACATTGTAAGTGACGTCATATGATGTTTCATTTTCGACTGTGAAGAATTGACCAATCGCGGCTGTCAATCAAGGAGTATATCGACCATTCAATAATTTAGTAAGCCCGGAATTGAGATTTGAACTCCCACATGTGCATTGGTCAACATTTCTGTGAAACATTTTGTTGGTTTTGCTACTTAGACATCGTTACTACAGCTTTTCAAGCTGAAGATACGATGTTTTGGTCGCCAACCAACCATTTACGTTTTTGTTACATGCTACTGGCCATATATTTTGCAAAATAACGCCGTTTAACACCAAAGCGGGTCTTCCTGTAGGAGTCAAAGGGCGTGGTCAAAGGAATAAGTGAGCGGAGCTAGCGATTGGCCAATTGAGTCTTTCTATTACCGAAAAGCGCCCGATATTCTCAAATTGACAACTAGCCCAAATAGATAGCAGGAAGCTATATTACTGTAATAATGATTTTAGATGGCTGATTAGAGATTTATTGTTTGCTTTATCTATGATAATTATTTTTTCTTTATTTTTTATTATTATTATTTTTTTTTTTTTGAAAATAGCATTTTAGATTCTTTTTCCTTGTACATTTTTTTCTCGTGCGGTTTTTTTCTTCTTTTAATAAGAATATTTCATTTCGTTTCATTACAATAATTACAAAGTATAAAATGGCCAGATGTCAATACACTAGATGACCAATATTTCGACTCTTCTACATTTATACAACAAGACTTCCATATGTCGGGGGAAATAACCTTTCAGTCTCTGCACTTTTGAAAGTGACTTTTCTTTGGGAAATGTTTTTCTTAACGCTTTCCCAAAACATTCCCATGGCGTTTAGATCGACATGATACGTTGGTAAGCGCACATTGATTGATTGGATGGTGTTAAACGCCGCTTTTAACAGCATTTCAGTCATATCGCGGCGGCTGGAGAACCTATCAATGGATTGGTGAGAGACAAATGTCGAAAAGGATATGTGCATGCCGCCACTTGGGATCGAACCCATGACATCCCATTATTTGAAGTTTAGGAGTCAGACGCGCTACCGACTGCGCTACTCATGGCCATGATCTCTATATACGTGATCCGTAAAAAACCGTGCCTTTGAAGATTCTAATTGAAGACTGTTCTAAATTGTGTGGGTGAATACGAACTTTAGTCCATTCTCGGAATAGTATGAACCTTACAATTGAGCCTAGACTCATTCTTAAAATTTAGAAAATTTTGGTGAATACGGGCCCTGACAGGCACAGTTAAAAGGGTCCTGGCTATAACATTCTTTCGTTTGAAGAAAAAACACGCTCCAAATTCGGCCTTTCTAGTCACTGCAGTCGGGGACCTGTAAATTTGAACTCTGCGACAGGGAGGGGGGGGGGCTTTTGGCTACAATGACGGATGTTCATGGAAGTGTAGTATACGTCCCGGAGCCATTTCATAAAGTTTCCGAGTTTATCTCTTCATGGTTATCCCCGCTGGTGGCTTTTGATTTGAAAATCAACGAATTATTTTTCAATACTGAGTGAACATTTATAAATCGTTCTCCCTTTCTAAAAATAGCTTTCAGGCCCATATCATCGGACTGCAAGGATCGTTGTACCGAGTACTGTATGCGCTTGGCCACAACATCTCTTCTTTTCATCAGCAGACTTCTATCATTCCGAGTTTTTTTTTAACGAAACCAGAGTTCATGCAGAGTTATTCTTTGGGATTCCATTTGACGAGCATTTCCGATTCGTTGCAGACTTTTTACTGATGACTAATAATCAGATCACGGATGGTTTGGTGAATGACTTCCTATCAAAGTTTCAACATCGATTTGTTTCGTTGCTGTGCACTCCTTAAGATAAACTGCTGCCATCTATGAGTGGAAGTAATAAGCTTTCGACAGCCGACGTTATCGGTATATGGAGCTGTCCTGTTACGTTCTCTTCTTTGCAGACCTGAAATGATACCCCACCTTTTCTATAAAATCTATTAGAAGGAATAAATGGGTTAAACACCTGAAACTGCTCGAAACTTAAGTTTGAATACATTTGAAATACGGCATTGATTTTGATAAGGTTAGCTATTACGTTTTTGGTCAGTGGCAGAGACAATATGTGATGCGTAATCTGCCAAAACCAGTGGTGGACTTCACTGTTCAAAGCCAACAGTCGGGTGATATTTAAATATTTTCAAAATGTGTTTTAGAGAAAGCCGGACAACAAGTTTCAATATTTGAAGAGAAAGAAAGTAGGCTCGATCCCTTATTTTTGGTGTGATGATGACTGTGCTTTACCACCTGAGCTGTTTCACAAGTACCAGTCCGTGCTCCTTAAAATTTTGTGATTTTAATTATGAATATTGAAATGTTAACAAGTAATGGCGGCACTTTCAATTTTAGATATTCAAATTAAAGCGAGTGATTAAAGGGCAGTTTTGACTCTATAGGTATTATTTAAACATCTATAATTTTATAAACTTTGAAATGTTTTGTTGTTTTTATCAGATTTAACGCCGCTTTGACAATTTGTCAGCCATATCGCGGCGGATTTCTGATATATCTCACACAAATACCACCATTACATTCTTTCCTAGCCTCCAGCTGCTTTCGCACTTAGGTTTACGAGTATCCACCAGTTTGTAAGAGACAAATGTCTGAAAGGCTATGTGCCGCCGCCGGGGACTGAACCCATGACATTCCATGATTGAAGTTTGAGAGGCTGATGCGCTACCAGCTGCGCTTTGAAGGCGGATTCAGCTTTGAAATTGTAAACACACTAATGTATGTATGAAAACCTAGGATTTGTCATAATATTTCTTTCAAATTCCAGTATCTCGGTAGACGGTATAAATCTAGAATTGTACAGCTATTTGGAGCCAGTCTTGGTATGTTGCAAACGGTAAATATATCTTCTATAATTAATTAGTCTTCTTACTGCGAAAAGAAATAGCTTCTAATTGTTGTCGTACCCGATGATGGAGATATTTATGTACTACAACAAATATTTGGGCTTCCCCTTTTCTTCAGAACTAATGCGCGGTAATTTTTTTTAAAGATCTACTCGATCGACTCTTCTTTCGATCGATTGATTGTAAGAAATTTAAAAGAAATATATTTTATCTTATTAATTTCTCCTAACCGTTCATCATTATCTGAATACTTTATAAGTAATTCGTGAACGTTTTACGCGTGTTCATATTCCAAATGGCATCTTCCGAACGAGTCAGTCGGGTTTTGATAAGGCTCTTGTAGCGACCCATCTAAAAAAAAACACAATACAAAGTATGTTTGAATGAAAGGTTTGAGGGGTTTATTTCATTTTCCCTAAAGAAAATATGCGTTCTATAAGTGATAAGTTCCGTCGATTATGGAGAAAATTTCTAACTAATTCGATTAGTCATTTTAAATGGGTGCAATTGTCAGTGGTCGATCGATATATACGTGCTAAATTTCAACGTTATTTTGATGTTAACTTGACACAAAGCTTGTTTGAGATTTTCTTACTCTAATCATTATCCCACCGATGTACTGGAAATTAGGCAATACCATTGATTTCAAAATGAATTTATTGTCAGAAATGAAGAACCATGGTCTCCATAACCAAAGTTTTGTAGGAAGCGGTGGCGGTGGAGGCGGTGGCTTAAAAAAGAGAAATCAAAGTCTTTCATTTTTTGTCGGATTGACAAATGGGACTGAAATGGATGCCATTGAAAAGAAGTTGTAATGTTGGGAGTTTAAGTTTTAGTTATCTTTTCATGCAGTATCTAGCTTTTTTATGGGGAATCACACTATTAAATATTCCAGACTGTGATTTTGCCTATCATTTCACAGGAAGCAACAAATCTCGCATAATTTGACAAATCTGGGATGTACAAAGATTTCGGGTCGGATCAACTAGACTTTAATCATTCTCTCGGAAGGGATGAACTTCTTTCATAACCTATTGGCGCTAAATACCGAACTATTCAGCGAA
Organism: Fragum fragum; assembly: GCA_946902895.1. Taxonomy (NCBI): domain Eukaryota; kingdom Metazoa; phylum Mollusca; class Bivalvia; order Cardiida; family Cardiidae; genus Fragum; species Fragum fragum. The sequence goes on from OX336366.1 coordinate 19,716,494, forward strand.
AAGTCTTTAAATTATACCACACTTTGTTTCTACTTTGGTTTCCATTAAGCGTTCTGACATTCAGCTTAAAAAGTAGTGGTCGTAATTAGTACCACAGACTTCTAGCATCTATTGTGTACAAGGATTTGTAAATAGACCCTAAAGATCTCCATGTGCAACATGGAAAATAGGTTTCAAATACATGTGAAAGGTTTGCTTTTATCACGGATATTGTTCATATTGCTTAAACGCGTTTATAATAATCGAACAGGGATTTTAAATGAAACGGCCATTTTTTTCTTTTTGGTTTATATAAGTAAAAAAATAATAATAAAATGGACAGGCTCAATTTTAGATGATTTCGAGTACAAGTTATACTAGTAGGTCAGATCTTAATAAAATTACGTGCGTTCTACTGGCCGCTTTTTAGCCAGAAAAGCTTCAGCGACAGATTCTTCACTTAAGGCAATGCTTAGTTTGGCCACTTGAATGAACTGTATTCAAATTCTTTTTAACTCCTTTATAAGCTTACACCTTAACTCCTCAGTTACTTTAACCATGGTTATTATAAATCATGATAACATTTTGCAAAGACGGTAACTCATAAAAGCCGTTCTTTGTTAGCTTGCAATACTATAGTGCTTTGATTTATCTCAGTTGTCTCTATGCTTGACTGTTATGTGTTGAATACCATGATTATGAACATCATATTCTTCTTATTTCAGTTGTTGTACATGGCAACGGTACTCTACTCGCCAGCTTTAGCTTTAGAAGCAGGTATGCTTTCTTGTATATACTGTGCTTTTCATCTATCAATATCAAAGTGTCTTGGTAAAAAGTCGAATAAATCCACTCAGCCTTCCAGCCTCATACAAGGATTATACCAGAAATTTCTTAAACAATCACGACAAATATTTGCACCAACTCATAAAATGTCTTTTTACGGGTCAATAGTGACCAACACTCCGTAATTACAGCTTGAAATAAATGCAAACAATAAGGGCCTATTCAGGCTGGGAGGTTGATGTAGGCTAACCATGTGACAGAATTCTTTTTTGTAAATTACATAAATGGATTACTTTCATTTTACCAGAGTTCTCTAATGGCTTACTGTCCCATCTCAACGGGACTGAATATTATAACGGTGTTGATATATTTTATCTTCTAGTGAAACTGTCGATCATGTTTTAATGGCATCTGATAGAAGCTCATGCGGACCCCTCAAATTCAGAAACGATTTGAAAGTGCTTTAATTTTGTAAAAAATATCATGCTTTTTTGATAAAATTGATAGACCAATTATTAGAGCAATACTTATTCAATATTAAGTATCGGAGACTTTCAGAATACCAGTACTTGTGATGATTAATCTTCAGATATCTTTTTTATTAGCGACGGATTTCCGTTATTCTATTACAAATACATGTATTTATAAATTGTGCTTCAATTTAAGCTCACAACAGTCAAGCATCAATATATAAAGATTGTGTTTTGAAGATTATCCGTCACACTGGATGTCAACGGTGAACCATCAGATGCTAGACTGTTCAACTTTCTTTATATTCAATTGACCAAACGCGGTTGTCAATCAAAGAATCAAGAATTATCAGATTATTCATTAAAACTGTAATTGAACTTTGATTCCCAATATTTGCCAATATTTTGTGAAGATTTTTAGTTAATTTAGCTACTTCAATGTCGTAACCGCATCAAATAAAATTTCTAGCTAAAGATACTTTGAAATAAGGCCGTTCATATCGAAGAGGAACTTCCTATTGGATTCAGTTGGCGTGACCAGTGGTCCCTCTATTTGTTATGCCAAGCTTGATTGACCTCCTCTTTTTAAAATGACTACTTTACGGAATTTCTAGACTTTCCTTGTTTGTGTGAAGTCGTAGATATATAGAGATAATCTAAATGTTCTTTAGTCACAAGTGCGTTTTAAGGGTTATAGCTAAAAGGGGGAAAACATTCAAACAACCTGGCTAAATTGATTGATTGAATGGGGGTTAACACCGCTTTTAACAGTATTTCAGTCATATTGCGGCGGCTGAAGCACCTAAGAATGGATTCCTAGTATTTTCACACCAGTACTACTACTACATCCTTTCCTAGCCTCCAGCTGCTATCCCACTAAGGTTTACGATTATCCACCAATTGGTGAGAGACAAATGTCGGAAAAAATATGTGCCGCAGCCGGGGATCGAACCCGTGACATCCCATAATTGAAGATTAGGAGTCTGACGCACTACCGACTGTGCTATGGCGGCGGGTCACAACCTGCCTAAAGAAGCTCGAATAATTTAATTCTTCGACTATTTTAAACAAGTTATTGTAATGGATTGAATGAAATGTGTTAAAATTTACTATATTTAGAAGTGAAGTGTGGCGCAATTACAAATTGTAGCACATAAAATGCTTGTAAGAATTCTTAAAATCAAATGGGTGTTTCGTTAGAATGATGTTTCTTAGTTTTCTTTGTAAAAAGTCAAAAGTGATGTTCATATGTTGATTTCTTAAAAAATTCTCCCCACTTTATTTCAGTGGCAAACATACCTTTATGGATGTCCGTTGTCCTCATTGGTGTTGTTGGAACAATATATACATCAATGGTAATTTAAATTTATCTAGAAATGTTACTCTTTTCAGATCTTGAAATAATTATACAACTAATAATAATAATTTAAAAAAAAAAAAAAAAAACAACAACAACAAAAACAAAAACAACAACAACAACAACAAAAAAAAAAAAAAAAAAAAAAAACACACACACACACCTGTTGCCACAAAAAGACTAGGTATAATAGAGAACAAACAGATTTTATACATTTTCCGATTATCAGATTCACACCGAAACATATTTTACCTGTTTGGAAAACACTTTTTATTGTAACAAGCGACTCTCCATTATTTTATACGTGTTCCCTCTAAGTTGATATGCGTCAGGTCTACTACAACACATAATTCAAACAGTGTGGTTAGGTTTTTCGGTTCATACCTCCATGAAAACAAAATAATATTCTCTTCATCTCTTATGAATAAAAAACAAAGAAAAAAAAAGAAAAAAAAAAAAAAAAAAAAAAAAAAAACAGGTTAGATCAGTGTTACTAGTTGAACAACTTTAATCATACGGGTGATATTACACTAGTCTAATAACAATGCAAATGAATATGAAGCCTATGGTAATGTCTTTAAGCTAACACAAACATGATATCATGACGCACGTAAAATTCGTCATTTTACAATGTTATATTTTCCAAGGAATAGCAACGATTTTTTTGTTGTTGTTGTTATTGATTTATAGAATAACATTTTTATCCTTTTGGGAATGGAAAACTTAACCAAGCTTCTGAGCCTGTTATCACCCAGTTCTCTGGCTTGAGCGTACAAATCAAGCTCATTCGGGTAAGTTGTGAGTGTCTGTCTTTGATGCCTGGCATACTTTTGGGGGTTAATAAAAATAACACATTTTTAATGTCAGTAAATGATAATACAGACAATAAAGTTCGTCATTGTATAAAAGCACTTGTTAACAAAAAGGTTATTTTGTCCAGGTAGTTTTGAAAGTTCATTTTACTGCTTTTGAGTTGATTTGTAGCCTTTAAAAGTTGAATGTTAGGCCACCGTGCATTCTAACTCTCCCTCATATTTCGTTCGCGATAATTTCACCAGAAAGCTACGAATAAAGTAGCTTATGTTTTAAAACGTATTTCGGTTGATTCTTGTCTTTTTAATCGGATGAAATAGTCAAGAGCTTATTCCATTTTAGAAATAAATAAATTGATTATCTAAGCTTTCGATACCAGGGATCATCAGGCAATTTGGAAAAAAGTAGTCCCTGGTTGTCTGAGTAAAAGTTGATATCACAAGTAATGATATCAGAATTAATTACACTGGGAAACCCAGAGATTTCAATGCAAGGAATATAAACAAATATAGACCTCGTGTTCGTAAAATCCCGAATTGATTAAACTCGTCATCTAAAATAGTTAAAGACTCGTTAGGACATTTCAATAAACAGAAACAGGGCTATGTTGCACAACTTATGTCCAGTATCAATTAACTAATTGCGGTTGTCAATCAAAGTATCAATCGAACGATCAGATTATTCTTTAGACTGGAAGTGAGCTTTGAACTCCGAACATTGCCTTATATTGATGTAAAGTATTCATCGTTAGTTTGGCGATTTAATTGTCGTAATTATGGCTAATTCAAGTTGTCATTACGATGGTTAGTTCGCCAAATGAGGTATTTTACTTCCTTGTTGCATGTTACTGGCCAAAACTTTGCAAATAATGCCGTTTAATATCGGAGTCAGCGGGCGGGCTCAGTAGTCCGTCAATGAAATAATTAGTTTGAAGGTAGGATCTAATGTTTGGGTTTTACCGGAGTCGTGACAAGGTGCCAAAAGAGACGCCTCGACATAACTCAAATAGTGAAACATCTATAAAACTACTAGTAGTTATTCTAACGCATATGGTTAAGTAAGTCTATTGTATCGTGGGTTACGGAGCTTTCAGTAGACTTTCAAATCAATTACAATATAGCTCGGCAAATCTTAACTTTGGAAATTGGAGTGAACAAGGCCCCTTTCATTGGAATGAGTGCTTTGACAAACAAAGATGTCTCTTAAATGAATACATTGTCCCCCATACCGAGGTAACAGTGAGTTTTAGGTTTAGATGCCTTATGAAATGTTTACTAAGCTAAAAATTATATTCTCTGGTTGTTGGCATAGCTCTTACATTCTGAAACGTGGAATAAGAATTGTTGTTGAATGTACATTGTATATGATATTAAGCTGCATTCTTTTTTCCTGCCTTGTCGCGGACACAATACGATATTACACTAGCTTTTCAGGGGGACATTGTAAGCACTATTCCGTAGGATGTCATTTTTGTGCACTCATTATCATGCAATAACCAAAGGTTTTTGGTCATTCAAAAACTAAGGTCAAAGATTTTTTAAGCTGTTTTACGTCTAGGTAATCGTATGAAGACAACTTGAGATCTTTCTTGTAGGTACGGTTTCCGCCCTGAGACCTTAGGATAAACCATATACCCAGTCACCTCATGCGCTCGTATTTACTTTGCAAAAGCCGAATGGTGACGTTGCGATATCTTTACGGCGTTTCTACCGCATCGGAAATGTCTGAAGGCTAGTTTATAATTCGACTGCACAGCCCGTTTGACACCCGTTGACTCGCAATTACCAGAGAGCGTGCGGCGACCGAATGCAGGCATGCGATAATATAGTTTTAGGGTTGCTGTGTACTTGCAATCTCGTTCAACATATTTTAAAATTCAAAACGGAGGCTTTAGGCCGCGTACACACCATAAACCCACTTGATCGAATCAAGGGGCAGTCGCCATACGGTCTCCAAAAGGTCTAATGTACACATCTTATGTCTCCTCACGGAGACTGTAAGATTATGTCGTAGTTATCGTGCAATCACCGTATGGGCTACGGAGGTTTTTGTGAAATACTGTTAAAAGCGGCCTTAAACCCAATTTAATCATTCATTTTTCAAAGCCCGTAAGGTTATCACAATATGATATGAACACAGATTGCCGAAAGTACCTTACAGAAAATCGAAGGCTATGGTAACACACGGCGTCCGTGTCAAATATGAATAAAGCCTATATCTAGAATCGCTCGTCCAGCCAATGCCAATGTGTGGTTGGCGATCACGTGGCACTTAAAAGACTCCATAGGCCAAATGTGAACAGCGCTTTAAAAATAGTTTATATCTAGCCTAAAGACACTCATGCGACTCATAAAACCTCACCGATACCCAAAATTCATCCGTGTTAAAGCGGAAGCATAAGGTGTCGTGATTATCGCATTGTTTTACGGGCACCGAAACGCTTTTGATAAAGAATTATAGATAGATTAAAAATGTATTACAAAACCCCGATAAAACTAAGGATATCATATTGTCAGTTGACACGCCGTGAAGGCATTGTCTTAGTCGCCGTGCGGGTAAGCTACTATTGATGCGAGATGTACTTGAACAAGGCATTCTCCCCCCTCCCCTCCCAACGAACCCCCTCCCCCCGTACCGCGGGCAATTCTGCATACGGACGGTGTAATCAAGATCATATTTACACATCTCGTGGTCACGGAACTGATTTCGCACGATTACATTGTGATACGCTCGCTAAAGGATTTCGGAGACGAGTTTTTAAGTTGGAATGTGGAGCAATTCCAACTTAGATTTAACAAAACAGCAAAATGAACACAAGACAATTTTATTTCGGGTTTCTTGATAACACATATCACGTGATCTCTTAAATATGATTTCACCTCGGGTTACTTCTCATCTAAACTTGCCACGAACAATCAGTTGGTTGTAGCCGAAGACAATAATATTGCACATGTAAAGGATGGTATAAGATTTCGTTTATAAACTTCGAAACATGCTTTAGTTTGCTTTAAATTATTGAGAAATAAGTTAATAATCAGCGCACTAATTTGTTTTTTATTTTTTGTGATTCGCCGCCCCGTGTTTGGTAATCACGTGATCTCTAGTGACACGTGGTAGTCATGTGACCATAGATAGGCAATGTTTACAAATATGACTCAGGTCGGAAATGCATTTTTACAATAATCTCGCCACCAAGTGCTTAAAACATTCTAGAGCGATTAAGGGGGATAGTAAACATCAAGCAAACGCGATTATTGTGGGATTTACAGCTTTGACTGAATTAATAAAATTGAATTATTGAAATAGTTAAATAAGAATTAAATAGATGCAAAACGAAAGAAGAAGATTTTGAAAATTAGAATGTAAACATACTTACTTCCGGTTTCTACTTATTTACTAAATAATTACGCTTTATCATGTCGTTATTTACAAGTTAAAATTAATGATAACACAAAACCCTTTAACAAGTGCCATATAGCTTTCAACTTGGTCCTTTTTACTTAAGACTTTTTAAGGTTCTAAAGCCGAATAACGAATAAGGAAATCGCGCGACTACAGGGCGCCGCAGATAATTTGATACTATCTTCATCATATTATAGGAATTTTTAGAAAAAGGGCAGAACTACATGTGCAAACAATACCGTTACAATAACGTTAACGTCTTTTTTTCTTTTGATTTTTACTCACAACGCTTTAAATATTCCTTTTTCATAAGTCTGAACCGATATTTCAAATCGATCACCCTGAAACAAGTTTCCGCGCGCATTTCCTCAAATTTCCACGTATACTCATGATCTTGAAGTAAAAATCTACGTGAGTTTAGTATGATCGTTACAGAATTGGCCGAGTTAAGGGTTAAATAATCATCGAGGTCATTGATTTCTTACTGTTGAAGCTGTTATTCTCTGTTTTCAAGATTCTTAAAGGAGTTCACGTATTACAGTTGATCAAAAGGAGAATGTTATGCTTGAAAATTCTAATTTTGCTGTGCGTGACACGAGCTTATAAACAATTCCAACACGATAAAATTTTAGACAAGTCCGAATTCAAAGAAGTAGCAGACGATAATTGCAAGTTGGTGAAATCTTTAAAATCCTGGTCTTTTTGTACAGAAAACACTGTGGATAATGAAGAAATTGCTTGTTACATTGTGGATAATGAAGAAATTGCTTGTTACAAGCAATTTCTTCATTTTTCACAATGTTTTCCAAAGCTTTCGTAATGAGGATCATTTAAAAGCGTCACTGTCTGGGAATGGGTGAAGACAATGCTAGCTTTGTATTTCTATATGAGGGTTTATGTTTTTGTGCGTTATTCACGTAAATATGTACAGGAATGGAAATGCTGGTTTAAGTTTACTCGGAGACTTACTCGGAAAGTAATAGATGAATTTGAAGCGCATTCCAACTTCTCAGTACTTTCAGTCCTTTGATTTAAAAACTTTAACAAAGAACGTATGCTTACTGCAGGATAATGCGAATGTAAATTGCGTACCCTAGGTCGACAGTATATGTCAAAAATAACACACAGAAAAACACAGGTTACGATATCAGTCGGCGTCCGTAACAAATAGAAATATTGCTTTACAGGGGCATCAATTCACTTGTGATAAAACATTTTACTTTAGGGTGGTATTAAGAGTGTGATATGGACCGATGTGTTCCAATTCATCGTCTTGTATGGTGGTCTTATAGCGGTATTTGTGATTGTAAGTAACTTTGTTCTTTGCACTAAATTCGATAGTCTTTTGGAAACGGTGGATTTTAAATTAAACATCCTTATTCTTTTTTTCTTTAAGGATGATACTTGTTTCGCTACAAGAAAAAGGAAACAGAAATAATAGCATGTTTAATAACTTGTTTAAGTAGTCTATTTCCATTTCAACGTCTTCGAGTGACACCGGGTCAAAAACACCCAAATCCGAACTAGATCCTTCTAAGACGATTATCCCCCGGGTATTGTTTTCCATCGCCTTATTACTGTTCCGACAATATATAAACTTCAAAATGGCTTACGCATTTCAACTAATTTTTTATGCCACTTACTACTTTTTCGAATTGTTTTTTACTAATCTAGAGTAAAGAGATGCCAAGGTATCGAATGGATTACGCTGACAAAGAGGTGATGCTCTACCATCTTTTCATTAAACATCATAAAAGTATTCATAGTATCTCTTAAAAAATGCGCACTGTACATTTAAGCCTACCTTGATGGATTTATAAGTTTGGTTTAACAAGGGAAAAATCTAGATGTATTTGATTTTGAATAGGGCTTAAACAAGGTTGGCGGATTCAGTGGTGTGATGAAAGAATCTTCCGAGGCCAACCGTATCGTGTTTGATATGTAAGTTTCTTTTCCACCCAGCACTTCCAACTATGTTGATAGCATTGTAGGGAGGTATCGTTGTTTTCTCCGTGTAATAGATTTTAATTACTTTCATTCCCTCATATTTATATTTAAATTTGATATTATGGAAAATAGTTTTGCGAAAACGGAGGTCGTTTATTAAATTAAACAGGATATTTCCCTATTAGTCTTTAGCTTTTAATGTATTTGCATATTTGGACACTCACGTGATGCGTGGAACCGTTAGAATAACGTATCCAGGCTGGATTCACTAAATCCACGTCATCGTGACGTCAATCGGAGACTTTTTTCGCTAGCCCATTTTTAATTCTTTAGAGATTAGTTCAAAATTATGTAAAGAGCTAATAGAAATAACAGGCACGTAACCTAGTTTTGTGCCTAACATTTCATGTGACATAATCAAGGATGGTGTGTTACCATTGTCACTTTTTTTCTGTTGAATTCAGATTATAATGCCAATGAGGTTCTACGGTGTCAACAACCGAATGCCGTAATTTCTAAAAATAACGTGGGTTTCTGCTGCACCTTTCCTAGATAATCACAAACTGTTACTTTAACCCTTTCCCACATAGGCCCTCCTTTTTCGCCCCTCAAGATTAAAAGCTTTGGAAAACATTATGGAAAATGAAGAAATTGCTGGTGTCAAGCAATTTCTTCATTATCCACAACGTTTTCTATCCAAAAAGATGAAAAAATTTCGTCAACTTGATTATGTCGTCTGCATCTTCTTTCAATTTGGATCAGTCTAAAATTTTGTTGTGTTGGAATGGGTTAAGCGTATTAACTTACAGTGAAATTCTAGTATTAAAGTTTGAATGAGTGTAATTCGGTCCAATTGGGATTTTTATCTAGGTTTCAGAAACATCGATACCTCCCTTTAAGGGACCAGTTATGTTCAGTAGCAAGCAGTTACATAGTCAGTTTGTATTTCCGATATTTTGGTAAATCACTGACGATATGAAATTTCAATTTCAAGAGGATTTTAAATATTGACAAGTAATTAGGTAAATGATATATTAATTCTTAAATGCTTTCCAGTAGATTATCGAGATTTCCCGGTAGATTATCCATCGATAATTTCACCGACAAAACAACGAAACTAGCAAAATGATTAACTATAGTAATTTTAGCCCTGCTTTCGCTTATTGCGCTACTGAGCGTCGTCTACGCGGAACCAAAGACATTCATGACGTCATCAGGATGCCATGATGAATGGCATTTAAGAGTCCCTTAATGATGATATTTTGTCTATTCCTGCATGAAGAAATAGTACAATTCTTTGTTTTTCTTGTAAGATCGATTTATCTTTCATTTCGTGAACAACTTAGCATATTCTCACTCTTGGCTCCGCCACTCGTATCACATGCCTTTTGTTATTTACTCGATGACAGATGAACCGATCTTACACTGAAATCAACTAATGTCCTCTATATGTTTCTGATATACCAAGTGTCAATATTTTTATGGGACAACAACAACCCGACTAGTATAAACTGGTACTTTCAATCTCGTCCTATAAAACTATTTGTCTACTGCTTGATGCTTCAAGAAATGGGAAATAAAACATTGCACATATTGATAACATTTCACAACGACTTAAAACGACATTTATTGTTAAATATTAAGAGGACATGGTGTTATCATAGAAATCAGTTACATCAATAGTGGCTAGAGAAGAGTCGTTATCATCAGTGATGATCACGTGTTTTGTGCGCAAAAAAACGTGTTGTGCAGTATTTCCCATCTTATCTTTCACTATTACTTCCAAGTATTTTATCTTTTATGCATCTGTTTTCATCAGTTTGTTTTCATTTTAGCTTGTCTGTCCGTATTCAAGATAAATCCCGAAACAATTGTTCTTGTCTGCATGGCCTTCAACTTCAAGTAACAATAACATTTTTCGTACTAAGCGTTAAACATTGCAACGAAAATGTTCAAAGTATATACAAATCTTTTGAACATCGAAAAGTCAAAACTGAACTCGAAATAAAATGATAATAAGTTATAAATTTATTGATGCATAAAACTGCCATCAAAATTGTTGCAAAACTTGATTCATCGTACTGCATAAATTATAAAAATTATTGCTTATCGTTGTTATTCATTTATCTATTTATATAATGCATTTGAGCATTTTCTCTGTTATATTTTCGTAATTTACCAATGGAAAATATTATTCTAAACTTGTTTCATAAATTGAATTCAATTAAATTGATTTTTAATGTAACATTGTACTTTATTAATAATGATCAAACCGTTTTATCATTCAAGTATCGATCCCGATCCTCGAGTGCGTCACTCGGTATGGTCGTGTTTGATTGGTGGTTTCTTTTTATGGTTACCAAACTGTTGTAATCAGTCAGCTGTTCAACGAATGTGTTCTGTCAAGACACAAAGCGAGTCAAAGAAGTGAGTTTTACACCGATTTTTTGTCAGAGTGTCCTACTGGAATTATATTCTTAATGCTTTCACATTATTCTTAAAGTTCTATCATACATTACTGTGAACACTTGAGAAAATCGACTTTTTTTATTATTAAAATGAGTAAAAGAACATTTTTCACATTCATAGTTTGCAATTATTTGTTGATTTCGTTCTTTGGTTGTCATATTGTTTATATTGTTCATTTCAATTTTCCAATTTGTCAAATAAAGATTTTGAATTTGGTATAACTAGAAAAAAAGACAGGAGACCTAAAATTTATAAGTTATGAGCAAAGGAAGTATGTGCTTCCTTGGTCTTAATCACCTGTACAAATTACCAGACGGCAAACTTTTAGACTAGTCAAAATTGAAAGGAGTTGCAGGCGATATATATAACACTCCGATGTTTTGCACTAAGCAGTCTATATTCTTATGAATTTAATGTGTTCTGTCTAACCACTTATCTTGTACAGATTGGTTCTTCTGAATATACCAATGGTGATAATCTTTGTAACAACTCTAACTATGTTTGGCCTGATGCTGTTCGCCTACTACAGAATAATACAATGTGACCCAGTAGAGGCAGGGTATATAAATAATACTAATCAGGTAGGATATGAGGAACTATTTCCTGTTTTCGAGGACTTAGGTAACGACATTTCGTCAGTGCAAATTTAAAGGTTTTACAGAAGAAAATTTAAAGTGAGTTTGTTTTGAAATACAATCATTCAGTAGGATAGAACATAATGTGTAAAAGGAGGAAATTGCTTGTTACAGGAGTTAAATTATCTATATATGTAAAATAACAACAAGTTTCGTCCTCGAATTGAAAATATCACATGGTTCTGTGCCATACGTTTTAAATAAGATCCATAGGATTATGCAGGATATGTTAAGCACTTTAACTTAACGATTTTTAAGAACAGAAGATTAATGGATTAACACCTTTATGATAATAAATATTCGATAAATCATATCTAAATTGAGTTATTTCAAGATAATCAACTGATTAAAATCTATTTGGTATAGCAGACACATAACGTTATTTACTAAGATACATTCTCACGTTTTGATCGATTGATAAAATAATTATATATGTATGGAGAAGGTCAGATTTCTATCAAGTTAGTTCAAGAGATAGAGTTCCTTTTACACCACCACCAACAACAACAACGACAACAAACAACAAGTAATACCAAATCTGATGTTAAACATAGGTTGTGCCGTATTTTGTTATAATGGTTCTTCAAGACTATCCTGGTTTAGCTGGTATATTCATAGCTGCGCTTTTCAGTGGGTCTTTAAGGTGAGTTCTATTTGAAAGCGAACCTATTACTAGAACTACTGATAAATCACCGAAAAGGTCTTTGTTTTGTAAATTCAAGTCCCTTTGTCCATATTCAAAGGGATAATAGTAACAAAAATAAATGTGATACTGCTAGTACTAATGATATTTTTATTGACAACAGTCACGCCCTGAAAGCATCGCGATGAATTAATCGACCACTCAAATCATTCATTTAGAGCGGGAGTCAACTTTGAACTCCAACATTGGCCGATAATAATGTGAAGTAATTTCGTTGGTTTGGCGACTTTTAAGTTGTAACAGATTATTCAAGCTATAGTTTCGACGTTTCTTTCGACAATTAACCGTTCTGTTTTTTGTTACTTTTTACGATAAATTTGGCCATGACTTTTGCAAAATAATGCCGTTTAATATTGAAGTTAAACTTTCTGTGGGAGCTCAGGGTCCAGTGATCCATTAATTAGTAAACATAAATCTGTCGCTATAAAGGAGCCTATTGTTTAGAAACAAGGAACGGGAAAAATTCATATTGCAGTCGATCTTGCTCGAGCGACCACTTCTATAAAGCGACCACGTCTATTAGGCGACCATAATCGAAATCCTCTTTTAAAGCAAAAGTTCTTCAGACCTAAATGTATTTTCTAAATACTAAAATCGAAACTTATTACTATGTTGTTTTATAATTTTTTATAATTTATGTATGCAATCGGATCAATCTTTCATAATTTTGGTAAATAAGCGTAATATGTAACAACTCTCTTAAGCAACCACTTTTTGATCGTACCATGAGTGATCGATTAATACAAGATTTACTGTATGTCTGAAAATTTGTTTTTAAACAAACTTAACAATTAAGGCCCTCTTTTTTACTGATGCTGGATATTATTTTAACCCTTGTCATGCTGATAATTTATCCTTTCTTCATATTTTTTATGTCGCCGTCATAGCGCAGTCGGTAGCGCGCCAGACTCCTAATCTTCAATCATGGGTGTCATGGGTTCGATCATATATTCTTTCCGACAATTGTCTCTCACCAATGGGTGGATAATCGTAAACCTATGTGGGATAGCAGCTGGAGGCTGAAATACTGTTAAAAGCGGCGCTAAACCCCATTCAATCAATCAATTAATCAATCAATCAATCAATCAAAACATTTTTGGTCAAATTTAGATCTACCTAGTATACACAATATTCCTAATCACTAAAAGAACAATAAGGTAGTGTGGACTAAGACCAGGCTGCACGTCTGTGCAGGCTGATCTTAGTCTATACACCTGCCACAGCTATTGTCAAAACAGGCATATTCCGGGATCAGCATGACAAGGGTTAAGAACGAGTTAAAGAATAAGATAAGATGAATGCATATTGTTTTCAGGAAAAAAAGAGAATTTTGAATGTGTAATGATGAAATACCAAATTATTATTCGACACATAAAAACGTGACTTTTGCAAGATTTATCTTTTTTTAGATGACGAGTTAAAGTGGATTTGGTATTTTATGAACACGAGTTTTATATTATATTTATAATGTTACATTAACTTTTACGATAAATCAATAAAAAATTTGAAATTTATTGATTTACTATATTCTATGAAACATAATAAAGATGTTTGCAAATGACTTCTTTACAAGCATTATACGACGTCAATTTAACCATAAAGAATTCGTTACCATAAGCTTCACCTATGTGATATCCAAAGTATTCAAAGACTTGATATCACATCCGCACCGTAGATTATATTTATAAACATAAACATTTTTGCGCTAAATTATAAATCAGTTGTGTTGTAGAAATATACCACATATTTGCTGAATTTCAATTTGCCTATAATATTTGGGTATTTTACATAAAATTTCAGCTCCCTATCTTCCGGAATAAACGCTATGGCTGCAAACACGTTACAAGACTTTCTGATTAGTTGTAATGTGAATTATTCTCAAAAGATAAAAACATATATTGCGAAAATCCTAGGTATGTTATTTTACGATAAGATAAGTAGGGAATTTCCTATTATTCATTCAGAGTTTTGTAACCCTTTGAAATTTAGTAAGGCTTTGCCAAATTCACTAAGCCTTTTAGTTAAGTTCAATTTTATAAAACAAGATCACAACAAAAAAGCAATTCGAAAAAAATCAAAATGAGTGAGTACCTGAAATTTCCGGCCATATCCCATTTTAACTATCAAAGACTCAGATTAGACTGTATAGTCTTATCAGAGTGTTCAATTGCACTCTGATACTTATCCAAAGTTTCTTTGAATAATCGGCGAACATTCAAATTGTCCTGATTGACTGTAAAGGCTATTCTGTGTCTGTACTTCAAGCACATATAAAATAGATGGTAAAGCCTCACAGTGGCTTATATGCTCCTGCATATCAAGTTAAAGAGGCGATTTTCCTCCTCCGTTGTCTGAACTCATACTAGACATTTTCAAGCGGACTAGGGAAAGGGAGAGGTAGTTAATTCTAACCACTACTACCCATATAACAATTAGACAGACCAGACTATGTCTGTAAGGTGTATTTCACAAATATACTAGTATACTTGAACACACCCGGCCTCAAGTCGGTCTATGCTTGGTGGTATGGATACGTATTTGCTGATGAAATAGATCAAGGAAATAAGCCTTTACGGGGACATTTGTGTTTCCAGAATTTACTCAGATTTTGACTGGTGATCTTGTGCTTGTTTGGTGATCTGGAGGTCGCTGGTTAGAGCCCCAGTGTCACCGTGATGTGTTCATTGGTAAGACACTTCATAGCCAGCCTAAGTCTACCAAGATGTAAAATTCGGTAGCGTTTGGTTTAAGCCACCATCCACCAAATCTCGCCTTCTTACCAATCTCAAAAAAAAAGCGTCGGAAATAATTGTGGACAATAAAAACATTGCTTGTAACTAGACATTGTCGCAAAGCGGACTAATACCCCATTACAGCGCTTGTCCATATACAAGTGCTATCCGCCAAAGGGTCTTAACAAAAATGGACTTTTTAATTAAAGGGCCATAACTCCGTTAAAAATCAATGGACCATAACTAAAATAGGATATGCACATCTCTGACTTATACCGAGTCTTTCTGTGAAATTTGAATCAATTCGTCCAATGGTTGCTGAGAAATTGAGCGGACACGATTTTTCACCAAAGGGCCATAACTCAGTCAAAATCAATGGACCGTAACCCAAATAAAATATGCACATCTCTGCTTGATACTGATTATATCTGAAGTTTGAATCAAATACGTCCAATGGTTGCCCAGAAATTTAGCGGACACGAAAAAGCTACAGACAGACGGGCGGGCGGACCGACCGACCGACAAGCTGACTCCTATATTCCCCCCAAACATAGTTTTTTCTGGGGGGGGGGCAAATTCTTCAAAGTCCTAAATGTTTCCTACCCTAGTAGACATTTTTTCTCGATTCCACCAACTTGAAATTATCGTCTGCAATTCCTTAAAATTTGAACCAGGTTAAGATTTTGTCATGTGTTCATCTTACGTATTTTTCAAAACAGTCGAATTATGATAGACCACACAATCAATACATTTTCTTAAAAAAGATCTGATGATTTCTGCATTTCTGCTGAAGTCTTGGAGCAATAATTCTTCTTTCATGAGATTTTTTTGCTTTGTTCCTTTACTTGCTATTTTGCCGGTTGTTCGTGAAAAAACCGAGATGTTAAAGGGTTAAGCCACTGCTTTTCTCTCGGGGACATCGAATTATCTGGATTGTGTGTTCTAGAGCTTTCGTCACATTCAAAGTAAAAACAAGATGGTATAAACTCACAAATACTTCATTACTAAGTCAAAATTTTCACGATAACGTAGGCCTATTCTGGGCTACATGTCACTTAACAAAATTTGGATCTATCAATTTACTCTTCAAGTTCTACCAAATTACTTTCATGTCTTTTAACACTAGGAGATCATTTGTTAGAGGAAAAATTCACTGTGAGGATTTGAGTATATTTAATCATCTTCTTTCGATTTTACTTTTCAGTTTTGATATATGGAGCACTCGCTGTTGGTTTCGCATATCTAGCGAAATATTTACCGGGACCCCTTACACAAGTACGCATTCAGTAGTTGATGTATTTGAATAGTAACTATTCCCATGGTCAATGTCGTTTATAAACCCCTACTCTACCGTATAAAACAACAACAACGACTCGACGATTAATCCTTTATCACATAATCCCACATTTAAATGCGCTGTAGAGCTTTTATGAATAAAAAATATGTATTGATTATATACATACATTTTGAAGTGGACAAAACGAACAGGACGAAAAAACAAAACAAAACAACAACAAAAAAATAGAAAAAGCGGTAACTGCATGACTGTTGAATAAGGGTCAGATTTTGTAGCGTTAAATGATGTCATTTTCTAGCCTGAATGACGTCAAATTGATATGTGGAAATAGTAACATAAATCGATAATGTTAATTTCCAGACAAGTACATACGTTATTTCTAGGAGTTCTATATTCTAGCTTACACCTCGTGTTTGCTACTCGTTACGTTTGAAAATTTGTTATTTCAAGAGGCCGTATAGTCTTGACCTACGGTCTCTTGAAATTCCAAAAGCTTTCTCCGAAGCTCAAAGCAGATACAACTTGCCAGATGGTCAGTATAACACAATATTCTATTTTCAATCTCCGTCTTTTTTCTGAATGGATATTCCGATACTGGTCCTTCCTCATATCTTGTTATTCCTTACCACATTTTACCGGCACCTCAAGACAATTAAGAAACAAAGAGAATATTTGTGAGCAAAGATACAGAATAGTTGCGTGCACAAAATTCTGTTCATGGAAGAGTGTAGAAAAATTCAGCCAATCAGAACGCTCGAATCTTGATGGACACAACCAAAATTTAAAGTATTTTGAACTATAAATATATTGTAAATAAAACTTATGTTATTTTAAGAAAAGTGGCTTGTACGCATTTTAAAAATCTAAAAATGCCATTTTAGATTTGCAACACTTGTATGGGGGCAACAGGCGGTCCGGTGGCTGGTATTATGTTCCTAGGTGCAATATTTCCTCAAGCAAATTACATTGTGAGTAACACATATTTTTATGTTACGAGATGAATAGAATATATATGTTTTCGTGGAGGCATGAAATGAAAAACCTAATCACACTGTATACGCGAAGTCCCTTCTCGTTTTTTTCTAAGAAGGAAGTAATTAAGTGAGATAATGCAACCTCAACTTAAAGTTTACACAAATTTTCTTTAGTTTGAATCAACGGTCGGAAAACAGGTTTTGATAATTATTATGATGGCAAAGTTGAAACATATATTCGAACCACCAACAATGATTTATATTCAAAATATAATTTTCTTATTACAAAGATCATTGAATTATCACTCCTATTGTGTTATTATACTGTTCATGTATAGATTATGTATAAAGGGCCGGAGGCCAAAGTACAAAATTAAAATGAATACAAAAATTTGTGGCATGGAAATGCCACCACTTATCAGATAAATTGACACGAAAGAAACACGTTATTTTTCATGAAAACTTCAAGTATGACAAAATATCACATTAAACACGAATTTTATCTAGTTGGTGCACTGGAACTGCCACCACTTACCACACAAATAATTAGAAAAAATGGCGGATATTATGTATTTTTCATGATGCCGGTTAGTTAAATTAACGTAGAAA
Source organism: Fragum fragum (assembly GCA_946902895.1). Classification (NCBI taxonomy): domain Eukaryota; kingdom Metazoa; phylum Mollusca; class Bivalvia; order Cardiida; family Cardiidae; genus Fragum; species Fragum fragum. Next base: position 19,734,667 of record OX336366.1, read on the forward strand.
GTTGCTGTGTTAGTGCCTTGGAACTGCAATCACTTACTAGATAAAGTAACGGGAAGAAATGGTGGATAACGCGTTTACCGTACAAGTTGACATGAATTAAAAAAAAAAAAGATAAATAAAAATAACGTGTTTTCCGCCATTCATTTCGCGTTAAGTACCTGGTATGTGGTGGCAGTTCCAGAACAGTAACACGACAAATTTCGTGTAAACTTATGTATCTCGTAATATAACAAAATAAGAATATCACAAAAATAAACATGATATACGCCATTTTTATCGTTTTAATATCTATTAAGTAGTGATAGTTTCATGACAGTATTAACACCACACATACTTAATATCTGGTATCTTAACAGACAGTAACGAAATATCATGATGAAATTTAATAACACGAACATTTTTCAAGAAATATAAAAAATAACGCTTTATCCGACATTTTTCGTGATAATTATCTGGTCAGTGGAGATAGTTCTATACACTGAAGCAAACTACCATTATATACATATTATTTCCAGTGTTGTTTTGTTTAAGGGTGCTCTATCGGGCGGTTTACTAGGACTCAGTGTGAACATTTGGGTTGCCTTGGGCTCATTACTCAGTGGAAAGGCTACCCCGATGTCACCACCAAACCCGGTATCAAGCTGCTCTTTTACGAACGAAACTTTTGAAGGAAGCTTTCTGTCAACAGAAGACCTGACACGAGTCTACTGGTCGAATATAACAACATTGCCCTCGGTAAAGCAAACCATGGCGACCGAGTACGTCACTGAAAGACAGATAAGGCAGGCAACGCCTACGGACCTCTAATAACATAACATAAGCAAAAAGTATAGTGGTTGGAAGGCGACATTAACGTCGTAACTACAGTTTGAATAATCTGTAGCTACGACGTTTAGGTCGCTATACCAACCAAATGTTGGAATTAAAAGTTCAAAGACTTTTAATAAATGAATAGATTCAACAGATAAATGTTCTTAAGTCCAAAAGTGCTTTTTCAATCTCAAAAACTTTTATAAAGCCATTCCATTAGTACCTGTTCAAAACGTTGTAACCACAACATTTTAAAGACGTACCTAGGATGATAGGATCGCCCATCAACGATTCAAATATTTTTTTTGTTTAGAGCAACACAAATTGATGCCATCTGGTGACAAAGATAAGTATTACTGTCGGATTACATTAATTGTTACAACCCGTTTTGAAATACATCCGAGTTTTATTCCAAAACAGGTTGTGACAGTGCATACTTCTCAAAGCAGAAAATATAATCGATGCCAATCTGAAAAGTTTAGAAATGTCTGATCCAACTCAATGCACTGTTTTAGAAAGCGTTGATAGGCTCCGTTATTTTTGGGTGTGTTTTTTGTTAAATATATTTCTGGTTCCGCTTTCCGATAATTTTGTATCGAAAAACGATCATGCTGGGGGAGCTATTGTGATCGGTCATCGTCCGTCGTCCGTCCGTTCGTCTGTCCGTCCTCCGTCCGTTCACAATTACAAAAAAAATCTTCTCCTCCTAAACTAACCATGGAATTTAAACAAAACTTCACAGAAATTATCCTTACGTCATGCTCTTTCAAAATACTTCAAAGAATTGAAATCCACGAAGAACTCTGGTTGCCATGGCAACGGAGGGAAAAAACTTAAAAAATCTTCTCCTCCCAAACGGTAAGGCCTTGAGCTTAGATAATTGGTATATATCACCATCTTTTGACCTTTTACCAAAATGCTTCAAAGAAAAACCGTATTTTGAAAATTAGCCCTTTTCTGGGCGATCCCTGGTTTTACATAGAAATAAAGAAGGAAATATTTAAAAATCTTCTTGTCCAAAACCATAAGGCCTAGAGCTTTGATATTTGGTACAAATCATCATCTATTGACCCTCTTCCAAAATACTTCAAAGAATACCATATTCTGAAAATTAGCCCTCTTCTGAGCAATCCCTGATTTTCAGATTAAAAATCTACTTCTCCCAAACCATAAGGCCCAGAGCTTTGATATTTGGTATATATCATCATCTATTGACCCTCTACCAAAAAACTTCAAAGAAAAACTGAAAATTCTTTGTGATCCTTGATTTTACAAAGGAATAAAGAAGGAAATCTTTGAAAATCTTCTTCTCCTAAACCATAAAGCCTAGAGCTTTGATATTTGGTACATATCATCAGCCATTGACTCTCTACAAAATTACTTAAAAAATTAGCCATTTTCTGTGCAATCCCTAATTTTAGTTAGGAATAAATAATGATATCTTTGAAAACCTTCTTCTCCTAAACCATTAGGCCTAGAGTTTTATACTTGGTATGTATTGATGTCTATACTTCAAAGCATTACCATATTCAGGAAATTAGTGCTATATGGTGGGATCATCAATATACCTAGGATTAAAAGAGAAATCTGTAAACATCTTCTCCAAAATAATTAGACAGAGGGCTTTGCTATTTTGTTTATATCATAAAGCCATGAACCATCATACTCAGGGGAGCAATTTAGGACCATCATGGTCCTCTTCTTTAAATTCTATCTCTAATCAAGAGATTGTTCTTTACTTTTTAGTATTTTCTTTTTCAGAAAACCTAACGTCGATTCCGACCACCTGGCACTATATGACATTTCATACATGTACTTCGGTTTTATTGGATTTATGACGTCACTTCTGATCGGCCTTTTCGTCAGTGTTTGTACAAGTAAGCAAGCCTTGTATTTATCCTTTAATTCGTGTAACTCCAAAATAATGTCGGGATCCCAATTGAAAAGTGGTAGCACACTATAGTCAGAATTTTTAAGCAAGAACGCCTCCTCTACAAGCAACTTTTTCTTTGTGGCTCAATTAAAAAAAGAGCGATGGAATCGGAATTGGAGAACAGTTACCAAGGATTTCGGGTTCGAATCCCGCGCTGCTGGTCACGAGGGTATATTCTCGGACAAGACATGTCACGGTCCACGTCTAACACTGGTGATACCAAGGAAGCATATGAATGAGAATGTCAATTTTTGAATTCAAACATCTTCTTGGAAACTTTTCGGAATTTACCATATTTCACAAAAGTATCGATTTTGTTACCCTCCAAAAAATTATGATCGGGCGAGAAACATTGCTTTGTTTGCGGTTGTACCAACAAAAGAAGTCCCCCATGAATAAGTATTTTTTAAAAAGTCCTTTTCTGGTGATATGTTGATTTAAGTTTTATATGTCGAAAACATTTCTTTCGTAGAATTCCTTAGGATTTAGTCATAAGTTCCAATCGGGTGAAAAGTACGGGTATTATGGAATGGACTTGTTAGCACTGTAAAGAGCATGTCTTCGAATGAACGAAACTCTTTTCGAATGTTTTTTTGCATGAATGTGCGTCCGGTAGCCATCTCTTAGATACTTTCGTGATATTTTGGTTTTGAAACCTGAGTTTAATGGACGTGGCTTATAAGCACTATATAAAACAAAGAGAAATGTTGAGAAAATCTCTTAATCTTCGTATTTCATAACAATGTATTAAGTGGGAATAATCCTTTGTTTAGTGTCCCTCTCTCAGATTACACCAAGAAATCTTAATAATGCGAAAAATGGAATTTATGGCAGGGGCTATTCAGCGCAATATTGAAAATGAAGGGAATCGTCAAAAATCATCTCTGGAGTCAAGTAAAGTCCCTTTCCTTGACCTTTATCATACTTGCTTACACTTTGAAAAAGTAATTCCAGGACTATATTATCTCAAACGCTTTCGCAAACACTGCTTTTTTCAATTCTATTTGCGGTCATGTCCATCTTTTTACCTTTAACTTTGAACTGCTTGATAAGAGTTCGTTAGATCGGTAACATATTGAAAGAAGATTACCTTTTAATCGACACCATGCTTAACCCTTTCCTGTCTTTTTTCAATTTTAGACTGGTCCAAATTCAAAAGTAGAAGACAATTTAAAGTATATGTAAATTTAATTGAAAAAGAAGTCAATTCAGTAGGGTTGAAAATATTGTAGAAAAAGAAGAAATTGCTAGTTACAAGCAATTTCTTCTTAGTCTACGATATTATCTCGATTACAAAACAAAAGATCATTAAAAGCAGGGGTTGAACAGGAAGGGTTAATCTTTAGTTTCAAACTACTTTTGACGATTTGAGAACTGATCCTAAGCAATAATTTTTGGTTTGTCCCAAAGTATCATTCATTAATAATATTCGTTTCTTACGGACCAGTGTTTCGATAAATGAAAGAACCATTGCCCTCTAGGCAGTATTGCTTAACGTTGAGCAAACATTTGTCTTTTGCTTCTGACGTCATATAATATGTTAAACGATATCTAGGCATCTTCGTACTTAAATCTCAGTAACACCAAATGTCGTCAAAAGCAATTATATTTTTATTCGCCTTTAAAAGGGTATCTGCGGCCTTTCAATTAAATCAAAGTACTGAGAGTACTGTAAGCTAGCAAATCATAGTTTTGTTAAGAAATATTTTCTGTCAAAGGTTATCATGATAGATAAACGAGGTTAAAGTAATCTAGGAAACCTTAGACTAAAGCAAATAGAACGAAGTTGCAGACACTAATTTCAAGGTGCTTGAACTTAGAAAATATTTAGGAAATATTTCCCCTAGTTGGGTAGAAAACATTCTGAACAGTGAAAAAATGTCTCCATTGTCCACAATGTTTTACAAAGCTTCTTTTCTTTAACGCTTCAAAAACGGAATGGAGTGGTGAAAGGTTTAATAGCATGTTTTTAAAAGAGGTCTCTATAGTTTGAATAGAGTTGCAATATTCATTAAATACATAAAAACTGCTTTTATGGCGTATGTATTCAGTGGATTTAATAGTTATGCAGTGGCAGTATGCACTCGTTGAACTTAGAAGACCTCAACATTTTGTCTATTAACGTAAGCTATCAAAGATGACGCTTTACAAGCTAAAAATACCGTTTCTCAATTCCAATTTATGCAGAAAAATGGACAACTGAGACAGAACCACAGTTTATTTTGGCATGCTCAAGACGTTTGTGGAAAGGAAAATACTTAGTTGAACAAGAGGAACCATTAAAGCAGTATATGTAGACACTTGACTTGACCGGGATATTTCAACCTGCTGTGTACCCATTGTAAAAGAGAAAAAAGTATAAATAAACAAAACTATAATTATACTGTCATTACAGGACATGTATAAAAACTAATAAACCCTTACATTACACTTATTTTAATTTTAACAAATTCAAGATTTTGTTGTCTGCTTAAAGACCATAATTTGCTGGATATATTGTTCAGGGTAATGGTGCTATTATATATTGTTTCGAAGTTTTGATACATTTCTTTTATTTCAAGCATTACTAACACCAGTGTATAATTTCCCATACGTTTCCTTTTATCGGGTAATCGGTGAGGTAGCCAGATTTGTTATTGCCAATTTAAAGCGAAGGGAATGTATCTTTTCGCTTTCTGCAGACTTGCTGACGAGCTACAAAACAATATTTGATTCGAAAAAGAAATGGTTTTTACAGGGACCGACTTACTTTTATGCGATATAAATCCAAACAAGGGGCTTATATCTAGAAGCTTAAATGTTTGTCATTATTTTAGAGCGATTTTCTCTGAGTGTTCACACATTTTGGCACGTAAAATCATCGATTTGGTTCAAATAGGGGCGTAGTATTTAACTTAACAGACTGTCTCAAAATGTATTTTTCTGCGTGATTCGATGCCCTTTAAACGGGATAAAAGCCCAATTTATAACCCCAAACAATCCAAAGTATTTTTTCTTCTTTTTGCAGTTGCATCCCCGTGAAACAATGAATTAAGATTAGAATCTTCTGAAAACATCCAAAAAGTAAACATTGGTGAAAAACATGATTTTTCGCTCTTCAAAAGACGAAAAAAGTTATACTAAATTTTGAACAAAATTATTGTAAGCCCTAGATCTTTTGAACAGTATTTAAATCAGCCCTGCGTATAGGATGACATAACGCACGCTTCAGTTAAACTCTTTACCACATGACAATATTTCGGACAGATCCAAATTATCAGGAGCGACAGAAGATAATTTCAAATTGATGGAATTTCTTGGTATTTTTGAATAGATAATGAAGAAATTGTTTGACACAAGCATTTTCTTCATTTTCCACAATGGTTTCCAAAGCCGATATTGTAACGCAACTGGAGGCGATATTATAACAGTTTTATTTGTAAGGAAAATATCAACTTGAAACTGAGCTTCAAAAATACTCACGGACGGGTTAACTTTGGTTTTGACTTTCAAAGTGTAGGTAACTTATAAGATGCGATGCGGGTAACTGATATAGCCCGGATCAATTGAAGACCAGACAACAAATGCATGTGGTGTAATTTTAAAGCAATAACGTTTATGGTAAAAAAAGTTCTAGATTCTTTAATTTTTCATTCTAGACCTAGGAAAATTTCTGGGATAAGGCCTGGCAACTTATATTAACCCCATTTCAAGCTTTGGAAATGTTCGAGGGGCAATTGTGTAGTATGTTGGTAGAAAAAAAAGGACCTCATAAAAATGGACCAATCGCGACTGTCAATCAATGAATCAACCGATCTATCAAATCATTTATTCAGTCCGGACCTGAGTTTACAACTCCAACATTTGTCGGCATTTGTAAACTTTTTTTGGTGGTTTGGCGACTAAAATGTCGTTACTACAGCTTATTCAAGCTGTAGTTACGATATTTAGGTCACCAACCAATCATTTTACTTTTTTGTTACATGCTATTGGCCATACATTTTGGAAAATAACGCCGCAAACAATCGGAGCGGAACTTCATGTCAAAGTTGATAGGCATGACCAACGGACTAAGTGGGAGGAGCCAGCGATTGGTCAATTGAGGTCTATGTAAATAAAGTTATAAAATCAATTTACAGAGACAGTAGTATTTTTTTTTCACTCTTATGTTTGACAGAATTTGATTCTCAAACCTAAACACTTAGGGACAATATAGGCCACCATATGGGCCATTATTGGCCTTAAAGGATTACTGCAAGGAAATTCCTAGTGAAATTGTGGCAACATTATGGGAGTATACCGCATCTCATAGCATGGTGGAGATTTGGGCGCATGAATAAGTCCCATTTTAGGAATCTACTTTGTGTCCAAGCTAACGAAATAGTAGTGTGATTAAAAGAATTTTGTTCATCGAAGTATGAAAAAATAGCCACTATAAACACTTGAATCATGATAGAAGACACCTAAATTGAATTATTCGCGAATGGAAAATTCTTGCTGTTCTACTGAGAGAGCGAATATACATGGCTATAAGCGAAAGAAAAGAGTATTTTTACCTATAAGGTAATGCTTTTTCGGTTTCTATGGAATTGACTAGTTACAGCTTTTTAGTAGCCAAACAAACAAAATGCTTTAAATAAATATTTGGGGGTCACATTTTCTTCGTGTCTGAATGTGTGATTTTGATAAAAATAATCAACTCGCTGAAAGCGCTTAAAGCCCGAGATATGTATACATGAGATATGTAACCTAGGCAGAAAAAAAATGATGGTCGGATTTTCGGAGGTGCAACTTTCTACTCAAATCTACTGTCGATTATGCGCATATCTGCCAATTTGTGCGATAGGGGACACAACCTGCCCACAATAATTTCCATCTTAATTTTGAGGTATTGTAACGACATATTTACAACTATATATATATTTTTCACCCGATCAAATTACCTTGAAGGGATCTAATAAAGGCCACCCAAGGATCCTTCATGTGAATTTTGGTTGAATGATGGTCACTACTTTCTGAGAAGATTTTTAAAGTAAAAGTTTACGCACGGACGGATGGACCGACGACGGACACCACATCATGACAAAGCCCCTTGGCTTTCAGCCAGTGGAAATAGAGAGACAGAGATAGAGGGTGAGAGAGGGGGGATGGAGCGTGTAGCCATGTTCGAACTAGGAGGCTCTCGAGTGCGATGCGAGTGTACTACCACACAGACCAATTTGGTTATCTATATATGCGCTTTATAATCTCGAAATAAAGAAAGCGAGCGAGGGCGGGCGGCCGTTTACCAAGTTAACATGATTATGTACACCTCTCAAAAGCGACATGTTCGGAGATAAAAATATAAAAAACAAAGTCCGAGCAGGACCAAACTGTTATCAGACAGTGCGAATATGATCCTATGAATGATCAATTAATTTATTAAACAAAACATTCCAATCGTGCGTAAAACCGACAGCTTTATACAGCAACTTCGTCTAACCGAACCGTTTTAACATTGTTACTCTAGAATAAGTGATAATATTTTGGTATGAAACAAACACATTATGTTTTCTTAACAATATGATATGATTATATATGTTTAATAATTTCCAATATATTATATATCTCCTCTCTTGCTTTCCATTCCTTCTCGTCTAAATCGGGCATATTTATTTATACTCGCAATCATGTAATTTGCCCGGATCCGATCTACTTTCCATGTGGCAGAATATCATAAACAGAATATCATACCTATTGCGTTAGATGTTTTTACATTTTTACATTAAACTCTGCATGGGTTGAAATATTACCGTGGTAACTTTAGCCTCAGATTGTTACGCAATCTCAGGCTAAACATTACAGCGGCAATCCGCAAAGTCATAGTCGGATATCTGCGAAATTTGATTAACGTATTCACCATTAGTACTTCAGAAAGGTACTCATTCAAAGATTCTTCCGACAGCTGGCGGATCGCAATGTTGGCCACGCCCACTGACCTCTGACATGGCATTTCTACACAGATATCAAAGGTTATAAGTTTGCATGATTTATTTTCTGGAACATAGAACAAAAGGCAATCTAAATGTAATGACAATAGAAATAAGCTGTAATTACGACGTTGAGTTGCCAAACCAACAAATTGTTATGATTTAAATGTCGCAGATTACCATCAACTTCTATTATGAAAGAATGATTTGGTTGGCCATCTAGTTGTAATTGACACCGCGATTCGTCAAGACCATTCGCGGCAGTCAAATAAGTAGTCGACCAATGAAATCATACATGAGTTTAAACTCCAATTGGCCGCCATTTTCTCAAGCTATTTTGTTGGTTTTGCGTCTTAAACGTCGAAACTACATCTTATTCAAGCTGTAGTTACGATGTTTAGGTCGCTTACCTACCATCTACTTCTTGTTCATGATACTTGCCGTATTTTTTTTTTTTTTTTTTAGAAAATAACGCCGTTTAAAATCGAAGTTGAACTTCCCGTTTTAGTCGACTATCGGAGCCAACAGAGAAGTGTGCGGTGCCAGAGAAAGGTATATTGACGAATACTCTAAGATATTCTAGGTTAAACACGTACTGAAATTGTTGGAAATTTCATGTGTACGTTAAATTTCATTTACACATTACTTCTTTGTTTGTTTCAATCGGGTTCAACGCCACTTTTACCAGTTTTTCAGTCATATCGCTGAGACTAGGGCACCAAACCATTGATGCTCCTCACCGATGATACCACAATATTCTTTCCGGGCCTCTAGTTGCCCATCCCACTGCAGTTTGTAATTCACTTTGACGACTTGTTATGACTTCTCGTATCTAACTCTTGTTATAAAAATCAATTAGAGCTAAGCCATTTACACACAACCCATTATGACACAAAGAAGAAGTATGGTTATGGTAAAAAGCAATTTCTTATTTCCTCATAATGTTTCTTACTTCATTCAGCAATTATTTTCCCATTTTAGTGATCTTTGAATTGTCTTCTGTAACTTCTTACAATTTGGACAAGTACAAGGTTCTGTCCCGGTAATGGGTTAACCTTTAGCAAAAATGTAAAGCTGTATTCTGTGGTAAATTATTGAACCCATTCCCACCAAAGGACGCTTAAACCCATTCCCACATGGCAGACTTTTAGACTGGTCCAAATTGAAAGGAGTTGCATTCGACAATATAAAATTCATTAAATTCTAAATCTTCCAACTTTTTGAGTAGAAATCATTGTGTAAAATGAAGATATTGCTTGCGACAAGCAATTTCTTCATTTTATACAATGTTTTCCCAATTGTATTTCTTTAGGGGCGTCAAAGGCTTCATTGTGTGGGAATGGATTAAGACCTCCCCAAGAAATATAAAAAGCTTTGAAAAAACATTGTTGCAAGCAATTTCTTCATTATCCGCAATGTTTTCTACCTCAAATGTGAAAGAAAAGATTAAAAAAAAATCATATGCCTTTAATTGTCGCCTGCAATTCCTTTCAATTTGGGCCAGTATTAAACTTTTGCCGTCTGGTAATGGGTTAACACAGAAGGGATAAGCAGTGGCGTAAATACTGCTACCTATTCCACAACTAACGTAGAAACACGGAGGCAACACCCCATACTGCCGATTACATTATTATGTCTGTTTTTGTAACAATTTCTTTCTCAATTGGAATTTATTATGGAGTTTGCACAAAACAACAGACAATGCAGAGGTATTTGTTTTGGGATAGACAACTTCATCTTTTTCAAGTAGCTCTTTCGGTGGCAGTCACGTATCAGTCTGCTAGATCCGTGCTTGGAGCCCAAGCAGAGATTTATATGAACCATACCATGGCAACATACCACATGCGCGGACTCAGTTTGGCCTATATCCTAGGGGCATTTGTAATCGCCCCGTTTGTGCACCCGATGAAGCTTACAAGTGCCTTCGAAGTAAGTCTAGCACTGCATTAAAAATCTAATTTCTTGCAGATATATAAATAAGTCGTTGAGTATAATCGATGTTGTTGTCTGTTAGTGTGTGTGTGTTTGTAATTTATCAATTTTGAAATCAATTCATAAGATCGATAGGTCTGCTGAAACCAATTTTCCAAGTCACGCAGAATTCATTTGCATTTCAGTTTATAATATCCCACGTGCTAAGTTACTAGTGGTTCGTAGAGTAGTGCAGTCTTTTTAAAACCGCTTGAAATATTAAACATTCATTTTTCCCAGACCTTCGAATTCGAAATATGTTCAGTCTGCCTCTACAAACTTTCAACACCGATCAACCAATTTCCGGAACGCCGCCCAGTACTCCTTTTTATGTATATCTTGCGGACACTTGTGGATCACCTTGTCTACAACACAATGGGATTTAAAACGGTTCTCTGCGAGTAATCCTTTAGTCTTGGAAAGAACCGAAAGCCACAAGGGACAAGTCAGGACTGTATCGTTGATGATCTAAGACATCGAGCCATCAGCTTTTCCTGTAATGTAACAGATTTATGAGCTAGTACGTTATCATGGAATAATTTGTTGCCGCCAACACCGTTGTGCGGTCTGTATTTCTAGTAGAAATCAACAAGTTGATTAAGAATACCTACCAGAGACAATTTGAAGGACCAGATCTTTCGGATCAAATAATTTCTCATACAACGTGCAATATGATGCTTTTCAACGGCGCGTAATGACAGGTCTGTCTCCATCTGCTGAATCCCAAACATTATTTTAAGCTTTAGAATCAGGTTGAAAATGATAGATCTAGGTTCCTTCTCCTGCCACTATCTCTTCCAAACGAAGTAGGTCATATTTATAATTTTTCTATAAATTGCTATGCAAGTCTAACGCCACCTTGGTTCTGATCTTCAGTCAGCAAACAAGTCAACCAAAGCGCGGAGATCTTACGTAACCAAAGTCGTTCACGTAAGATTTTTATAACGCTTGACGAATGAATGCCATTTAGCTCTTCTATATGTTGCATGATAAAACACACGTTTACCTCAACATTCTTTTCCGTCGAAATTGGATACCAGTCCCCCTCCCCCCTTGAGGGTCATTTTCAGTTGACTCCCGAACATCGAAAAAAATACCCACTTTCAGGCTGTAGTATATGTAAAGCCCAATTCCTTTCAACCTTTTGCAAATCAGCATGAGCTTAAGTTGGTGGGAGCCCTAGATGTGTTCGAATCTTACAATAAATACTCTTTTGTAGCTAGCAAAGCGTCAGCTTTGATAGCTTAAGTAAACAGACAAATTTTATAGGTCGTCGCAAAGTTCAACGAGTGCAAACTGCCATTCGAGGCTTAACCACACAATCCATTTAATGCACACGCCATAAAAAGTAGTTCTTATGTATTGCAGGAATAATGCAAACTCTATTTAAACTATAGAGATCTCTCTATCGAAAATGCTATTAAACCCATTCCCTTTAAAATCCACCTATTAAGCATTCCAGGACAAAAAAATTTGAAAACATTGTGGACAATGAAGAAATTTCTTGTAACAAAGATATTCTACTGACACAAATTCATTCGACATCAAAGGCGTTCGGAGAAATCAATGATTCAACGGACACTGTGAGTAGTTCTTATGTATTGCAGGAATAATGCAAACTCAATTTAAACTATAGAGATCTCTCTATCGAAAATGCTATTAAACCCATTCCCTTTAAAATCCACCTATTAAGCATTCCAGGACAAAAAGCTTTGAAAACATTGTGGACAATGAAGAAATTTCTTGTAACAAAGATATTCTACTGACACAAATTCATTCGACATCAAAGGCGTTCGGAGAAATCAATGATTCAACGGACACTGTGAAAAATGACGTGTCAACCGTATCATCGACTGTGAATAAATCAAAGGTCTGAAAGTACTGAGAAGTTGGAATGCGCTGAAAGGGTCATACATGTGGAATTCGGTTCAAATTCAATTATTATACATTCCGAGTAAGCCCCCCTCCTTTAAACTTAAACCAGCACTCCAATTCGTGTACATATGTGCGTGAATAACGCACAAAAATATAAATCCACATACAGAAATCAAAAACTAGCATTGTCTTAACCCATTCCCAGATAGTGACGCTTTTAAATGACCTTGATTATAAAAGCTTTGGAAAACATTGTGGAAAATGAAGAAATTGATTGTTACGAGCAATTTCTTCATTATCTACAAATTTTCTGTCCAAAAAGAACAGGATTTTTGGGAAATGCGCGGAAACTTGTTTCAGGGTAATCGATTTGAAATACCGGTTTAGACTTAGGAAAAAAGAATATTTAAAGCGCTGTGAGTAAAATTCAAAAGAAAAAAAAACGTTAACGTTATTGTAACGTTATTGTTTGCACATGTTTTCCCCTTTTCCCAAATATTCCTATAAAATGATGAATATAGTATTAAATCATCTTCGGCGCCCTGTAGTCGCGCGATTTCCTTGTTCGTTATTCGGCTTTAGTACCGTAAAAACCTTAAGTAAAAAGGACCAAGCTGAAAGCTAGATGACACTTGTTAAAGGTTTGATGTGTTTTTATTGATTTAAAGTTATATAATCCTTTACAAGTGCCATATTATTGTCTACGGCTACAACTAACCGATTGTCCGTGAGAAGTAACCCGAGGTGTATTCATATCAAGGAGATCACGTGATATGTATTATCAAGAAACCCAAAATGGAATTGTCTTGAGTTCATTTTGCGGTTTTGTCAAATCTTAGTTGGAATTACTCCGCATTCCAACTTAAAAACTGCAGTCAACATCGGATAGGTTAGGCCAGATAAAACAGAATAAAGATAATAGAAAACCTAAAGTGATCCTGACTTCAGATCCATCTACACAGACAGAAAAAGGACCGATTCATGATAACAAGACCTTATTGAGGAGTTACCCGGACAAAAAAAATCCAGAAAATTACTTCGTAGATCACAGAAATTTCCATATCCGATAGGGTACTTATCATAGGCAGCTCTATCCTCCAACGCATTAATAAAAGAGGTTTGGCCCGAAATGTTGATGTAATAATGAATCGTTGAGCAAAGGTTTGGCAAATAAAATGGAAGCTAGAACGAGTTAAGATTTCAAATTATCAACCAATAATCGAAATGTCGGACGAAACGACATCGACGAGGGAAGAAACGAGGAGGCTGTCAAAAGCGACTTCGTTAAGATTATAAACCATAAATTCCAAGTCACCTGGAACAACAATATTTATATTTGAAATAATACCTAGAAGAAACGTAGACGTCAGCGATATGAACAATATCATTAACTTCTTATGCGAGGATAATGGAGTAACCTCTATTTCTGTGAGTCAAAGACTAAATCTGAATTCGTCCCTATATTGGAAGATCTAGTCCATTTATCCGACAAAGGAACTGCTGTTTTATTGAAAATGTAAAACGAGTACATTCCATTACTATAACAAAAGCCGAAACAGAAACAAAATGCATATATTTCCACAGGTTTCAGTTTTAATCGTAGGTGCTGTTATTTTTTTGTGGACAAGAAGGGCATCGAGATGAGGATTGTGAGAATAGTAAACAAAACAACTGAGGAAATGCACATACAAACAGATAAATTAGAAAGAATAACCGCGAGATTTTAAATCTCGGTTGTATTCATTGTGGATTGCCCAATCATTTTCCTCTGAATGTCGACGAGTCTTCTTGCATTAGGAAATAGCGGACAGTTACACACTTATTTCCCTTAAAAACAATTTCGATGCATTGTGTTTCATATGTTCAAATTGTCAATTATCTCCTTGCAACTGCATCGTTCTTATCTCTAACTATGAGAATGTACCCAAATTACACGGATCTAATTCTTAATCAAATTTTCGTTATAGTTCTAATTTAAATGCATTTTAACAACCTAATTCTAATAGTGCTATATCTTATTCTAATTCTAAATATAAAGAATGTACGAATAATGAACCAACCAATGAATCGATGATGTCTTATAGTAACAACCATTTCAGTTCTCGGTAATAAGTATATTGGACCAACAAATAAAATTTAAACAAAAAGGGCTGCATATCAATAACTTCAATGTTCAACACATTCTCCCAAAATTTGATTAGGTCAAATATATATTATCTGCAAATGAAATTGATATTTTTGGCGCTTGCGAAACATTTCTATGTGATTCTTTGTGCGACCTAAACATCGATGTTCACAATTTCACATTTGTAAGGAAAGACAGAAAACACAAAAAGGGGGGGTTTGGTTTACCTAAAAACTCACATCCCCTTTAACCGTGGGTCAGATTTAGAATGGGAGAATATAGAATCTATATGGATTGAAATAAGCTACAAATACTCTAAATCTTTTTTATTGTGCTTTGTTTATCGGCCACCACAATCCAACAAAGAATGGATATCTTCATTTGATTTGCAGTTACAGAAAGCAGATGCATACTGCACTGAATGTCACAAAATTGGTGACTTAAATTTGAACTACATATCAGAGATGAAATACTTTGAGTGTAAAGAGTGGTCAAAATTTACTTTAAAATACGGACTCTCACAAATAGTTATCGAACAAACTCGAATATCAAAAAATATCTTCCACAATTATAGACCATATCTATACGAACCGAATTGACAGAGTGACAGAAATATTTGTTTCGCCTCTTTCGCTTAGCGATCATTTTCCAGTTTGTATGACGCGAAAAGTAAGAAACAGGCCCCTTAAGGAAAATGGTCAACCAATTCTTACGTTTAGAAGTTTCAAAAACTTTTCAGTGGTCGATTTTCAAATGATTTAATTGCTTCAGAGACTCATTTAATTGAACCTGAGCATGATCCAGAAAATTACCTTCTTTATTTTACAATATCTGAAACGGAACTTTATCTTAACATGCCCCAATTAAGTCAAAACGTGTAAAAGGTGATCATCTATCCGAATGGATGAATACCGAGCTAAAACAAGCAGTGTACGAACGAGATCGCTGTTATAAATTTAAAAAATGGAATGAGTATAAAACTATGTGAAACAAAGTGGTGCATCTCATTCGTAAGAACAAGAAAGGAACAAGTAGTAAAGATCTATGGAAAAACTGCACTAGTCCGACTGATTGATGAATGGTCAAAAGAAATTGATACAGGAAAAATTAAAGAAGGCATTTGATATTGTAGATCATAAAATTTATTATGTAAGTTAAGGTTACAAAACTTCCGATGAATTCCTTAGCAATATATGAATCTTATTTATCTGGCAGAAAACAGTATATTTAGAATAATAACAATTTCTCCTCTTCACGTACTATATCTTGTGGTGCCCGACAAGGTTCTATATTAGGGCCGCTCTTGTATGTAATTTACATAAATGGTATGGGTTTACACATTAATGACTCAAGCTAAGACCTATATGCAGATGATTCTATACTCTATAAGTCTGGATCAAACATTAATGAAATACAAACTAATCTACAAAATGGTTTGCAATCTATACTGTCATGGTATTCAAATAATAACTTGCTTTTCAATCCAATTAAAACCAAGTGTATGCTTGTCGGACCAAAATATAGAATAAAGAATATTGAGCTAGGTTCAAAAATAAATGACATTTGCGTTGAAGTTGTTGAGTTTTTAAAGATCTTGGGTGTACATGTTGACAAACATCTGTTCTGGAATATCCATATTGACAAAACTACCTCTAAAATCAACAGTAAAATTAGTTTGCTCAAACGAATTTCGAACTATCTCACTCTGGAAATGAAGCAACTATTTTACAATTCGTATATACATTCCTCTTTGACTATAGCTGTACAGTTTGGTGGAAAAGTGCTAAATATAGGACCTCTAAATTATATGTACATGTACTTCAAAAAGAACAGCTCGTGTTATTTTGGGCTTTGCGCTAAGAACACCATCCATAGAACAATTTACTCAACTAAATTGGTTGACTTTTGAAAACGATGTAATTAACACACATATGATTTTTTCCTATTTCCCGAATTTGAAATGATCGTTTGCCATCCATTGAATTTCGACCAGTCTAAGTATTATTCGTGCGGTTAGGGTTTAAATAATACGTTGACACGACGGCGAAAATAGCGCGAAGAAACAAATGTGCACTTTCAAGTCGTCTAAAGAATTCAATATCAAGTTTGCAACACTTGTATGGTTGAGACAGAAGGTTCACTAGCTGGCATGCTTTTCTTGGAGCTATATTTCCGAAGGCAAATTACATGGTAAGTATTGTTCGTTAAATATCATAATCGATTGTCATTCGATTGTCGTTGCTTTTCGACAAGGACATATTTTATAGGCAGTGGCTGGTATAATATGTTTTCTCCGATTATCATCGGACAAATAAGATATGATTTTCTACTTGTCGAGACTTCAAATGAACTTGTTCACTAAAACGCGATAAATACATTTTGAGAAAAAAAATGTTGTTTACAAAGAAATGGACCCAAGCATTTACCACAAAAATTTCTAACCTTTTTTATTAACATAATTTATAATTTTCCAATACATAATGATATGCATTTCGTACCATCCTTGTATTTGCCCTGTTTTTACCTGTCCCGAACAAGTTACCTAGCAAAATGTACTTGTCCGCAAGTAGAACAGCCATTCTTGTACATGTCGATCAGTGGATTCAACACCCTGATAGATCTTATTTCTTTATTTGTGACGCAAAACCTTTACGGAAGTATCTTGTTGTTATTATCAACATCATTAGGTCTAAAATTAATGCCATTATCATGATTTGTTATGAGCCATTAATAATTATCTCAATTGCCATTGTTTTAGTTTTATCTTTTTGTTGCAAACCCCCACGACAAAACAAACTATAAGGATAAAACAAAAGAGCAATTTTTCATTACAGGGAGCTCTTAAAGGTGGGTATAACTCTAATATCGGGGTTGTTATGGGTTCATTTCTCAGTGGCAAAGGCACCCCGACGTCACCACCCAACTCAATATAAGGCTGCTCTGGAATAAATGATACGTATAGTGCCAGCTATCTGTCAGCAGAAACCGAAGTATTTTCAAATAAAATTTTAACTTTGTTAAAGACGACGGAACATGCGTAAGTAAGGTTATCCAGAGGAATTAGAAACAATGTTAAGACAAAATTATAAAGGATAGCACAAATGTTAATCATTTAAAATAGAAACTGACTAATTAACACATTCCCACAAAATCCTGCATTTGGACGTCCTTGAAGACAAAGGGATGTTGAAAAGACTGTGTGAAATGAAGAAATTGGTTCTAACAAGAATTTTATTCATTTCACACAATGTTTCTGTTCAAAAAGGAAAATATCACCAACTTTAAATTGTGATCTGTGTCTTCTTTTAATTTGGCTTAGTCTAAAATCCTGTCGTCCGGTGATGTGTTTAACCTATTATTGTATCCGAAGCAGTAATACGTTGTAGATCTACAATAGCTCACTCACATAATGCCATTCGTTCACTTTACTTAAGCTGTAGTTTGTCACAGTCAATTAGTTTATACTAATTTAATTTAGTTCGCTTGCGACGAAAGCTTTAAGCTTATAAAGTCGCTCTCGAACACACAAACCAGATGTTTTCACGGCCCTGAAAGAGAGGCAGTGGCTTAACCCAACTGCTACCCACTTCTACAGCTGGGTTGACCGAGGCTGGCTATTAAGTGTCTTGCCAATGAGCACACCTCGACGACGGTAGGGCTCGAGTCAAGAACTTACACCACTCGGCCATCGAGGCAGTCAATTAGAACTATCGACTTACCAATCAAAGAATATTACGGAAGCCCTGAAGGGCAATTTTGACTTTTCATTTCTGACTTTTGACTAATGACTGTTGAATTTTGAGTTTTGACTTTTGAATTTGATTTGGCGCGCGTGCGTTTCTCATTTTTCATTAAAGAAATTGGCCGACAGGAACGACATTCCTGATGAAATAAGTATTCCTCAATTTTAGACCTTTTACTGTAAGTATTCCTGTTTAATACATACACACTCAATAATGAGAAACATCGCTTGATCTAAGAAACGCCTAAAACTATCATTTAAACACACTTTAATGCCAAAATATCTCTTGGAATAAAAGTTGATTGTACCAATTACGTACCAATTACGTTGTAGGAGGGAAACAAAACTTACAAACTATCGGCACAAAAAAATTATCATTATTATGATATTCAGACTCTCTGTTATTTTTGTTATTTTGAAGCATTTTAATAAACTCGCAATCAAAAGAATACATATTTTATTCAAAGCGGGCTATTTTGTAATGTAAATACGACTTATTTATAACAAATGATAGGTTAAAGAAGGTGTGCCCCCCATAAGCTGGATTTTCATCCCCTCTTACCAGAATTCCTTGATCCGCGCCTCGGCTTAATCACATTAAATCGTACTTAAGACTCAGGTTGAAATTTAAGGCGTACTCCATACCCAGTCCCCAAAATTAAGAAGACTTGAGACTCAGAGGGAGGGGGTGGCACCCTCAGTCTTTATAGATCAAATAATTCAGTGATATAAAATTGGCAACTCATGTGTTTTTCATTTAAAAAATATGTTTTATTTTTCAGAGGTGCTGAAATCTCCACAGAAAATGAAAAGGCTCTTGTTTTGGGCTACTTTATTTCTGACACTCCCTGGATTGTAGTATGCGTAATACCAACATACTTACCGAATGTATCTTTGAAAGATGGACCAGCTCGTATTACTGAGTATTTCAACCTTAGCTTCAAGTACAAGGAAATACTTGGATTCCTATTGTCAATGCGACAGTTGAAAACTATTTTAAAGAAACTAAAGCTGAAAAGGTGTGACATGCATACTTTTACACTCGAAAAAGGAGCTGCAAACTCAGGGAGAAACCGTTGGATACAGAACTATGTGGCATCGGCTTAATGTTAATTATAATATGAAAGTAAAGCGAAATGATGTAATGTTAATTTATTTCTGGCATTTGGGCCCTGAGGGTACTCAACTGAGAAAAACCCACCGATTAAAAAGGCGTGTAAACTGTGCCAATGGACCTAACTATATTTGGCATATCGATGGATTTGACAAATTAGAACCATTCGGTTTTTGCGTTCATTGGGCAATTGATGGGTTAAGCAGGATACTTATTTTGCTCGAGGTTTCGGATACTGATAGTAACCCGAAACTTATTTCAAAATATTTCCTCGATGTACTAGAAAATCTCGGGAAAACACGTCGTATTATTCGTTGTGATGCTAGAACTGAAATATCAGATATCTGCCTTTTACAACAACTATTTAGACACGAAAGCACGGAGGCATTTGCAAAACACAGGAGTGTCATAATTGGTAAAAGCACTTCAAATCAGAGGATTGAACATTGCTGGTGTTCTGTACGACAACAGGGTCTGCAATGGTGGATTAATTTCTTTAAAGATTTGAGTGATTCCGGTGCATATGATGAACTTGACGCTGTCCAATGTGCAAATTTAAAATTCTGTTTCATGGGTCTTATTCAAAAACGTCTTGACCGAATAGCACAAAACTGGAATACTCATATGATAAGACGTCATTGTAGGACTGGGCTAAATTATGGAAAACCTGGTGTAACGTTTTTTTCTACCTGAAACATTTAGTGCAAAGGATTACGGTACGCATGTTGATAAAAAGGACGTAGTATGTTGTAAAAATATATATTCATTTCAGAAGAACAAAAATGCGAAATTTCACGAGCTAGCACTTCTTTTGAAACCTGAACTCGAAATACTAAACAATGCTGAAAGTGCCCTAAGTCTGTTTATCGAGCTAAATGAATTGATAAGGATAGCCGAAGAGTTATTATCGAAAATCGAAACAAACTAATATGATGAAATAATTATCTACAATTTAATTGCATAAATTGGGTACCAACCGTTGGGATCACTATCATGTACGGTTCTAAAGACAATAAAGTCATGCTTGACTGCACAATAATCTGCCCAAAATAGTCAAAATTGTTTGAAATAAAATGGATGTTTTGATGGCCACTTATCTATATGATCAAATATTGCGAAAATAATCAAAAACTTTTCTTACAAATGAAATCCAAATTAAAATGATAAGTAATTACTACTTTGTAATGTTTTCTCCTTAATATCTGATGTTTTGTTTTGGCCTATTTGGCCTATCTAATTTTACAACAAAAATATTGACCCAGCAATACAAGGGTTACTCGTTTATTAATTTACTACAATCTCTTTAAAGTAACAAAGTTTCGTGATTCTCGTGCTAAACAGTACCCCTGACTCTCCTTTGATCCTAACTATCCTTTTAAAGACATTGCTATCCACGTGCTTTCCAGTGGGTAATATTTTGAATTGATCACCATGTCGTGCATGTCAAGGTCAAAAGTTTCTATCGAACAATTACTTCACAGATGAAATAGTTGACCAGTAATCGTATTCGTTTTTCACGTGGTATATTAGCTTAATTATCTTAAATCCTGTGACTTTTAATCTGTATTGCCATAGGTCTATATTCGGGTTGAACATCGGTAGAATTACCTTTAAATACCAAAAGTTGAATGTGTGTACAAAAAATAAAATTCCTTAAAACCTTTTTGTAGATGGCCTAATCTCAATAAGTTTGCAAACCTTATGTCTTCTAAAAACAAGAAAATCATTTTTAACTTGGCAAAATTTATATTTGAGGCTAATAATTTAAGACAAATAGAAATTATAACAAGTAATAGGTAATATAGTTTCTTCACTCACTTTTCTCCTACATCATGTTGACGTTCGCATTGTCTGTAACTTGTATATTGCTATGTGTGCAAATAGCACATTTAATTGCAATTAAAATGTTTTGATTGTATTGTAATGTCAATTGTCTTCTAATTCATATATGTAAATAGTCAAAAGTCGGTAGAATATTGTAGACGAGACCAGTGACTAACTGCAACCAGTTATCCCTTCTACATCGACGACGACATTTTTACTTTCTCACGTCCAATGGTACTCTAGTAGAGTACACGTAGATAGATTTTCGACGATTTCAATATAGATGTTACAACAGTAAATAGTTTCTTGGACGAGTATTGGAAAAATCATCCGAAAATCCATTTATTGTTGTAACATCCACAGGGAAATCGTCGAAACAAAATGAAATTCAAAAGACAAAAGTCAAAAGCAAGAAGATATAAGTCAAAAGTCAGATGACAAAAGTCAAAAGTCAAAAGTCAACAGACAAAAGTCATAACTCAAAAGTCAAAACTCACAATTTGAAAGTATAGTTACATTAAAGTACTTATACTCGTCCAAATTTCATTTACTTTTGTAACACCCATAAGGAAATTCTTAACTAGAGCTGTCACTATAAGATTACGCATGCCCCTAGTGGTGCTAAGTCAAGAAATTTCCATTTTGACCGTAAAGGTCAAGGTCATGTGGAGGTGAAGATCACCTATAAATAGGCCAATGTAAAGCCCTTAACCAAAGGGATGTTGTGTCTAAATATGAAAGGAGCTTGTCAAGTATTAACAAAGTTATGACCAAAATTTAGGGACAGACAGACGGAGGGACCGACAGACGGACCAAAAACAATAAGCCCCGATCTATCGATCTGGGGGCTTTAATTATGCCCAGGGATTTTATCTTAACTGTTTGCATACAGTAAGGGAAAGCTTATAATTTAAAGGTGCAAGCGTAATCTCTTACCCGACAGCAAAAACCTGTAAATTTCTCATCGGTTTACTTTATATAGTACTCAACTTTTGCTAGGGATCAAAACTGAAAATTGTATTTTGTACCCCAATCGTTACATCCATTCAAATTTATTGTTTCCCCATCTTCTATCATTCGGCTCGGCTTTTTCTTTGGACAAAAAATTGAACTATCGTTTTCACCTTGACGTCGTTAGCGGGAGTAAGTTCGTTGACGTTAGTATAGCAAACTTTTACCTTTGCCATACCTCTGTTGTTATTGAAAATATATTTTTGAAACTTAGCATGTGTGTTCATAATCATAAGAACTATTCAAACTATCAAGGGGGATAACCCTAGAAGCAATTTTGTAAGAATAATGCTTCTTTCACTTTGATTATTTGCATTATCCAGCATCTGCAGCCAAGTGTTGGCATGCGTACGCGGTACTCGTAATGAAATGGTGATGATATTCTGTACTTGAAAAAGAATAGGTACAGCTTGTTTTAATAAGAATGATATTTCTCAAAGAAAATACAATGGCCTTAATTTTGATCCCTAGCAAAAGTTGAGTAGTATATTTTTAGATAGTTAACCTGCTCCCAATATATTGCTCAACACGTTAATATTCGTTATTTAACAGGACTGTTTGTACTAAACATCTGAAGCAAGGTCCTGTTGTTTGACCTCATTTACCGTTACTTTAATAGATTTTAAGAGAGTTTAAAGAGACAATTTTCCCGATCAAAGATCAATCCATCACACTTTCAAATGATTTTACAACGCATAACGATTTTATGCCAAATCACTTGAAAGTTGTGTGATACTCACACACTTTCACACGACTATACAACACAATACGATTTTATACCAAATGAAAGTTGTGAGGTACTCTGAGCATTATTATACACATGTGCAGTACAACCCATTGAAATTGAATAGCGATCAACCAAAGTCAAGTTGTCCCTTTAAATAGTAGTCAGTCTCACTTATAGAGCCGTTGTGATCAAGATGAGAAACATGAAAATAGAACAGAAGATTTTATAAGTTTATAACTAGCCCAATTTTTATTTCTTTCAAATAAACAATATATGAATGGGTTTTCATCTAGTTTATGACAATGTATTCCGAGATTTTAAGACGTTTGTTAAACGTTTGTTCATGAAATTTTAATACAAATTTTGACAAATGAAAGGTATACTAGCAACTTGTGGGTTTATCCAAGAACCACAATATCCTACATTCAAATCGGACCGTAGCCGTATAACTAAAGAATGCTCTTCATTTATTGTTTCTATTTTAAATTTAAATCATTTACATTGTCATTGTCTTGTTATAGGTACAAAATGCAATATTTGTTTTAAATATGATGAATGTTGAATATAGTGGCTTTTTGTGCAAGTGTGTTCAGACTAGATTATAAAAAAAAACTGTTTTAATCAAAATGACTGATCTGACCAGTCTAATCATTAAAATTACCGGTTGACTAGACGCAGCCGCCTATTAACTTTTGAACATTGCACGGTGTGTAGACGGACTATTTATACACTTGTCGATTGGATACAAGTCTAATCATTTAGATCCTGAAATTGTTCCCCTTGTGTTCAAACCATACAAAGTGTAACTGCTTTAAAAAGACTGATAAAACCAGTATCATCAGTAGTTTGCTTGCTTGAATGGGGTTTTACGCCGCTTTCAACAATCTTTCAGTTATATCGCGGCGGCTGGAGGACCTGACAATGGAATCCTGGTATTTCTCACATCAGTTCCACCATTACATCCTTTCCTAGCCCCCAGCTGCTATCCCACACAGGTCTACGATTATCGACCCATTGTTGAGAGACAAAAAGTCGGACAGGATGAGTGCCGCCGTCGGGGATCGAACCCGGGACCTCTAGATTGACAGTCCCACGCGCATCATCAGTAGTATACAAGTTTAAAGTTCCGAATGATTTAATGTATAATGCATTCAATAATTAAAATCAACGTCGTCTATTCTGATAGATTAACATTATTGATATAGAAAATGGTGTTACCCCCTTTCATCAAATAAAATGTTGGCAAAACTTCATCTATGAAAAATATAACTTAACACTTTTAAACTGAACAAAAGTAATGTAAGGGAATAGTTGTGATGAGGCTCACATAGGTAAATGATCGGGCGTGAATAATTCACAACTTGCACAGTTTTTTCAGTCGCCAAAAACATGTATTGTGTTTGTTATTTTTTTTATTTTATTTGTTGTTGTTGTTTTTGTTATTTTTCAATTAAATCAAATAATGACTTTTCTTCTTTTGCCATCTAGTTGAATTTTGTAAAATAAAAAATGAATTTGTCATGTCGTATATCGCCTACAACACATGCACATTACATATGTGCGACCGATTCTTGTTTTAATATGAGCCTCGTGTCACAACTGTCCCCTTACATTGAATAGAATATATCAACATTCAACCAAAATTAAAAGTAATACAGAACACGTTTGCTGTTCAAAACATAAATCGCAAAAAAACTCGAAAATGTAGTGGCTTACAACCATAGGGTCATGATGGCTCACCTGTCTACCAATACATAAACTACAAAAAAGGAAATAAGGTGTACACTATTTTAAGCTTCAAAATTGTGAGCATTTGAGAAGTATGCCTTGGTTGATAGTCATTTGACCAAGATTCGAACCTGGCCTAGAAATACTAGACAACTTTGCTGACCAATTATCATGAAGATCCGAAATAAATTGTGGCTTCTAGAGTGGTAACATGCTTTTTCTAATAATTTACCTAGTTTTTGACCTAACATGACCAAGATTTAAACTTGACCTTGAAATCATTGATACAAACATGCTCATCAATTTTCATGAAGATCAGATACAATTGTGGCTTCCAGGGTGGTAACAGCTTATCAAAAATTTGACCTGTTGACCTAGCTTTTGACCCCACTTGACCCAGTTTCGAACTTTATCTAGAATTCAATGAGGCAAACATGCTTATCAAATTCGCGGTTCTGCGGAAAAATCACACCCTGAGTGACCTAGCTTTTGAGCCCACATGACCCAGTGTCTAACTTTACATGAAGATCCTCAAGATAAACATTCTAAGAAAGATTTATGAAGATTGAAAAAATGGCCTCTAGAGTGGTAACAAGCTTTTTCTATTATTTGACCTAGGGACCTAAATTTTGACCCCATATGACCCAGATTCGAACTTGACTTAGAATTCATCGAGACAAACACGCTGACAAATTTTCTTGAAGATTTGATGAAAAATATGACCTCTAGAGTGGTAACTAGAAAGCGTTACGTTACGTTCCTTTACGTTCCGTTGCGGGACAGGGGGTTTACTTAATGCATATAAATGAAAGCGCTAGAGCTGTCACGTCGCCAAAGTTTACGAACGAACGCATGGACGACGGACAAAAGTCGATCTTAAAATCTCCCCTTGTCACCTTTTGACAGGTGAGATAATAAAACAATAAAGCATATAAAGTGTACATGGCAGCTATGATTATGACAAAAAAAAAAATCATTTTTATTACTAGATTTCTCTAACTTTAATTAAAAACTAAGCGTCTTTACAAACGAAAAATAATACATCATGCTTGGTAAGAGAAACAATACACTTTAATATATTACTTACTTTAAGAGATTGAAAAACAATAAAGGGCAATTACTAAAAAAAAAATGGTTCTTTTGCACTGCACTCCCCCTTGATAAGATCAATCTGCCCATGAATTTTTATGATCATTTCTCGTATGCTATGGACGAGATCAAAGTAAGAAAAACAACAAAGGCTAAAACTCAAAAATTAAGGCCGGTAGAGTTATGGTCCTTACGTACTACACTTCCCCTTGATGAGATCTATCTGCCCATGAAGTTTCATGATCATAGCTTGTATACTTTCAGAGATATGCTCCGGATAAGATCCAAGTAAGAAAACATCAAAGGACACTAACTCAAAAAATAAGCCAGGTAGAGTTATGGTTCTTATGCTCTGTACTTCTCCTTGATGAGATTTATCTACCAATGAAGTTTCACGATCATAGCTTGTATACTTTCATGGATATGCTCCGGATAAGATCCAGTGCACACCGTGGGCCCGCCGGACACCCGGACGCCGGGACGCCACGGGTGATCCCATATTACGTTCCGTCTTCGACGGGCGCATAAAAACATTTTTATTGAGTTTCTGAAACTATCAAAATTATGAAAATTATTGTCATTATTTATGGGTAATTTTCAATGTTTCAGACCTCCGTAAAAACCTTGCAGTTTTTATTATCTGATTAACTAGAAGACATAAAGTCGAAACTTTGAAGACATAATTGACATTTAGCAACAACCTCCTTCAATGTGAACTGATGCATGACAACTGAACACCCAGAAACGTTCAGAAATCTACTGTTTGTGAAGGAAGTACCTGATACAATTGAAAATGTTCATGTTTATTTTAAATATCAGACAACATTATGTTAAAAATTTAAGTCAAAAGATCAATGAGGGTACCACACACCCATATCGTATGGCCTTTATTCTATTTTGACAGCTGGCGTACGCTATACGTTTAATTTCAGCCCTGGCGTACGGCATAACTTTCATTTTTACTCAATGAAGTATCAAAAGGGGTACCCTAATCGATGAACAAACTCAGCAGGTTAATTTCATAATGACCATGAGAAATCATTGGATATGTCAGAAGCCTTGGAAAAGGTAATACCTTGATAGCTCAATATAAGTACTTTTATGTAACTATAGTTTTAAATTGTGAGTTTTGACTTTTGACTTATGACTTTTGTCTTTTGACTTAAATGACTTTTGAGTTTTGCCTTATGACTTTTGTTTTTTGACTTTTGTATTTTGACTTTTATCTAATTGTGTTCCAAACAAACCAAACTCAAAAGTCAAAACTTTAAAGTACAAAGTCATTAGTCAAAAGTCAAAAATAAAAAGTCAAAATTGCCCTTCAGGGCTTCCGTAAATGGCTTTGTGTGTGTGTTTGTGTGTGTGAAAGTTATCTGATATTGAACTTGTTTGTGGTATCTTTGATGAAAAAGATAAGACCAAAATTCAAGCCATTAGAACTTGTAACTTATGGAAACAAATTCGGTTGAGATATTATAGACAAAAATATTCTAACAAAATTTAGCCTAGTACTTTCATGTCAGAATTCTGGTCATATTGCTTGACAGGATATTAGTTTGTACCAGAGTCTCGCGTTCCTTATTATATCTCCCTAGCTCTCAACGATCTTTCTAAAATATATACTAAAAAATTAAAAAATACGTCTTTACAACCCAAGTTCTTAACAATGCATATACGGACCTGCAACAGGTTCCTGTCATATGCTTGCATAGTAGAGTGGTTGCTCAATTCCAAGGACTTTATACAACAGTCAAAGGGGCATTAAACACGAAAACGTAAAACGCTTATATAAACAAATCAAAGTTCTGAAAGTACTGTTAGCTAGCAAAGCATGGTTTTGTTAGGTAATCTTCTTATTCATAGGTGATCATAATAAATGAACTATGTTATCAAAGTTAATCCAGGAGTTAACCATTACAGTGCGAAAAAAAACTTAGACTGGTTCAAATTGAAAGGAGTTGCAGATCATGACAATTTCATGTTGGCGGAGTTATATATACCTACTAGGATAGAAAACATTGTTGACAATGAAGAAATTGCTTGTAACAAGCAATTCCTTCATTGTCAACAATGTTTTCCAAAGTTGTTATTTTGTATTTATTTGTGAGATGCATATAAAGTGGCATTGCGTGAGAATGGGTTTTCTACAATTTATATAAGGTTATTTCATAGTTTGTAATCCTGAAATTCATAAGAACTACCTTTCATGGCGTAGGCATTCATTGTTTTCGGTGGTTAAGCCTCCAGTGTCAGTTTGCACCCATTTGAACTCTATGTCTACCTCAAAATTTGGTTTGTTTACTTAAGCTATCTAAGCTGACGCTTTGCTAGCTAAAAAGAACTTACAAAGGACTTTATTCGCGATAAAAGTTGTATGGGTTGTGTAATATTAAAGCTGGTGCTCTCCAAACACCCATGTTAATGAGAAAATACACATGTACATATTCAGCTTTCAAATACCTTGTAACAATCGTGTAAATGAGGGTCAGGTTGTGATATATATGTGTCGATTTGTAACCGAAATCAATTAAGATGGACCGATACAGTTTGCCACTTGTTGCAATTTTTATCCAATGTATACAATGATCAATCTAAAGTATTTAATAAATAAAACAAAATAAAGTAAAGAAAATCTTTAAAAATACATGTAAATACTTCACTATTTTCCCCTCCTTTCCCCCTTTTCCCCCCTTCTTGCCCCCGCAGGTAGTCTATTATCCCCCCGTTTTAGCGCAGTTGTTGGCGCGACAGACTACTAATCTTCAATCATGGGATATCATGGGTTCGATCCCCGGCGGCGACACATATCCTTCCGATATTTGTCTCTCACCAATAGGTGGATAATCGTAAACCTACGTGAGAAAGCAGCTGGAGGCTAGGGAAAGGATATAGTGGTAGTACTGGTGTGAGAAATACCAGGAATCCATTGTTAGGTGCTCCAGCCGCCGCGATATGACTAAAATACTGTTAAAAAGTCGTTAAATCCCATTCAATCAATACAATGATCAGGACAGATTCCCGTGCATTTTTCGGAGATAAAGCAATTTTTTTTTTTAAAAAAACTGAATTTTTCGAACGAAAGTGGCATGAAATAGGCCATAAAATGTTCCATTGTGTATAAAAAAATGAAAACTGCGATATAAACTATACCTATCCGGGCAAAGTTGGCATATTTTGTGTAACCGAAACAATCTACCTTCCTAAAGTATGCATGCAGATGATTTACTCTTTTTGACTTATAAATAGAGGTACCGAATTGACATTTATATTTCATCTACATGGCTGATAGCCCAAGCTCATTGGCAAGATTTCATTGAGGCGGAGAGGGGCAGTAAGTTGGAGGCACAGACATATTATTCTGGCAGACTTTTTAAAACAAAAGGTTCATAATACTACACATAACTGACCAATCGCTGGCCCCGCCAACTTACTCATTTAGGTCGGCTCACTGACTCTGACAGGAAGCTACGATTCGATTTTGTTATGGAATTATTTCGCAATATGTATTGCTATAAGCATGCTATAAATAGGTAGAATGGTTGGTTTGCGACCTAAACGTCGTAACTACAGCTTAAGTGAGCTGTCGTTACGACGTTTAAGTGGCCAAACGTCGTTAAGACTTTGTTTTGCAAAATTATTGCAAGTAATATGAGTCAAATTATAACTAAAACTAAAATAGTTGGTTAGTGACCTAAACGTCTTAACTACAGTTTTAATTTTATCTCTATAGTATTTCCGCTGATTTATCGGCGCTACAGTAGCACATGCCATATGAGCGACGCCCTCAGAAGACGGTTATTTGATACGACGGATAGTGCAACTGATGAGAGCCCCGTTTGGTTCTTTAGCGTGCTCGATGGATAGCAACGTCACTCAGGGCAGCATCCGATACATTTTTAATTTGTTCGTGCAGTTAGGTCTATGATCTACCGACACAAGTGACGAGTTATGCAAAAACTCAGATACTTTTGATCCGACTTTAAATGGAGTGAAAAAAGAAAGTCAAATCTATATGAAGCCATGCCCAAACACAACCAGAGAAGTACCGGAATTTAACACAGCACAGACAATAAGAAATCAGAACACATAGAATACAAAGCTATCAATTTGCTGAAGAAAGAAGGTCAGGCCAGAGGAATCTGGACAAAATCCCCCCCGGACAGAATCCCCCACACACTTTGTTTATATTTTAATTTCTCTGAATTAAAATTGATTTAAATATTTAGTTATAATAACTGGTGATTAAATTAAATATTGTCAATGTACAGTTAATATTGGTATATTATGGTGCAGCTTTCTGAAGATTTAGGTGTTTTCGCCATTAGCAAACAATGGAGTTTGTCACAGTTTGAAAGTTTATACTTTCTGTGTGATAAATTGGTGAATGTTTTCTTTATGATTTTTTTATTATTATTAATTATTGGGCCTTTGCGTGAGAAAACCAAAGTTAAACAAAGGGTTATATGTGTTTTGTCTATATTCGTCATACTTATTCACAAATCATTAGTTCAAACAAACATTTTCATGCATGGCTCTCTTTTCCGGGGGGTATTTTGTCCTATTTGCAATATATAGTGCGTATGTGTGTGTATGGGGGGGGTCTGTCCTAGTTGTACTATATGTATGGGGGATTCTGTCCTAGTTGTATTTCAGACTGGGAATTTTTGTCCTAGTAAACAAAAAACAGTGGGGATGATTCTGTCTTGGTGGATTTTGTCCTACATTCCAGGCCAGACACTCAGTCAAAATGTTCATGTTAATGATGTAATTATGTTTTGTTAAATATTTTAAAATTGATCAGAATACCTATCTTACAAGTAACGTCATCTAGACATAAATAGATCTGACGGAATCAAATGTCATATCCATGCTCCAGAGGGCACTATATATTATCATTCCCTGTCAGGAATGTTTAAACATTAATCTTGGTTGTTTTCGGGCCATCCTAATGAGTCTGGCTGAGTATAGCAAATGGTCACTTTTATTTAATAATTTATTTATAGAACAACAAATTCTTACCGTTGGTTATATTTTAACCACGCCTCTGAGTTACCAGGGTGAATAATGAGTCTACGAGAGCATAAGCTCGAGTTGATTAGATTGAGCCTAATAGCCCAGAAAAGAAGTTAAATTTTCCATAACCACCGGTAAGAATTTGTTATTATAACTTTTTAATGAGCTTGTATTTATTCATGGGAAAGAAACGCCGACGTACTAAAGCATTATGCGGAATAGTTTCCCTTGACGAGTTTCCGTGATTTTGTTGTTTTGTTTTTTCCCTACTGTCAGTCGATAAATACAGAAACAGAGCTTGTTTGATCATACATAGCTAACATAACTACAGGAAGAATGCGTGGTAATAAATCCAAGTCATGTTGAATAAATCCTCTACAGAATTTCACTGCATTCAAAGGGCTGTCAGCACTTGATGTACTAGCCGTAGGTTAAAAATTAATTCGAAAATTTAATTTATACATAACTTTGACCTAAAAGAGAAAATCAGGTAGTGGTGATTAAGATCATACTTCACATATATGCAGGCTGGTCTTTGTATATACTTCCTGCCAAAACAGGTACATTCTGGGTTCTGCTTGTCATGGGTTAACTGTTAATATTTCGTTTTTAGGAAAACACTCGTGATAATAGGATCAAATAAGCATCGCGAGTAACGTTACAATTTTATCTTGAAATATGTCGAAGCGATGTAAAGGCAACCATAATCTTAGAAGGACATACCGAATGCCAAGTGGTACCAAACTTTATCGGCTTAAGTTTATTTGAACTAAATTTTCTTGTGTAATCAAATTTACTAAATAAAGAAACATATTAATCAAAACACATCCATGCATATTTAGTATTGATATAATCTATCTGGTCTTAATTGATATTATTCGGTGACTGCTGAGAAACTCTGAAAATATCCCGAGTTTAAAACAACGATAGAAAAATGGAGAAGTTCCTCGATTTTTCAGCTACTCGTGGACATTTAATTTATCAACGTATTTTGTATACAATGAATGCAAACAGGTGCAACTTCGATACACAGCCACAAAGAAAAAATGACCGGTTACAGTTATTGGAACTTTTATAAAATGGAAAAGTTCAACGAGCGTCCGACTTTCCAGGTAAGTTGACGTAGTTTTGAAACGGAAACCACGTTTATAACCTAGAGGCCACACACCTTTTTTACCAAATCAATGTTATTTTGTATTTTTTAGAATACCTATTTCGGCAATATGTCTCTTCATATATTGGTCGGACCAGAACAAAAGTGATATACAGTAAAATCTGAGTGACCAGCCAACCCTGAACAGCAGCCAATCTGTGATCAAAGGCAAGCTCAAAGCCCCCCGTGCAATTTCACTCTTTAAGTTTACTGTAAACAGTAGCCGACTGTGAAATGCATTCAGAGGCCGACCTCAATGGTCAAGTTTCTCCTTTATATAACGCTTGTATAGCAGCCCCTTTCATTACTTCAGACTAATTTTCACACCTTAGAATCAATAAGGTGTGAAGTTGTTACCCACTCTTTATATTATGAATGCCCAGATTTCCCTCCAAATATAGAAATACTTAATCTTTCTTAAAATGCTTGTACTTTTCGTAAACATGGTCAAATTTGTTTGTTTTTTTCAACTCTATATCAATCTGCTTCCTATAATCTGCACTGTGTGATTAAGCTTTTATAAAATAGCCATAATTTCTAATATCCAAATTTGCACACACATGTCAAAAACAAAAAAGAAGGACAAAAAAAAAACAATTATTTTTCCTTAGTAGAACTAAACAAATATCCCACACATTGAAATAGTAGATGTGATTAGATAAACATCTTTCAGATTGAATATTGTGAATAGCAGCCAATCTGTATACAGCAGCCAGTTTGGGCACTTCCCTTCAGTGGCTGCTGTACACAGATTCTGTTGTATATCAAATCGTGGAAAAATCTTGTTTAAGCTCAAGAAGACGAGGTTTTAATAAAAAGCGTCTATGTCCATAGCTAAACAGTGTTTTACCATGTCAAAAGTAGTATTGTCATCTTCACATACTGAAAATGAAGTGCCACCATGTTAAGTTGTCTAACCTTGTCTTATCATGTCAAAAGAGGTTTTGCTTTGTTTAAGGCACGTTAACTCATTCAAACGCCGTCGTGTTATGTATACACGTAGTGTTACTACGTACTTAAGTGATAGTGCTTTGTGTACTGCCTTTTCTTGTTTAAAAGTAGTGTTATTACCTTCAACTTAACATGTCAGCCCGATTAGCTCAGTTGGTAAAGCACTTGACTTCAAACCTCAAGATCACGGGTTCGAGCCCTGGGCTGACCATATCAACTAAATAACTAATTGTCTTTCGGAAGAGACGTTAAACCGAGGCCCCGTGTGACGATGCTATCCATCGAGCACGTTAAAGAACAAGGCAGGGCTCTCAGTAGTTTCGACCTGTATCCTTGCACTATCCCCCGTAACAAGTAACCGTCATCTGGGGGCGTCGCTCATATGGGCATGTGCTACGGTAGCGACGATAGATAAACGGAAATACAACTTAACATGTTAAAAACGACGTGATCATTTCAAAATATCGCGTTGACTTGTTCAAAATTTGTTTTGATGTGTAAACAGCAGTTTTTGTTATGGGTAAGTCTATGGTGCTTTGTCAAATCAATTTTCTATGTAAGTAAATTCATGCATGTCTTTTGTGGCATTGACATGTCTCCGAATTACCTTACTATGTCAAGAGTATTGTTGTCATGTTCACATATAATGCTCAAAACGTATTTTTATCATGTCCTATGTAGCGATGACTTGTCAAAACACTTCATTTTTATGTAAAACAGTTATTGACTCATGTCAAATTACGACTTGTATAAAAACGTTATTTTTGTCAAAGGGGTGCGTTGAACTGTGATCATACCGTCCTATTAAACTCGCTATTCTAACAAGATGATACAACTGTTTAACACAAATGGACAGTGTTACGACAAGTCAGCCACCTTTTTGAATAAGATAGGACTCGTCTTTGTATAATGACACAAAGTATAGTCAAATTAACATCATATATTACCATAATGACACTTTTTCTAAACAAAATCAAACAATGTAAAGACAAGTTAACACAACTCTTGGACACGGTATAATCATTTTTACATATTAAGACAATGTGTACATTATTAGAACGTGTTCAGACAAGTCAACGGCAACAATGAGCATACTAACTCTCCTCTTTAATACGATAAGGTAATGCGTATATAAATCCGAATCAAATTTTAATATGATAACGCTATTCTTTGGTATAAAGGAGTAGTATTTAGACAGGTTAACAGAACATTTGGAAACAATGACATTACATTTTGATATTAGAAGACAATCCCTTGAGATCCCAGTCCAACAAATGGAAAGGATAATGCCGCATTTTTACATAATAAGTCAAGTGTTTAGTCAATACAACACGCAATTAAAAACAAAACTGTCAATGAACATAAGATAATTTGTAGACAACTCAACATCACATTAGGAAATGATAAAGAAACATTTGGATATTTTCAGACAGTGCTTTGATAAGTAAGAACGACGTTTGCAAGTGATAAAACCATTGTTGATATAGTCAGACTGTGTGGAGATAAACCAACACTGCATTTAAGAGATGAAGAGAATATTTTTTGTTTTCATGGAGGTATGAACCGAAAAACTAATAACACTGTATGAATACGCGAAGCGGATTCATACATTGTGTGATTAGGTTTTTCGGTACATACCTCCATGAAAACATAAAATATTATCTTCATTTCTTATAATTTAATAGCATCGAGCGAAAAATGCAACAACTTAACAAATTTTGATACCTTTTTGTAGTGAACTATTTTGGGCGGAAGCATTCAAAATGGCTGAGTACTCAAAATTTTGTTCATGGAGGTATGAATTAAATTTTTCGACCAATCAGATCGCTCGATTTTGATAGACGAAACTAACAATTAAATTTTTTAAAATTAACACCATCACTTTTCATCAAAATGAGGCCGCGACTATAGCGCAGTTGGACTCTAAATCATTAGGTCCAGGGTTCGACCTCCAATCGCGGCAAATACACTTTCAGACATTTGTCTCCTACCAATGGATGGATAATCGTAAACCTTAGTGGGATGAGCAGCTGGAGGCTCGGACAGGATGTAGTGGTAGCAGTGGTGTGAGAAATACTGGGCAATCCACGGTTTGGTGCTGCAGCTGCCGCGATATGACTGAAATACTGCAAAAAAGTTTTGTTAAATCTCATTCAAACAAACATTTTGTCAAAATGAGTTAACGTTTTGACGATAATATACCTCATTTATATACAATTACATTTCTTTTGTGACATAATCAGACGGCGTATAGACACAAAACGTCACTTTCGGACATGTCAGTTGCACAAATGGACATAATAACACTCCTGTTATACAAAACAAAGACGTGAAATTAAAATACGTACTGACTTAAAAAGCTTAAAAAAGCGTTTTGACAAGTCGACATTACAATTGAGAAAAAAAAAAGACTTATTTCTGACATCGTTTAAACAAGTCAGTTCAACATTCGAACATAATTTACTACTTCTTTAAGATGATAAGACAGCGTTTAAGCAAAGCAACGTCACGTTTTGATATCGTAAAACTACTTTTTCGTCAGGACAGACGATGTTAAGGAAAGTTAGCACCACTACTGGAAATAAAACCACTTCTTTTAAACATGAAAAGACGGGGTTGGATATATCAATGCTATTACACTTTATATCAAACAGCTAGGACGTTTCATACCAATTATTATATTTTCTTAATTAGATCTATCGAAATGTTGATATCAATATTGACACGAAATCGTAAAAGAAACGTTCCAAATCCGTAAGGCCTTAAGGTCTAGAACCTTCACCATGAGTCTTAACAGTTTCCCGTTTTTAGCTGGCTAGATGCGATGGCGTTTTCTCGTCCGGCGTCCGTCCGTCCGTCAAGTCGTCCGTCCATTAACTTTTCCTTGTTAATACTCTAGAGGCCATAGTTTTCATCGGATTTTCTTCAAACCTTCTCCGATTGATTGTACCATCATAAGGATCGTTCATTTCGAAATTAGGTCCGATCCGTCAAGAAACATGGGAAAAGGGGCCTAATTAAAATTCAATTAGAAGATTATCGTTAACTCTCTAGAGCCCACAGTTTTCATAAGATGATTGTACCATTTTAATTAATTTCGCAATTGGGTACGATCCGTCTACAAACACAAGAAAAGGAAACTTTAAAAAATCTAATTTAAAAATACGAATTAACACTCTATTGTCCACAATTTTCAACAAATTATTTTCAAACTTCACCGAATAATTGTACCATCATAGCGATAGTTCCTTTCGAAATGGGGTCTGATCCGTCTAGTATCAACGGAAAAGGGACCTTATGAAGATTAGATTTTAGATAAAGCCTCGTTAACACAATGATGTCCTCAGATTTCACAGGATTCAATTCAAACTTTCACGAAATGGTTGTACTATAATATGGATTTGTCCTTCCGAAATGGGATCTGATCCGCCAAGAAACACAGAAAAAGGGGCCTTATAAAAATATGATTTAAAAAATATTAGTTAATGCAATGAAGTCCACAGATTTCATTTGATTGTCTTTATACTCTAACAGAATGATTATACTTTTGTAGAGATAGTTCCTCTCGAAATTAGGTCTCGTCCATCAATTAACATGGGAAAAAGGGCCTGTATGAGAATTTAATTAGAATATCCTCGTTAACGAAATAAAGCCTACAGCTTTGATCGGATTTGTTGAAACTTTCAGATAATGATTGCAAGGGCATAACGATCATTTTTTTTCGAAATGGGATCTGAACTGTGAAGAACCACAGGATAAGATGCCTTATGAAAATCTCATTTAACAAATCCTTGTTACCGAGTCCAGAGCTTTCATTGAATTTTCTTCAAACTTTCAAAGAATAATTGTACAATCATTATGACCGTTGGTGTTGACATTAGACCTGATCCGTCAAGTATCACAGGAAAACGAGCCTTATGAAAATTTAATTTTAAAATCTTTGTACCACAATAAAGTCTAAAGTATTTTTAAATTTGGTTTATTTTGAAAAGTATCACGGGAAAGGGGACCCTATGAAGATTTCACATAAAAACTCTCATTAACATAATTAAGTACACCGATTACACAGATTGATTGTACCATCATTACGATTGTTAATTTTGACAGTGTTCTGGTCAGTCAAGTATCGCACGAAAAGGGGCCTGAAGAAAAACTCATTTGAATATTCTAGTTAAAACGATGTCCCTAGTTTTCACCGAATTCCCTTTGAACTTTCACAAAGTGATTGTATAATCATAAGGATGGTTCTTTTCAGAATTGGGTACAATCCGTCAGGTATCATTTAAAAAGGGGTCCTACGAAAATCTTATTTAAGTAACACAATGAAGTCTACATACTTCATTGGACTCACTTTAACTTTCACAGAATGATTGCACCATCATTGAGATGGTTCTTTTTGAAATTTGGTTTGATCAGTCAAGAATCATGGGAATTTCAATGGAAGTTCAGTTACAAAATAAAGTCCTTTTTTCGAATTCTTTTCAATCTTTCACAGAAAGATTTATGATCCTAATGATTGATTTTTTTAATTGGTAAGGACAATAAATATCACGGGAAAAGGGGCCTTATGAGAACTTGATTGAAATATCCTCGTTAACACAATGAACTCCACAGTTTTTATCGGATTCTCTTCAAAGATTCATTTAATAATTGCGGAATTGGAAACACAGGAAAAGGGGCCTTACATACTATTGTTCAAAACATTCTCGTTTATGCACAATTATCACCAGATTGTCTTTAAGATTTCACATGACAATGATATGGTCGTAAGGAAAGTTCCTTTCGGAAATGAAGTGTATCCGTCTGAAAACATGGAAAAAGGTTTTCACTCAAATACTCTCGCTTTCGTGATATAGTCCACAATTACTATCGGATTCTGTTGAAAAACTCACAGGATGATTGTAAAAGAAACTTCCTTTCGGAAATGGAGAGGATCCGTCATGAAACACAGGAAGATGCACCTTAAGGATTCTGCTCACAATAATAAAGGGGATGAAGTCCAATTCGTTATTTTCATTTTATGTATTGTTCTTTAAGCAGTAAACTTCCTTATATATCAGATTACTTAAAATGGAAACCTTGATAGCCAGTAAAGCGTTTGTTTGATACACGCAAATTCTTCATAATCCACAATCTTTTCCAAAGCATTTTTCTAAGGAGGGATTGTGTGGGAATGGGTTAAAGAAAAGCTAATCTTAACTCATTGTAAAGAAGAAAAACTATTGAGCATTTATCAGCTTGTCTCAAAGAAGATCACGACAGATCGTCTCTCTTAACCCATTACCAGATGGCAAAATTTTAGACTGGTCCAAATTCAAAGGAGTTGCAGACGACAATTTAAAGTTGGCGAAATTTTAGATTTTTTCAACTTTCTTGGTAGAAAACATTGTGGAAAACGAAGAAATTTCTTGCCATAAGCAATTTCTTGATTTTCAACATTTTTTTTCTTATTGTTTTTCTTGAGGGGCGTCCAAAAGGGTCACTGTGTGGGAAGTATTTCTGTTTTATTGCAATCTTTAGATATCTGTGTGAAATATGACTAGCTGAGGGACGAGCAAAGGAAATTATTGACACAATAGACGAGTATTTAAGCTGTAGTTACGACGTTTAGGTCGTCAACTAACAATTTTAATCATTTGTTGCTTGGTACTGGCCAAATATGTTGAATATGTTAGATATCGAAGCGAAACTTCCTTATGGAGTAAATGGGCAGTCCCATCAGAGTAAGTGGGCGGGGACAGCAAGTAGACAAAAATGTTGTTAAGGCTATTTTGTTGTTTAAAACATAAGAAGAGATAACTTAATTTTAGCATCTGCGGGATATTTCTAACAATAACTGGATCGCTGGTCCCACTCACTGACTCTGCTGGCCCCGCCCACTGACTCTGCTGGCCCCGCCCACTGACTCTGCTGGCCTCGCCTACTGGCTGTGCTGGCGCCGAATAGGAAGATACACTTCGATATTAATCGGCGTCATTTTGCATAACTTATAGCAAGAACCATGAAGAAAAACAAAATGGTTGGTTGGTGACCCAAACGTTGTAGCTACGGTTTGAATACGTGTAAGTCACCAAACAAATAAAAATGATTTACAAAAAGATTTCTGGAGTTCAGAGTTTACTTCCGGTCTAAATCAATGATTTAATTGGTCGATTGGTTCATTAATTAACAGCGGCGAGCCGTCAATTTCAAGTCGCACGGTCATTAAGTAGACACGAGACCGTGAGAATGAATGGTATTTACTGATCTTCGTTAAGTTTGAGTCAATCTCTGATATCTTGTCACATTTTGTGCCGGTAGTCTGCCCATAAACATTCATGGTCTTCTTAGCGTGTGTGTATTTCCGTTTATTTATCGTCGCTACCGTAGCACATGCCCATATGATCGACGCCCCCAGAAGATGGTTAGTTGTTACGGGGGATAATGCAAGGATACAGGACGAAACTGCTTAGAGCTCCGCCTGGTTCTTTAACATGCTCGATGGATAGCATCGTCACACGGGGCCTCGGTTTAACGTCTCATCCGAAAGACAATTAGTTTGTTAGTTTATATGGTCAGCCCAGGGCTCGAATGGTGATCATGGGGTTAGAAATCAAGTGCTCTACCAACTGAGCTAATCGGGCTGACGGGTTAGCTAGCAAAACGTCAAAAGCATGCTATTTAGCCCCATTCCCACTAAAGTCCGCTTTTTAAGCATCTCAAGAAAAACACTTCGGAAAAAATTGTGGACAATGAAGAAATTGCTTGTAGCAAGCAATTTCTACATTGTCCACAATTTTTTTAAACCCAATAAGGGAAAGATTTTCTAAGTTCAACCAACTTGAAAACTAGCTTACATTACTTTCAGTACTTTGATTCTCCTTCATTTTCAGTGAAGTGTTGTAGTTAAGTTGAATTTACCTAGCTGGGAATTTTAACTTCCTTTTATCCTTAAGTATGAGAAAAACAAGGACTTTCACTTTCACCGGGAAATCTTTTCAAAAAATGACTTTGAATAAACCATTGTCCTTCTTAAACCGGAATATTTTCTTTTCAGGAGGTAAAAACAAAAATAAGCCTTCACATATGTGCAGTCTGATCTTATGCGACAGCTTACATTTGTCACTTTCAAACCAGAGTTTCTTATCAAATCAAATTTAAAAAAAGTATTAACCCTCAACACGTGCTTCCAATGACTTTAACCCTATTACTTTTTAGCTAGCAAAGCGTCAGCTTTGAAAGCTTATGTTAACAGACACAATTTTGAGGTCGTCTCAAAGTTCAACGAGTGCAAACCGCCACTGGAGGCTAAACCACTGAATGCCTACGCCATAAAAATACTTCTTGTGTATTTCAGTATTATTGCAAACTTTATTCAAATTGAAGAGAATTCTTTCAAAAGCATACTATGTAATCCATTCCCACTCAATTCCGCTTTTTAAGCATCTCAAGAAAAAGCTTTGGAAAACATTATGGACAATGAAAAATTGCTTGTAACAAGCAATTTCTTCATTGTCCAGATTTTTTTCTACCCAACAAAGAAAAGACTTTCTGAAATTCATCTGACTTGAAATTTTCGTCTGCATCTTCTTTCGATTTGAACCAGTAATAGATTTTGCCAGGTTGTAATGGGTTAACTCCTTGGTTGCTTTAAGCTGGTTTAATTATCATGAATCCATGCTTTGCTAGCTTGAAGTACTTTTCAGTACTTTGATTATTGTTATGCAATTCTGAAAAGTTTTTAATTCAGTATGATACGGGTTAAGAACGTAGCGCCTATTTTTCATTATGCACAAAAGAACAAATAGAAAGGTCTAATTTACCTTGAACGATGCGCAAAACTCCTGATAAAAACAAAGTTGAA
This sequence comes from Fragum fragum, assembly GCA_946902895.1. NCBI lineage: Eukaryota > Metazoa > Mollusca > Bivalvia > Cardiida > Cardiidae > Fragum > Fragum fragum. Next base: position 19,775,524 of record OX336366.1, read on the forward strand.
CTATTTTTATCAAGTGATCATAACTCCTTAATTGTAATTCCGAAATATACCATTGTATATGCCCACTCTTCTCGAGGGGGTAAATCTTCGTCTATTAATGTACCGTTCGCATGTTTGAAGCCCATAAAAAATTCAAAACCGTTCAGTATTCAAATCTTGTATACGCCCGTCTAAAAGAAGTGACACCCTTCTAAAATTTGAGACTGGTCAAAATGGGTTGCAGACAGCATCTAAAAGTGTGCTGAAATACGAATGTTAGTGTTAATCAAGATGAAAAAACAGTGTCAGTAAACGAGATATTCCTTTTTACAAGCAATTTCACCTTTACACATTTTTTTCTTCATTTGGTCAAAAAGCAAGACTGTTGGGTATATGATTAATGTACAGCGTATTTCGTGTACAACGAAATTTTTCTTCTAAATGAAAAGTAAAAAATCGAAGAAGTAATCTATGTAATGGTTTAACCCTTTCCGTTTTTTTTTTTTTTTTTTTTTTTTTTTTTTTTTTATTTTATTTCAGGCTGGTCCAATTTGAAAGAAGTTGCTAACAACAATTAAAATTTGATTCATTTTGAAATAAAACCATCTTATGCAATGATGAGCTTCGATTTGAACGTAAAACTGTTCGATGGTTTACGACGTTAATGTCACAAAATAGCTTAATGAAGCTTTGTTACGTAGTTCATCTTGCTAATAATTGATTTGTTGTTGTCCTCGAAAATACATTTTTGCAACCTCAGACAAACTTGACTAGTGATATGCCAATTAACAATCTCTTTCTGATTCCATATTTGGGGTCAATGACTTCGGTGTTCCCATTTTGGTGCTTCTGTTAATACATTGCGGCGGCGGCCATAGCACAATGGTTGCGTGTAGCACTCCTAATCATGGGGTCCCAGGTTCGGGAAATATCGTTTCCGACATTTGTCTCCCACCAATGGATGGATTAGCGTAAGTTGGATGAACAGCTGGTGGCTCGGACAGGCTGCTGTGGTAGTACAAGTGTGAGAAATATCATGGTTAGGTGTTCCAGCCGCCGTGTTGACTGAAATATATAAATATGCTTCTGTTTCATATTGTTAAAAGTGGCGTTAAGCCAATCAATCAGTCTATTAATACATTTCACGGACCCATAAATAGGCTTCTGTTTCATACACGGCAACATACCTAGAACGGCGAAATTAACTAAACTGCCATTTATTAGCATTTTAATGACGCATTATACTGAGGTCTTAAATGTATAGTAATCACGAAACAATATTTCCTTAACCCTTTCCTGTTTTGCAAAATTTTAGACCTGTCTAAATACAAAGGGTCTGCAGACGACTTTATAAGGTCAAATTTAATTGAAAGATAATTATTCAGTAGGGTAGAAAATATTGTGGATAAAGAAGAAATTGCTTGATACAAGCAATGTCTTCTTTTTCCACAATGTTTTCTCAAGTATAAAAAACAGACGACGTAAAACCAGGGATTTAACGGGAAAGGGTTTATTAGTATTTTCAATTTATCGCTTATCAAGCACTTTCCCATGCAACAAAAGCTAAACTGTGTCCTTTCAAAATAAACAGGATATACAGCTGCTCGATATTAGTGTGTTTAACCCTTGTCATGCTGTATAAATTACCTTACTGAATTGCTGTCAAATCAAAGGGCTGAAAGCACTAATAGAACTTGTTGCTAAAAAATCAATATTTTTTTAGAAATCAACTTCATAAACAACTCCGGCAGGAAAAATACAAGCAGGAGGTATAGACTAAGATCAGCCTGCACATTAGTGCAGGCTGATCTTAGTCTACACCCCCTGCTAAAACCGGAATAATCCGGGTTCAGCATGACAAGGGTTAAAAGCAAAATAAATAATTGTAACGAAGAGTAGGATAGGTAGAATCATTAGAAGAAACTGAGGAAATGTTTACCATTATTTCGGAATGCAATAAACGGCAATAAGGTTTTTATAACTGCTTAAGACTTTCCTGTACAAACCCGAGATTTTACGTTGCGTTGATATCATAGTTGATAAAACTTTGTTGAAAAAGAAGGAATTGATTGTAACAAGTTGTCTGCAACCTTGTTCAAATTGGACCAGGCTAAAATTTCCAAAAAGCGAAAAGGTTAATATTATATATCATATATTTTGTAAGAGACCTTCAATTGAAAAAGGATGTACCAAGGGATCCCTTAAACACATATTTGAAAAAAAAAATATGCTCAAGCAGAATCTCAAACAAAAATCAATCTTAAAATTACTCAACCAATCATTCTTTTTTTTAGGCCAGGAAATTCCCCTAAGGGATTTCCTTTCCTCTAGCCACCAAAAGCTCTTCACGGATCTACTTTCAGGCAAATAAAGGTCATTTTTCAAGGTCAAATATGTTCAAAATTAAACTTTAACATCGATTTTACTACTGATTTCCATATTGTTTCAAACAACTGTTTCTGAAAAATGGTAGTGGCGGGAGCATTGGTGTTTAACACATACATCTTGTTCTTACTCAGTCAACTCATCTAAACTTCATTTAGCATAAAGTTACAAATTCATAGCTGATATACATAATAACAAAAACAAACACATGCATGGAGAAAACAAACAAGTTCCGTACTTAAGAGAGGATAATTCTTTGAAAAATAAGGGTATAAACAATACTATTTTTTTATTTTTTTTTTTATTATCAAATTCTGTTAATTGCATGGTCTAATTTTAAAAGCTGAGTAAATGAATTTTGCTAAATTTTGAAGTGTCGATCGCGTTTTTGATGCCATAATGTTTTTGAATTTATGTAAGGTTGGCCATCTGCAAAATATTTACTGAAGAGTTCTTTTCTTAATCTATCATAATTTGGACATGCTAGTAGGAAATGGTACTCATTTTCGATTTTATTCATATTGCAATGTTTACAGATACGTTGTGCTTTTGGAATGTTTAGATGTCTACCCTATTCGTTTCAAAGATCGTGAGATGATAGCCTAAATTGGGACAATGCTTTCCTATGTTTTTCATTATTTATCTTTTCTAAGTATGGCTCAAACTCCAAGAGATCTTTGTATTTACTATAAAATTCTAGTCTACTTCAATCATTTATTTTGGAGTGCCATGTTTGAATATAGGAGTCAACTATTCTTCGTTTTATGATATTGAAATTTAACTGGGCATTATTCTGATTAATCCACAGATTTGATAAGCCACATTCATCTAGAATTGATTTTATGTATAAAGCCCAATCTAGTTTATTCAATGTATTATTGTTCTCTGTATCAGTTCGTAATATTATGTAGATTAATTTGGTTAGAGTATTCAAGTTTCAACCAATATTTCAATATTATAAATTTTCTTCGTATATTTGCATTGATAGCGCCCTAGCTCGCCGTATTGGCCTTCAAGATTAGTGCATCTACGAACACATAGGATTTTTCTAAGAAATCTACAATGGATAACTTCAATGCTTTTACAATTTTGATATCCAAATATTTCTGCGCCGTAGTTTAAAACGGGTCCTAGTAAATTGTCAGATAACTTACATTTTGTATTAATGCTTAAATCTAGTTGGTTATAAACGGTGAAAAGATTGCGAAGAGAAATTGAAGCGTGTTCCGCTAACTTTTGTTGCGTTCGATTCCATATCCCATTTTGAAGAGGTTTACGCCCAGATATTTAAAGGACGATAAAAGTTCCAGTTTTGTGCCTTTGTATACGAAGTCATAGCTACTGTTGCGGCCTAGTTCAAAAATCATGATTTTAGTATTGTGTGTATTTACATTAAGACTCCATTTATCGCAATAGTTTTGGAGATCATTTAACAAGGATTGTAGAGCCTGGGTGTTTCCGCGAGCAGCACATGGTTGTCAGTCATCAAATAGTAAGATAAACAATTTAATGTTATTAAGAGTAAAAAAAACATTGATATTTGAATCGAAGTTGTTTACAATATCATTTATAAACAATGGAAATAAAATGGATGAGCACTGATCACCCTGTTTAACTCCAATGCTAGAATTAATAAAGGGAGAGAACTCCGAAATACACGCGCTCAAACTTTAAATTGAAATAAATATTCCATTTCTAATTTACATTAAATGATGCAAGCAATAATTTACCACCTTTTTTTTCGCACTTACCATTTTATTTCTGCAGAAATGCATCTTTGATCTGAAGTCAAAGTTTGAGTACATAGTCACTTGAGTACGAAGAAGTTTTATATTTTTGGGCCCTGATTGAACACACAAAATTTAGAATATTACTAAAACCATTTATTGAAATGTAAACGATGAAGGTACATATTGCAAATCTTTTCATTCAGCCTAGTTGTGCAAATTCTTAGTATTTGTATGTTACAATTTCAATAATTTTCTGGCCTTCAGTACTATCAGTGCTTTGATTTATTACATGCTGCTGGTCGCCAATTTTGCAAAATAACGTCTTTTGATTTCGAAGCGAAATTTCCTGTTGGATTCAATAGGTGGGGCCAACTTGGCGGACTCAGCAATTGGTCAATTGAACCCGTGTACTTACAACAACGCCTTAACGTTCCAACCGTTCAGGTCACCATAAACCCGCTTTACTGGCCGCAAATGAAGCCTGTACCGCCACCTTAACCACACAAAAACTAACTGGTCAAAATTGTAGAAATCACAGACGACAAATTTAAGTTTGATAAACTTAAATGATCTTGGTCTTTTTGGTTACAAAATATTTTGAGAATGAAAAAAATTCTTGTAACAAGCCATTTCTTCATTTTCAACATTGGTTCCTGAACTTATTCTTCATAAACGTAAATCAAAGCACTGAAAGTACTGTAAGCTAGCAAAGCATTTTTTAAGTCTCTTCTTTGTCAAAGGTTATTATGATAAATGGACGAGGTTAACATAACCCAGGAATTAACCCATTACAAAATGACAAAATCTTAGAGTGTTTTAAATTTTAAAAAAATGTTGCAGAGGACAATTGGTTGGTTGAATTAAGAAAATATGTCACTTATAGGTTAGAAAACATTGTAGACATTGCTTGTTACAAGCAATTTCTTCATTGTCCACAATGTTTTCCGAAGCTTTGGTCATGGGGTACTTAGAAAGCGGAATTGGGTGGGAACGATTTAAATAGCACACTTTTTACAGACGTCTCTACAATTTGAATAGAGTTTGCAATTTCCTGAAATACATAAGAACTGCTTTTTACGGCGTATGCATTCAATGGATTTAGTGATTGTGGTCCCAATGGCAGTTTGCATCCGTTGAACTTTGAGAAGACCACACATTTTGTCTGTAACTTAAGCCATTACAATTGACGCTTTGCTACCTAAAAGCGGGATTGTGTTAATGAGTTGACGAGAAAAGGTTTTGTTCGCTTGCCAATCATATATTTATTCAAAAAAATATGTAGGTGTATAACAAAAAAGCAATAATCACCCGATCAGCCATTGTTTAATAAGCAGACGAGAAAAACTTAGACTGGTCCAAATTGAAAGGAGTTGCAGACGTCAAATCTAAGGGCATGAAATCTTTAAATTCCTAATCTTTTTGGGGGTAAAAACATTTTGGATAATAAAGAAATTGCTTGTAAGAAGCAATTTCTTCATTCCCACAAAGTTTTCCAAAACTTTTATAATGAGTGCCATTTAAAAGCGTTTTTGTGTGGGAATGGTTTAAAACAAAATCGGAGAATTCTGTAAGGAAAATGTGGGTAGGGAAGCCCGAAAAAATGCCTATTTTAGTTAATCCTTTCCTGTTTTGTTTTGTTTTTTTCATTTTGATACTAGACTGGTCCTTATTGAAAGAGGTTGCAGACGACATTGAAAATTCGATGCAATTTGAGATGAAAATACCCTATGTGGTAGAAAATATTGTTGGAAAAGAAGAAATTGCTTATAATAAGCAATTTCTCTCTTTTCCACAATGATTTCTCAAGTATAAGATCGCAGTGTCGTAAAATGTCGGATGTGTACAGGAAAAGGTTAATCATTTGCGACATAACGAGCTAAATCTTTTTCTTGGTATAGAACATCTCCCCCCCCCCACTCCTTATGGAAGGAAATAATATCTTATTGACGCACATTATTTTCCTCTTTTAAGTATTGCTTTTCTTTTTTCGAGGAAAGAGTTTTCGAAAACGTCAATTGTTTTCTATGAATCGACACTTACAAAGGATATATATTGAACAGAACGGTTTATAGAAGTTGATTCGTCGACGAAAGAACTTAAGTTATCATCGTAAGTACATCTTCGTGTCAGCTTTTTCTGCAATATAATCATGTGCACATTCATTAACTCTTTTTTTCATAACACTCATATCTTTTTTTTTCTCGTTTCCTTTATTGGCTAATTATTTCTATTGGCTAATTATATAAATTTAGTTTTGTCTAACTATTGAGTGGCTGAGTTTTTTCTAACTTTCATAAACAAACCTTTGATCACGCAATCATTTTGCATGCATGTACGCAAAGTAGATTCATGGAATTTTTTTCAAACTCGTTTTTTCTTTCTTTTGTTTGTTGGTATTAAATCATAACAAACGAGGAGTATATTTTTTTTAACTAAATGGTTAATCACACTTATAAATGAATTTGCTTTGCGCATTCATACAGTGTGAAAACAAAACAAAACAAAATTGTTTCATTTCTTAAATTTTTAGTAGAAAATGTTTTGTTCTTCAAATTGTGAATTTTCAAATTTTTAACCCATTTCAGTGAAAGTAGCTAAAGTTTGTTTAACACATGTTAAAGTTGGAAAGTATATTAACATCTGGGTAAAAAAGCTGCATGATTAAGCTTTAGTTACGACGTTTAAGTCACCAAACCAACATATTTGATTCACGTTAATGTCGGCCGATGTCGGAGTTCAAAGTTCATTTTCAGTCTGAATGAAATATTTGATTGGTCGACTGATTCTTTGATTGGCTATTGCGATCGCTCAACTGGCTAAACAAGTTCGTCACATTTGTTTTTGTCAGATTATCTGATAATTCACCAATCGCTGGCCACGCCTACTAACTCCCTGGGCCCCGCTCATTAACTCCAACAGGAAGTTCCGACTTCGACTTTCAACTTCGTTATTTTGCAAAACTTATGGCCATTAGTATTATGTAGCAAAAGACACAGTGTTTAGTTTGTGACCATAACGTCGTAACTACAGCTTGAATAAGCTGTAGTTACGACGTTGAAGTCGCCAAACCAACTAAAAAAGTATAAGAGAAATGGCTGCCAATGTCGGAGTTGAAAGATGTGGTGTGGACTGAATAAATGATTTGATTGGTCGGTTGATTCCTTGATTGACAGCCGCGACTGGTCAATTGACAGATCACGTTGTCCATAAAAAATCGGCTGACCAATCAAATCATTCATTTAGATCGAAAGTGAATTCTGGCATTTTTGTTTTTGTTTTGTGATTTAAACGTCGTAAATACAGCTTGAATTTAGGTAAACAGCCTACCGTTATACACGTACTTGTTTTTAGAAAATACTAGACATGAATTTCCAAAACTAATTCAAAAAATCTAAATCGAACATCCTGTTTGGGGATCAGTGGGCATGGTCAGAGTTTCTGGTCTGATTCGATAAGAGGTTTCATACCTCAATGATTAAATATTTAGTTTTGTCTATCGAAAACAAGCGTTCTGATTGATCGAAAAAAATATTCATAACTCCATGAACAAAATTTCGAGCACGCAGCGATTTTGAATGCTTCCGCACAAAATAGTCCTATAAAAAAGGTATCAAAATTTGTAAAATATTTGCTTTTTTCGCTCGGTTCTATTAAATTATAAGAAATGAAGAGAATATTATTTTGTTTTCATGCAGGTATGAGCCGAAAAATCTAATCACACTTACGTATGGATCAGCTTCGATTAGTTTATTCGGTTTATACCTCTATGAAACAAAAAATATTCTCTTCATCTCTTAAATAGAAACCAAAAGAAATCACTATCTTCATCTCTTAAATAAAACTTAACTACTCTAAACGAGTACTTGCTTAAACCTATCTTCAGACAAATCCATATTCGAAGATACTCCAACTGACAAATTCAAAGATGCTGCAATCAACAATTTTTAAGTGATGAAATTCTATAAGTATTTTCCTTTTGGGGTAGAAAGCAACTTGAAAAATGAAGAAATTGCATGTAACAAGCAATTTCTTCATTTTCCAAAATGTCTTTCAAATCCTTTTTATCTTGGCGACGGTAAAATTGCGATTGTTATAACTGTTATAATTGCATAATAAGACCTTTTTCTAATTGGATCTCAATTTTAGATTCAGAGTAATCTGGACTGTATGATTTTACATTATAACTTACCTTCTCCAAATTACGGATTTGATGTACGATTAATGTGTATGTTTTATAGATGGGTGAATTCAGCGAACTCTCCAAATCGTATGCAGAGGACATGAAAAAACTATCCGAAAGATACCAGTGTCTCCGTGACCTTGACTTTTTTGTGATGGACAATTCTATTCGAGAGAGTACGGTTGGTCAGTTGCGAGGACACACCCCCGAAAATAAGATGGCGATTTATCAAGAAGCGAAGAAATGTGGATTCCAGAACTACGTTATCGCTTCATTTAATCACATGACTCGAGTTGATGACGTGTTTTCCAAACAACTCGTGAGACGAGGAGAAGATCGGGACTGCCTATGGGCTTTCTCCGAAATAACTGAAGGTAAAACTCGATCGGATACAGATGATGTATTAAATAAGACAATAGAATTTGAAAATAAATTCCCATTAAAACCAGCAAATGCTTCATGATTTAATTTTAGTTTCGCCTGTTAGGATTCAACACTTGCTTTGTCTTGCTTGGTGTTACTCAATTATAAGAAATTATATGAAATAGGTTTTTTTCATATAGTGTAATTACGGATTTACGTTCATACCTCGATGAAAACAAATATTCATTTCTAGAACAGAATCTTTACTGCTCGATCTTCATCCAAGTATTCATTTGATTTACCAATATTTCTTTCACACTCCATAGTGGTACAACGCTACGTGTCGATATGACCGTCATTTCATGGTTAAAATAAGACGTCTAAGCTAGTAAAATTTAAAAGTTAAAGTTCAAAGCTTTATTACGCAAGAACACTTAATAAAACAAATCAAACACTATATATTATAGGGGCAAAGGACAAGATACCAGACACAGAGAAAATACCAGTTGGTCTTCGAAAAATGAAGGAGTTTGGATTGTATAATGCAATCCTAGAAATCGATCTTGGTGACTCCGTATATGATTTTTCCAAAGTATCTGTCGACGACATGTGTGAATTGCTGAAGAAGTGGATCACCTGGTGCCATGACAATTTAAACGAGAAAGCAAAGGTTACGGTCAACTTCCGGGATATTCCAGACGTCATGGCATTCCAGGCTGACCGTCTTTTCAAAGTTGTGGATTTCTTGGCGAAGTTGCCCCCTCGGCTCCGACTGTTTGGTCTTTTGTTTGAGGAACCGAGCGGTAAATCCTTACCACAAGAAGTTGGAGCATGGGCAAGATATATCCGAAAAATAATGGACGACAACGCTTGGAATGGACAACTACTTGTACATGTTCATGAAAAATTCCAGTGTAGTGAGGTATCCACGCTTGAGGTAATTCCTTCAAATGATTATTCATGTAGAAAATATTTATTTTCAATCACTTTTTCAAGAAAATGAGTAACTTTCATTTTGGCAATAATCTTTATGCTGTTTCTTTCTCGATGACTCGTAAAGTAAATGAGCACATATTTTTTCTGAATATCTTGAAGATGTCAAGGCCATTTGGTATCTTTCAGGCTTTAATAAATGGCTGCACCGGCGTTTGGGCTAGCATAATCATCGAAGGTGCTGCCATGGGAAGCGCATCATCTTGTGTGACGTTGATGAACCTGATACGGCTTGGAAACAAGAAAGTTTTGAAGAAGTACAACTGCACCAAACTACGAGAGGCCGCAATAAATGTGACTGTCTTAACAACCGGAAGTAAACCGTACATAAAACAACCGGTTTATGGCGAGAGGGCCTTAGATATGGTCCTTAACATGTCTAAAGATGAGTTCGACATGGCTTCATTTTTTGGGGAGGAAGCACCCATTAGAATGACGACATTGGCTTCCCCGGAAATGATCAAAACTAGGCTAATAAACGAATTTGGTGAGGAGAGTCAATTCAACATCGAAACAGCATCAAACATGAAAGAGGTGATGCTACGAGATTTAAGAAGCAACAGGTTTGTTATCAGCTATTATTCTTATTTCTACCAAAACAGCAGGTTGAGCTACTCTGGTTAGCTCGATAGCATTCAAAACTATTGTTTTATCTCAGTTAGCTTTGCCTTCATTAGTTTACAGGTCGAGTTAAAATGGTTACGGTCATTTGATTTATTGTCCTTTCATAAGTTGTGTGACATGAGTCATTTCTACGAATTTACCGTTTATTGCTCTTTCGTCATGCTATAATATTAGAGGACTTTATTATTCTTTGCCGAGTTAAGCCTTTTCGTATAATTTCTCTCTCAGTTGCTGGTCTGTATTAGATATCTTGAACTGTTGAACCTCTTATCTTGAACTGTTGAACCTTTTATCTTGAACTGTTGAACCTCTTATTTTTTTTTAAAATCATACATCAATCATGAATATTTCGAAATGTTTCAGCCTCAGTGATATCTTTAGTTTAGCCTCTTTAACCCTTTCCTATTTTGCAAAATTTTAGATCAGTCAAAATTCAAAGGTATTGCAGATGAAAATGGAAAGTGGATCCAATTTGAAAAATAACCATTCAGTAGGAGAGAAAATGTTGTGGAAAAAGAAGAAATTGCTTGTTATAAAAAAATCTTCTTTTTCTACAATGTTTTCTCAATTATCAATTCACAGGGACGTAAAAAAACAAGGTATTAAACGAGAAAGATGATTATCTTAACATGTACCTTTTATTACCTCTATTTACTTCATGTTTTCTAATTTAAGAAAAGAGGAGTACATGAGTAAATTTGGTCTTGCTGTACTTTTTGATCGTGCAGGCGGAAAGTTGACTGAATCTATGAGAGATATAATAGCTGCTGAAGAGATCAAACAACCACACGCGAAACATATCATAAAGGAAATACGCAAACAATGGGACATATGGGATTTGCAAGATGAAGTACAGGACGACGATATGTTACAGTTTGATTCCTTTTATAACGGTTTCATGGCGCCGTACTTCTCATGCTACAGATGTTCGGATACCTTAAAGGCTCTACAAGCACTTGATATGGACAATGATGGTTATGTGGATTGGAGTGAATTCAAGGTATACCTGATGTGGGCCCTACACGAGTATCCAGAGTTGGAGACGGTACAAGATGTGCTAGATGTTGCCTTCCGTAAAGGTTTGATCCCTGCCATGCGAGATGAGCTCTGGGAAAGGTCTGGCAATGTGTCAAATAAGATTGAATATTTTTCCAAGCTTTCGTTATAAGCTTCATGCAATATTCTAGTGACTTGGTTTAACAGCCTAAACTTAAGAATTTGATAAAGTAAGAAAATAGCACCTTAACTAGTCTTAACTGTGTTTTATATCCTTGTTATAGATGAAAATCACGGTAGGGGTTTAAGAATGTGTCATCTTGTTGTAGAATAACTGCAGGTGCAAACGGCTTGTACTCATTTTTTAGCATAAAATAAAGTACCAAAATCATTAACAAGGCGCCTTGTAATAGAATAATTCTAGTTAATGATGTTCACTCCCACCGGTTAATAATTTAATTTTAAGTTGTGTCTATAAAAACGGGCGTTTTGATTGGTCGAAATAATTAATCATAACTCCACGAACAAAATTTTGAGCACGCAACGATTTTGTATAGTTTTGCACAAGATGGTCCCAAAGAAAAAGGCATCATAATTTGTAAAATTTTTGGCTTTTTTCGCTCGATGCCATTAAATTATGAGAAATGAAGAGAAAAGTTTTTGTTTTCATTGAGGTATGAACCGAAAAACCTAATCACACTTAGGTATGAATCCGCTTCGCGTATTCATACAATGTAATTAGTTTTTAGGTTCGTACCTCCATGAAAACAAAAAATATTCTCTTCATCTTAAATAATATTGTCATTTATCGATGTTTACTGTTATCATAATAAATAAACTTTTTTGTGTAGTTATATTGTGGAACTCTCCACTAACTGACATAGTACTTGAACATGACCTTTTCGATTTTATAGGTTCAAGGGTAATAAAATATATTGATACTAGAAAATTATGTTCTTGAAATCATTTGGTCGTAATTGACAGCCTAAAAAGGCGATACTATTTCAAATATTTCGTAGAAGAAAATCAATGAGCTTTCTGGCTGTATGCTGTAGGATTTCCTGTATATCACGATAACCGTTATTTTTGACAAGTCTCTTGACAGTTGAGCTAAAATTGTAGCATCCAGACCACATATCAGCTAAGGTAGGTTTTTGGGGTTTTTTTACCCGAAATATCGAAAATCAAACTTTCCATGTTATCATACATTTACTATTAAAAAATGTAAAAATATTCAAAGACATTGAGCAAAAAGTGAAACCCGTTTTGTGTACACAAGATCTTTTCTAAGATTCCGCTTTTCCCGACCATCAAGGAAATATTTTTGAAATCGCATTATCGAAATGAAGGAGTGCCTAGTAACAAGTAAGATTTTTTACTTCCAAGAATGCTTCCAAGACACCCAACACATTTGCATCACGAAAGCTCACTTTGAGCACTTGGTGTTCAGGTGATTTAACAATACAAAAGAAGTATCAAATTCTAAACGCAACTGTATTGAAATAACTTTCTTTCTCTCTCTCCCTTTTTCAAGACAATTCCTATGAATCAAAGTTTTGAAAAATTTCAAGTTTGATGAATCTCGAGGAGAGAGAGGCAATCGTTGTTGAGATACTATAGCTATAAACCAGAATTTCGAGGTGTCCCTTCGACATAAAACCATCACGAATATCACAACAATGAATAAATTAAAGACTCTTTTTAATTGATTTAACTATTCATGCAATACTTAATTCGTCTCGCCCTGACCTGGTTTTGTATTCTGTATGAAGAACCGTTTTTTCTTCTCTGTCTTACTAATTGTAATTCTATCTCAAACGCATTTTCAGCATATTGAGGAGCTGATGCCGAAAAGATCATGACTTGGTACCAGAGATCAGTGCCCATTCACAAACTATGCCACAAACCCGGCTGGCACCCGATAAACTAGATCCATTGAACTCCATCAATTCATCCATATATTGGATGCGGTGTACTTAGGGGAGTCTACATACTTTCTCTTCATAAAAACATCATTTTTTCTCTATCTCTTGCTGTTTTCGACGGCAGTTCGGATTGCTTACCAAATACCCTCCCGGAACATTGCGCCTGTGCCACAAGCTGTGGGTTTTCCAAATAGCTGATTAACAACAGGGCCGTTGGATTGAATTTTATCATAAAGGATAAGGAAAAGTTCCATCTGACTGATTGATTCACGTAGAAAGCTGTAGAAATCTCCTGTCTTAATGTCGAGACTATCTTAAACCTTGACCTATGCTCCGTCTTTGAAAACCACCCCATTTCTATGAAATAGTTGACGGCACTATGTGTTTTTATGGTTTCAAACAGGATTAGGTTCGCCAGATCGTCGCTGATAATAACCGCAGCATCCTAGAAGTTGAATCCATTTGAGAAATGAACAGAATATTTATTTGTTTTCGTGGAGGTTTGAACCGAAAAATCTAATCAACCTGTATGAAAACGCAAAGCGAATTCATAAATAAGTGTGATTAGATTTTTCGGTTCATATCTCAATGAAAATGAAAAATAATCCATTCTTTTCTCATAATTTAATAGCACCGAGCGAAAAAGCAAAACTTTACAAATTTATATACTTTTTTGTGTAAGGAACTATTTTGTGCGGAAGCAAACAAAATGGCTACGTGCACAAAATTGTGTTTGTGGAGGTATGACTAATTCTTTTCGACCAATCAATATGCCCTTTTTTTGATAGACAAAACTAAAAATCAAATTATAGATTTGCTGTAGTTACGACGTTTAAGTCGCAAAACCAACTAAACTTCCCGTAAATTGCGGCCGATGTCAGAGTTCAAATCTGAATTCCTGTCTGAATGAATGTTTTGATTGGTTGATTGATTCATTGATTGACAGCCGCGATCGGTCAATTACGCACATACGCAATGTAAAGATCCAGATTAGACTGCACGTTCGAGATTTTACTTAGTACTATTTAGATGAGTACTGAACCAAGGATCTTTTGGACGATGGGCCATTTTTATTATCTCTTAACCAGTCGAAAAAAATTACTGGTTCAAATTGAAAGAAATAGCAGGCGATTGTCCAAATTTCGCATGAATTTGGAAAAAGTGCCTTATAGGGTAGAAAACATTATGTGAAACGTTGATACTTGCTACAATCCATTTCTCACTTTTCTTAAAGTTTTCAAATGTCATATAAAAGCGAGATTGTTTAGTATTGGTTAAGGCTTTTCTGTAGTTAGAGCTCAATACTTCCAAGCAGTATGTGGTAATACGTCCATCCTTCTGAGCTTAAGCTGTTGATCAAAGTTGGGTTTACGATTAATCTCCCACTTTGGGAGGCAAATGTCGGTAAAAGAGATTTGCCGCGACCGGGGATCGAACTCTGGACCTCATGATTGAGAGACCGACGCGATTTATTGATTAACCCATTCCAACACAGCAAAATTTTAGACTGGCCCAAATTGAAAGAAGCTGCAGACGACAATTTCAAGTTGATGGATTTTTGAATTTTTTCGTCTTTTTGGATAGAAAACATTGTGGATAATGAAGAAATTGCTTGATACAAGCAATTTCTTCATTTTCCACAATGTTTTCCAAAGTTTTTTTCTTGAGGGGCGTAAAAAGGAGGGATTGAGTTGGAATGGGTTAATTGACTCGGGTTCACAATAAAATGCTCTTATGTCAGCATCAACATCTACTTCCTCAAAAGCCAAAAACAATAGGATCATAATGTCCCTAAATCGTTCACCTGACTTTTCTGTATTGACATACAGTCTAATCAATTTTCAAGTAAATTGAGTTGAAAATTTGAATGCGACAGAAATTTGAGAAAATGTGATCTTAGATAGCTTGAATGCTTTCATTTGAGACTCGAATTGAAGGTGTAAAAATATCCATATGATTTATTTGGGAATTGGTCTGAAAACCTAAATTTTGACTCTAAATGACCCAATTTCGGACATGTCCGAGATGCTGTCAAGACAAACCTGGTAACCAATTTCCTGGTCGATTCGGCTTAAATTCTAGCATCTAGAATGTTTACGGGGTTTTTATAGTATATGATCTTGTGATCTGGCTTTTGACCAAAAAGGTCCAAATTTCGAAGTAATCCGAAAGACATATATTCTGGCCACATTTCATTCTTATTGAGCTAAAACTGACCAATCGCT
This sequence comes from Fragum fragum, assembly GCA_946902895.1. Taxonomy (NCBI): domain Eukaryota; kingdom Metazoa; phylum Mollusca; class Bivalvia; order Cardiida; family Cardiidae; genus Fragum; species Fragum fragum. The sequence goes on from OX336366.1 coordinate 19,790,924, forward strand.
GACCCCGCCCACTTACTTCTTTCGCCCCTCCCATTGACTCCAACAGGAAGTACCGCTTCGATTTATAACAGCGTTATTTTACAAACTTTATGGCTATTAGCATGTAACAAAAAAGTAAAATGGTTGGTTGGTGACTTCAACGTCGTAACTACAGCTTGGATAAGCTGTAGTTACGAATTTTAAGTCGTCAAACCAACGATAATGGTAAACAAAAATGGCGACAATGTCAGAGTTGAGAAGCTCAGGTTCGGGCTGAATAAATAATTTGATTGGTCGGTTTATTCCTTGATTGTCAGACGCGATTGGTCAATTATAGCCTGTTGAGTGTTAACAAGGTTTTCTTAGGTTACTTTGTAACATCAAGTGACTCATTTTCGAAACTGTCCCTAATTTTATCACGGAAAACATTGTCGCTAATTTTCAGGCTGATTGAGCAAAAGTGGTAGCCTCTAGATTGCTTGAGAGTTTTTTGTTGTTGTTTTTTTTTCTAAGATTTGACCTAGTGACCTAGTTTTTGACAGTAAATAACACAATTTCATTCTGACTAGCTTTCAAGATGCTCCAGTAATAACAATTACCTCTACAGTGTTTACAATATAAATGTTGGCGACAGGAGACGGACGACGGATGCAGGATCACCCAACGACAAAAGAGCACCTTGAGCACGTAGTGCTCAGAGGAGCTACAAACGTGAATTTTGAAGTACAGTCAAATTATTTTCAAGTAAAATCAACAAGATAGAAAAGAAAACACATCAGTTATTTTTTCGTCATTGTTCAAAAATTCGAAGTCCATTTGTACATTTAGTCGGATAAAATACAGTGGTTGTCTAGGACTTTCAAAAAAGCTAAAGCTTTGTCTTATCTGGAAGGAAAAAGTAAACTTATATTTCAAAATAATTTTATTTTATTTGATAAGACTTTATATTACATTGCCTTAGCAACTTATTTGAATAATAAGATTTTCATAGAAGAAACCCAGGATTCATTTTTTTATCTCTGTCTTCCAATATTAAATGATATTCAATATTACACTTTTAAAGCCCTTTTAAAGAACTTTCACAAAAATTAGATAGTCATTTAACATTTTAACACAAGATTTAACCCATTGACAAATAATCCTACCTTTTTACCATCCCAGAGGAAAAAGAGTTTTCGGATACATTGTGGAAATATTAGAAAATTGATTGTAACAAGTACCATCTTCATTCTCGATGATGTTTTATTCCCTTAAACACACACACACACACACACAATTTCGTCATGGAATGGGTTAGATATCAGACTGTTTGTTTGTTTGTATGGGGTTTATCGCCGCTTTTAGCAATGTTTTTCGGTCAATTCGCGGCGGCTTGAGCACCTAACAATGGATTCCTGGTATATCTCGCACCAGTACCACCATTAAATCCTTTCCTAGCCTCCAGCTTCTGTCCTATTTAGGTTTACGATTATACACCAATTGGTGAGAGACAAATGTCGGAATGGATATGTGCCGTCTATGTGGATCGAACACATGACACCCTATGATTGAAGATTGGGTGTCTGGTGCGCTACAAACTGCGCTATGAAGACTGTATTTGAGCTCATTTTGCTGCTGGACCTATGTTATAACGTTATAATTTAATCTTTAGTTTGTATTTCAAAAACAGGCGTTCTGATTGGTCGAAAAAATAATTCATTCAAACCCCCATAAAATACATTCGAGCAAGCAGCGATTTTGTATGCTTCCGCACAAAATAATCCTATACAAAAAAGTATCAACATTTGTAAAGTATTTGCCTTTTTCGCTCGATGCTATTAAAATATAAGAAATGAAGAGAATATTTTTTTGTATTTGCTTCGCGTATTCATACAGTGTGATTATTTTTTTCGGTTCTTACCTCCATGAAAACAAAAAATATTCTCTTCATCTCTTAATGTCCGTCCCATTCACTGCGTCTGTGCGTGATGTCGTCCGCTAATCTCTCCTCTGAAGGCTCCTCTTCGTAATTTCAAATAATTCATAGCAATTATCATTTGGGCTGCCATTATCACTTCGTTATTAAACGGCGTTATATTACAAATTTTGTGGGCAGTAAAATTAAATGTTCGGTTGTCCACTTAAATGGCGTAAAAATAGAATTAATAAGCTGAAGTTACGACGTTTAAGTCGCTAAAGCAACTAACATACATTACATAAATGTCGGCCAATGTTGGAGTTAAACGTTTACTCCCTATCTAGTACAGTAGGGCGCCAGGTATTTCATGTCGTCTAAAAGTATGATTTGATGTGTCTAATAATTCTTCGCTTGATATCCGTGGTTGGTAAATTTCAAAATTTACAGAGGATAAATAAAATTATCATTTGAGATGGGTGTATTCAGAGTCTTTATCTGGGATCGCTTGCCACGCCCACCGACCTCTAACAGGAAGTTCGCATTAGAAATTTAGCGTCGTTATTTTGCGAAATTATTATAACAAAAAAAAACGAGATAAGATTGTTAGAAGGCGATTTAAATGTTTTAAAAGCTGTAGTTACGACATTTAAGTCGCAAAACATACAGAAATACATAGCATGTTCCCGGAGTTCAAAGTATACTTCCGGTCTATATTAAGGATATAACCAGACAATCGACTGTTTGACTTACATCGACGATCCGACAATTATTATGGCCTTTCAAGGATTGAAAGTGAATTCATCAATCTGAGGTGCGTTCTTTTCGTCGAGATAAAAAAATCCCGCTAAATAAGATTTTTGAGGCGTCTTACAGAACGATTTTTGTTGTTTTGAGTGAAAATATTCGACGTCGTCAAGGCTACTCGTTTAAGCCAATGCTGAGTACGCTTAAATTCCTCATTAACAATTCTTAAGATTCTTATTTAGCGGCTTAAAATTCATTCTTAATCTAAAGAACGCTTTATCTTAAAAATCTAAATAAGAATCTTAAGAATCTTGACGAAAAGAACGCACCTCTGTAGTTTATTATCTGTTTTGCACCTGCTGATGGAGGTCAGTGGGCGGGACTAGCGATCCGTTAATTATCCTGGGTACAGATCATCCTTAATGCTTCATGTCAAGGATGTTCGTTGTATTCGCTTTTTGATATTCGGAATCGTTGGAAATGCCAACCGTAGACCGAGAACCTAATTGCATCGGATATTCCTGAATGTAATATTTTAAAGTAACGGTTACCAATCGGGGGACTCTCGGTTAGCCATAAACAACTTTGTGACGGCTACCCATCTATTTCTAAAGATTATGTTTCGGTGGTTCTTAACCCATTCCCACACAGCAAAATTTTAGACTGGTCCAAATTGAAAGGAGCTGCAGACGACAATTTCAAGTTGATGTAATTTTAATTTTTTTCGTCTTTTTGGGTAGAAAACATTGTGATAATGAAGAAATTGCTTGATACAAGCAATTTCTTCATTTTCCACAATGTTTTCCAAAGCTCTTTAATTGCGGGGCGTAAAAAGGAGGGCTTGAGTTGGAATGGGTTAATTTGTAATAACAACCAGGCACTTTAGTCACTTTAATTGGGAGGGGGTCATTAATTCCTTCCATGACGGCTGACCATCGTTGTGAAATTTGTTATGGCTACCCTTATCGATTCATCAATGACAGATAGCCGTAAATTATCTATTGAGTTGGTTTCCCATAATTCTGAGATATATTCTTGGGTTAGTTGACGTTTGGTTATCCGTAACACTCTGTGATAGCGAACCATCCATTGTTTGAATCTGATTGATTGATTGGTTGATTGAATGGGGTTTAACGCCACTTTTAACAGTATTTCAGTCATATCGCAGCGGCTGGAGCACCTAACAATAAATTCCTGGTATTTCTCACACTAGTACTACCACTGCATTCTTTCCTAGCCTCCAGCTGCTATCCCACTTAGGTTTGCGATTATCCACCCATTGGTGAGAGACAAATGTCGGAAAGAATATGTGCCGCCGATCGGACCCGTGACATCCCATGATTGAAGATTAGGAGTCTGACGCGCTACCGACTGTGCTTTGATGGCGGACCCATTTTTTGAAAGGTTACCCATCATATTATATTTTTATCTAAACCACGAGGTGACACTTTAGTCGAGTTTTTGTGGAGAAGCTACCATCACTAATCATCAATGATGGCTTGCTATCACAACCATTTGACGGCGAACCATCAGTTCTAAAGATATGGTCTAATGGTATCGCACTAGACTCCAGTTTCAGGGGTACCTGGTCCGATCCCAAACTTCTCCAATCATTCAAATTGGCCACCCTATTGAGCTTGTGTGAAACTTGCTTCGTTGGCATAGTTGCTAGAGTGGTCGACTCGCAATCGGATGGTTTAGGGTTCGAGTCCCATCGGAGGCGGGTAGTGTATTTGGTAAGGGCATTTTCCAGACAGAGCTCAAGTCCAACCAGCTGTTGACGTGGGTAGCAGTGGATTGAATCCATTGCCCCTTTCTCTTGTCCGCATGGATAATATCTGGAATGATTTAGGACCATGATGAAAATAAAAGTTCGTCTCTTTATCGTATTATATTGTCTCCCAATAATGGGTTGATAATCGAAAACCTATGTGGGATGAGCAGCTGGAGGTTCGGAAAGGATGTAGAGGTAGTACTGGTATGAGAAGTAACAAGACGCAATTTCTAGGTGCTCCAGCCGCCACGATATGACTGAAATACTGTTAAAAGTGGCGCTTAGCCCATGTTACCAATCAATTATCGTGTTATCCTCTAGTAAAAAAGAAAGTTTGGTTTCTTGTCGACCTGTGCAGCAGGTTACTCTTTCAGACCTACTGGATTACAAGAAGAGTTAAACATAATGCCAGTATCTAAGATCAACCGGTTGATTCGCAGCAAGCCCAGACCATGTTAGGACATAATTAAACCTTGACACCATACAATGCATTGAAACTAAATGTCGCACGGTATTTTTAGAAATGACCATCTTTATAAAATAACAGCATTTAACGAATGTTCAAACTTCCCGCTAGGACAGTTTACAGTTCAGTATTTCAACCAAGATGACCAATTTGTCAAATTCATCTGATAAATGATACAAAGAAAACTTAAAATATAAAAACGTAGCAAAGTATATTAACCTTGACTAAAAAAAAGTTAAAAATCAATTTAGCGGTAAATTTGAAGGCAAAGCGTCGGTTGGGGACTTAACATCGTAACTGCAGTTTGAATAAGCTGTAATTACGGCTTTTAATTCACCGAAAGCCAAAATTGCTTAGTATAAATGTCGACTGACGTCAAAAACGTTCAAAATTTATCTTCGGTCTAAATGGTTGATCTGATTGACCAATCGCTTGTTGGACTGATAGCGATACTCCGTTAGTTAGGTAATCTTACCTGCTACTTTTCTATTGATATATTTACACATATCAAATATTTCGCTTATACTGTCGGACTTAGTGATTGTTAAACGACAGTAAACGTTTTTGAAGGGGACCTTGAAGAAATTCTTGAAGAAATATGATAAAGGGTTTCCCAAGGAAAATACCTAAATTTTAGATTAAATTCAGTGGATAATTTCTAAGAAAAATTTCGAAGTTTTCACCATATACCACGTGGAAACTAGCCCCATCGACGTTTCAAATCACTTCAACGTTTCTTGGAGGAAACTGATAAAAGATCACCTAAGGATCATAACTGGTTGAATTCAAGTATATAGGCGATTCTTTTGAAGAGAATTATTTTTACGACAATAGCCCCAGTGGGCCTCGGCCATTAGACCTATAGGACCTACGTCTCGGACGAGCGACCGGGCGGACAGACGAAGCGTTGGCTATATACTCGTCCTTAATCTTAACTTTTGACCTTGAGCTGTGACCATGAGCTTAGAGCTATCTGAAAATTCGTTTCTAATGTTACATCTATTCATGGTAGAAACAATTGTGCAAAGTGATTTCAAATCTACCCATACCTTTAGGGGCTATGCACCAGGCATGCTAACTTTTAACGATTTATCTTGAGCTGTGACATTGACCTTTGAGCTATCTGAATATTTCTTTCAAATGGTACATCTACTCAAGGTAGAAAACAGTTACCAAGCTATATTGAAATCTATCCATAATTGAAGGAGATATGATCTTGAAAGGTCAATTTTAAATTTTGACCTTGAAATATGACATTGACCTTGGAGCTATCCAAAGAAGAGCCATCGGAGACAGATTATGCGCCCCGAATAAGGCTTTTGTCATAAGGCTTAAATAAGCTGTTGTTAGGAATTATTTGCCAACACTGCACCCAGGTCTAAATGAATGACTTGAATGGTCACTCGATATTTGGATTTGCAGCAGCATTTCGTAAAATATCTCGAATACCCTATTTATACATGGAAATCAATCACGGCTAGGAGATTGGTCGTTCCCGACAACATGTCCTGTTACACTGGTAATAAACTTTCCTGCATTCTTTCGGGTATTCATTATTTATGTGTTAATCGACCAATCGCGGCTGTTAATCAAGGAATAAACCGACCAATCAAATAATTTATTCAGCCCGGAACTGAGCTTATCAACTCCGATATTGGCCGCCATTTGGTTTACATTTATTGTTGGTTTGGCGACTTAAACGCCGTAACTACATCTTATTCAAGCTTCAGTTACGACAACCAACCAACCAACCATTTCACTTTTTTGTTACATGATACTGACCATAATTTTCGCAAAATAACGCTGTTAGAAATCAAAGTGGAACTTCCTTCGGAGTTAATGGGTGGGGCCTAGATAGACAGTGGGTGGGGCCAGCGATTGGTCAGTTTGGGTAACGGAATTTACACAATTAGATTTACAAGGACGCATAGGTTATTATACGTTAGTTTCGGCTATGAATTGATGAGCGTGAGATGTTAATTCTTGCGAATGAACGGTTTTACGCGTAAATATTATTCAAATATGGTAACGCATCGTCCTGCTCCTCAAGAATTAACTTTACCAGACGAATAACGACTGACAATAGAGCTGTGTACGTTTATTCGCAATCGATAGCCCTCTTTCAAAAACATTGCAACCACAGCCCACATTAGTTACTTTGTCGTTAAAATTAAACGGCAAAACAAACAAAAACAACGAGGGTTGGCAAAACAAGAAATTATGAAAAAATGCTCACAAAGGTCTAATGGAGAGAGCAATAAATTAAATATACTAAATCATATATTTGTAATTCGAAGATCTCTATTATACTTTCTTCATAGATTTTCCTTTGTTGAAATCAGACTGTTTGTATTGATGAGCGCACGAAGTAAAAGTGTCTAGGCCTATTTGGCACTATTTTGAACGCTTTTCAAATGCCGAGTGGTCGATGGCCACAGTAAAATATCCGTTATATCCAATTTTAACAAAAATAATAATGACTTGTCCCTTGATACAAGATGTGACGGTAAACCATCGTTTAATGGAGGAAGGGGGGGGGGGGGGAGACGTAATGATTAGCCTTAACAAATACACTTTTTTCTGTGGTTGTTAACCATTGCGCTAGTGGTAAAGAATCCAGACCCTTGACATAGATTTGGCCGACAGAAAAACACGCTAACTCAAACTAATTCTAGGTCTAAATTAAATCAGATAGATTTTTAAAGACATCTGTCGAGCCAGTTTTCTAAAAATGGAATTCCAAAGTTAAATTATTGTTGGTAGAAATCATGCAAATTTTCTCTATTTTAACACTTTTCTTTGTCTTATAACGCGTTCCAATCTCTAGATATGTAATTCGGTTACACCATACAAGTTTTGCAAACACACAATACTCATTTCAATAAAAATCCACGCTGATAATGCCCCGCAAACAGTTATTTTGTGTGACTAGGTCAACTTGGCGGACGTTTTGGAAGACGTTTTATAGATAGCCGAAAATTCCCAGACTAGTTACAAAGGACTGAAAACCTGATTAATCCTTGAGGATCAAAGCACCTAGGATGTAACCTCTCTACTTGTCGGATGGATGCGTGCTTCAGGGATTTTGAAATAAATGCAATGACTGATTGAGTTCGATCTTCTGAAATCCGAGACCACAATGCACTGTAAAGGGTGTATTTAAACCATTACGAGACGACAAAACTTTAGACTAGTCCATCTTAAAAACAACGTTTCAAGGTACGGATATATTGAAAAAATCACACGAGATATGGGCTGACACAATTTGAGGTAAAGGGAAAGCGGACACTATATAATATTTTCTAGAACAGCCTTTCATTATCCTAATGCAACATATGTCGTTATAAAATAAAGTGTTTTATGTATTAAAGATATTATTAATAATCAACAGATTTTGTGAAATGATATTAGGCTATCAGATCTATGTCCCTTCTTCCACTTTTGGGAAAATGTATATATATATGATGATGATTGGCAACTTAAGAAAATTGTGTGAAGCTATTTAGAGAGTAAATCAGATCCTACAGAAACAGGGTCAGTCTTAAAAACGACTAAAGACTATGAGCTGATCTTTAATTAAAAAATAAGCTCCACTTAAATTCATAACCCTTTCCTGTTCAATCCCTGTTTGTATATCCCTGTGATTTATATTGACAAACATTGTAGAAAAAAGAAGAAATTGCTTGTAACAATTACAAAAAGAGAAATTTAGAGCGTCAAAATATATAGAAGATTTTGACTACCAAGACCAGTCAAGTACAAATTTATTTAAAACAGAAAAGATGTTTAGCTTCATTGTACAAATCCAAGTCCAGGTTTTAAAGTCAAAGTGTGAAGTTACAATGTTCTAGTAATAAAGCAAATAGCAAAAGAGATATATACATAGACGCATGGGAAAACGATTGAACAGTTGTACCATGCTATTGATGAAATTGCCATTTTTTGGACAAAAGATGGTGACTAAAAAGAAAAGGAATATAGCAAATTTTACAGGTCAATGTAAATTGTTTGATTGATTGTTATACTGAGTTGAGTAAGGCTATAATAATACCTACATTGAGGGAGGGGGCCAAATGGTCCAGAAAACTGTTCTTGCGCCTGACTGTTGTGTAGGTAGAAGTTATACAAGAATGAAATAAAGAATTTGATTCTTTTTCATAAAATCGACAAATCGAAGTCCCGGCTATTCTTTCTTGGATTAGGATTATGCAATTAATTTTCTATCTCTTTTATCTAAACTTCTCAGAAATAGTATATTTACGTACCCTTTATTGACTTCAAATCAGGAGAAGGAAATAAATCGAGAGAGTTCCTTATATAAGAGCTGACATGAACAGTCATCATTAGAGTCTATTTAAACAATTAAAACACGCTAAATCCTTTTAAATTTACAGTAATCACATGTCTGATTATTTTGATTGCTCGTTTGGTTGTAGACAAGGTAAGGCTTTCATCCCCCGAACAATTTAAAGGCTATATGGCTCACATCGGGACAAATTGTCTTACAAAAAGGAATCCCGAGATCTTTTTTAGAATTACTTAAGGACCCCAAAAGGAAATAATTTTGGATATATTTTTGTTTTCTGCTCAGCAAAGCTTCCCATAGCAGGCTTGTGACCTATTCTTAAATTATTGATAGAGGGGTCTGCACACAATTTTAAAAATCAATTCACAATTTTTTTGGTTATAGTTTTTGTCTATGCGAGAGCCATAGAGCCTTTCATTCCCTCATTAATTGATTTAGGGTTTGAATGATCATTAAGTACAAAATTTGTTTGAAACTACATAAGTTCTAATCCGTATGTCTACGGGTATTCTGAACATTTTTATTATCTAAATATTCTTTATACTGAAAAGTTAATACATGATTATTTGGAGTGGTTTTTTTGAAAAATTATTTTAGTCATTTAAAATGAGATTCGGGTTTTTTTTTTTTTTTTTTTTTTTTTTTTTTTTTGTTGTTGTTTTTATTATTATTACTTTGTGTGTAAGTGTGTTTTTTATTTTGGTAGTGTTGTTGTTGTTGTTGTTTTGGAGGGGGGGGGGTCTACATATAGCATTATAATTCACATGAAATATATACTCTGGTTTAAGAGTGCCGTATATACCTTAAGTTTTCATTTAAAATATGACGTAAAATATCTTAGCCATGGAAGATAGTTTTATTAAAAAAATGTTGTTACAACGTATGTGCACTCAAACGAAGAGAACTATTTTAGAAATTTGAAGAAAACTGTGTCATGACAGTGACTTGTATTCATTGAGAGTAAATACTTCCAGCTCGGATGAGGCTTTGTTGAGATCACAGAAGAAGTACTTGGTTCAAAATCAGGGGATAGAAACACTTGTTTCAAAAATAAACTGTGCCCTTTGAAATTTTTTGCGTGCAATAACTAGGAGAAACATATTCGTACTGTTCTATCAGTGCACTTATGTGAGTATTTTAATTGTATCCCATTTTTATCATAGGATAGATGCCTGACTGCATTAATCCTGCATTGTATTGTATTATATCTCTTCCATGCCATGAAAGTAAGTAACTCTAACAAATGTTTCATTAGTGCATCTATTCAAATGGTATATGATAAAATATTCATTTACATCATATTATTACATGGCTATACATTCGAGGAAAACAAATGTAGAATGGAGAATACCTATTGCGATTAAACCATTACAAGGAAACTTTATATGCCAATAGCCCATTAGGTCTTTTTGGGGTGTGTGTGGGTGGTTTTATTATTATAATTATTTCTAGTCATTTCACAAAACAATTATTCAATTTCCTGTCTTGCATTTATCTATTGCCATTCTCATGCGAGATAAGAATTAAAAGACAAACCCCTGAAATTGGAACTATGTAAGGTTACTTATAAGAATTGTAGGGACCCTGCTGATCTTGCAGCACATTAATTGTTCTATGTTTCCACTCATAGTGTTCTAAACAAGTATGGAGATTGCCCACGTTAATTCATAACGTCAATTTAATACTTAAGGCATCTGTTAATCACCACTTTTAAGGAGAAAAGCGTTTTAACTTAGATTTAACAAAACCGAAAAATTGAAACAGAATATTTTTCCGGGTTCCGAAGAGCACATCGCAAAATCACTTAGATTATAAAAGCACCAACGGCTACTTTTCATGTCATCTTGCTGTGAACAATCCGAATGGTGTAACCATAGAGAGTATGAATTTGTCAGTGCATTTTGATGATTTGGTGTTTCCTTATTTAGAATTCACAAGATTTTGTCTCCTTCCAGCGCTGATAATTGACAGATTTAAGGACAAAATGAACTATTCTTAAGACAACGCATTCATTGTCCTCCAGTGTCAAGATAACATGTACATTTTGAGAATCATGCATCATGCTTTCTGTGGTCTGTAGCTAAGTAGTGCAAAATTAAGCTCAATTTATCAATTTCCAATGACGAGCACTTACGAGCACATTTCATACACTTAAACGCTCAATAATTATGCGTGTACGTCTAAATTTTATAAATGCACCTTTATTATTTACGCGTTCATGCGTTTGATTTAGCGTTTACTACGTAAAGTGGAATTTAGACCTATTTACTGCACCATAGAGATTGCCGTTTCGCACGATTTGAAACACCTGGAGACACTCGGATTCACTTCAATCTAACATATGGATAACGACGTTATCGTCCTTCCATTTCGACCGAGGAATACACTGTACTGAAAACCCACGTTAAATCTCGTGCCTTTTTTTTTAGTATTTCTAAAGTGCTTTTTTTATATTCGGCGAACCGAAAAATACTACTTTGACTGTTGGTATTAATTTTTCTTTGAACCAATCCCTTTTGCCTATCTTATTTGACCAATCGCGGCTTTCAATCGACCAATCAAACAATTTATTTAGACCGAAGGTTTGAACTCCGACATTAGCCGATATTTTTGTGAAGCATTTTTGTTCGGCGATTAAACGGAAAACAGTGGTCCTAATCGCCCCAAAAGTGTACCACCGAGTCTTACTAGGATCAAGACTTGTTGCTATTGGTTGTGGTGGTATTGTAATATCATATTGCGTAAATGTGTGTTGTGTGCCAGATTTTTTTTTTTTTTTTTTTTTTTTTTTTTTTTAAATAGGTTAACATGATATTTATGAGTGTAGCTATGTTTTCAAAATATAAGCTCGTACGCTTACAACTTAATGGGTTTACTCATATCATTTACGCGTGCACTCGTTCTTTTTGCTCAGAATACTTAAGTGGACTTTTGACCCAAACGGTACACCATATGAAAGAGCTAAAGGTTCTGACCATAGTCACCCCGCGCAATCGAATACTTTTCGCCCTATTGAGTTGGTCCTTTTTCGCTTAACGGCTTAAATAACCATTTTTAATGTTAAACAAAATTTAAAAAAATCACAAAAATGATTTGAGCAAAACCATGGGTTTATACACCCAAATTGACATAAATCCCCTGTAAGTGCCTGTAAGTCCATTCATTTCATATAAGAGTTTCAATGAGCGTAAAGTTTTAATTTACAGATGGATAAATTTGATGAGCTTTGCCAATCGTATGCAGAGGACATGAAAGAACTGTCCGAAAGATACCAGTGTCTCCGTGACCTTGACTTCTTTGTGTTGGACAATTCTATACGAGAGAGCACGGTAGGTCAGTTGCGAGGACACACCCCCGAAAACAAGATGGCGATTTACCAGGAAGTGAAGAAATGTGGATTCAAGAACCACGTCGTCGCTTCATTTAATCACATGACTCGAGTGGATGACGTGTTTTCCAAACAACTCGTGAACCAAGGGGAAGATCGGGATTATCTTTGGGCATTCTCCGAAATAACAGAAGGTATTCAGATGGAAGCGATCTCTTTGTCAAGAATATTTGAGCCTGTGCGTGACATTTCCAACAATTTCGCATGTGCGTGACTTGCACACATTGAGCACACTGGACAGCCATTTGGGGCAATTAGAATATTCGCTGATTGTTTAAAGATGCTTTGGGTCAGTATCTATCTACAGAGCGCAGAGTGAAGACTCTGATCAGACTGTGCGGATGCACAGGCTGATCCGAGTCTTTGCTTGGCGCATATGTGTAATGGTTGGAAATGTCACGCACGCGCTCATTTAGAAGTCGATAACCCCTGTTCACTTTACAAACTATTCTATTTTCTTGAAATTCGATTCCGCCAGTAATTTAGGTTACCTTAAATTGTAATATAATTCGCGTGTTTATTTTCTTCACATTTGGGTATTTTTCGGATGATTAACAAAGGGGAAAGTCTAGGAGTCAAGATTTGATGAATTTCAGAATCAAAGAGAATTAAAACTATTACATTTAGCTTTTCATTAATATTTACACGCGAAACCTTAAAGGGACATAAATTATTGAAACTATAAGCATTATGTGGGTTTGGAAAATGAATTGTTTATTTTTATGACGTTTAACTTTGCTTTCGACAGTATTTCAATTATATCGCAGGTGCTTGTGCAATTGTGCTTGTCTAATTATGACTTTCTTGTTATCCTCTTGTCATTGTAACTCTGTTTAATAAACGACTCCGATTGTTGATTTCTGTTTGCACATGATTGGATGATATATACTGGATTGTTGTTGTTGATGTTGTTGTTGCCGTTGTTATTGATGTTGTATACATGATATATGTTCATTGTAAAAATCAAATGACTGGATTTTTAAACCAATAAAAAAATTGAATTTGTATAACCAGTACATTCAATCCGAGGGACCAGGTGTCCAGCCAACTCGGGCGCACTGACTATAATTGTCAATTCGCGAGAAAAATGACACTAGTAACAATGACTTTCATCATTGGTCGGAAAGAATGCTGGCCGAGCTTTGGGGTCTAGCTCACGACCCTAGTATTGAGAGAAGAGCGAAACGATTTAGGCTTTTCTTGTGAGATATTAAAGACTAAAAACCAAAGAAAACGAGCAGATGATAATGATTTCGGCTTCAGACGAATATTATAATAACGGGTTTTTAAAAAAATATATTTGTTTTTATTATACTAAAGTTGACTTATATTTCATGGCAGTGGAGTCACATATATCAAGTCTGAGAGCAACGATTTACTATATTTTTCAGGGGAAAAGAATGGAATACCAGATACAGAGAGAATACCGATTGGTCTTCGTAAAATGAAGGAGTTTGGATTGTATAATGTCATTCTAGAAGCCAATCTTGGCGACTCCGTGTACGACTTTACCAAAATATCAGTCGACGACATGTGTGAACTGTTTAAGAAGTGGATCACGTGGTGTCATGACAATCTCCACGAGAAAGCTAAGGTTACGATCAACCTTCGGGATATTCCGGATTTAATGCCGTTCCAGGCTGATCGTCTTTTTAGAGTTGTGGATTTTTTGGCGAAGTTACCTCCACGGCTACGACTCTTTGGCATTTTATTTGAGGAACCGAGTGGCAAATCCTTACCACAAGAAATTGGAGCATGGGCGAGATACATCCGAAAAATAATGGACGACAATAATTGGGATGGACACCTTCTTGTGCATGTCCATGAAAAATTCCAGTGTAGCGAGATATCAACGCTTGAGGTAAGTAATTGAAATGATAAATTTGATCATTTTGGTATTTAACTATCACAGACTGTACTACTTCTATACTTCTGACCGGACTGTGATTACAAATTAATAATACAATCAGAGTAATAAAAGAAGTAATATCAATAATATTAACCCATAATCACACGGTTTTTTTTTTGTTTTTTTGTTTTTTTAGACTGGTCGAAATGAACCGAAGTTGCAAAAGACAAAAGTTGATAAAACTTTGAAAATCTTTGTCTTTTGTGTAGAAAACATGGTTAATAATGAAGAAATTGCTTGTAACGATCATTTGCATCATTTTCCACAATGTCTTCGAAAAAAAATCTTTCTTGGGGGACATAAAGCGGGATTGTGTGTCATTGAGGACATGAGAAGAGTACATATAGTCATCTTTAGTTCAATGGTTGAGTCTGTTTCTTTCTTAATTGATATATATATCGAGGTGAGTGGGAACATATAAGGGCTATACTGTTGTTGGTGTTGTTTATCCTTGAGGATAATCGTTGTCTTTCAGGCTTTGATGAACGGTTGCACGGGTGTATGGGCAAGTATTATCATCCAAGGTGCTGCCATGGGAAACGCATCATCCTGTGTAACTTTGATGAACCTTATACGGCTTGGAAACAAGAAAGTTTTGAAGAAGTATAACTGCACTAAACTACGTGAAGCCGCAATAAATGTTACTGTCATAACAACCGGAAGTAAACCCTACCTAATTCAACCTGTTTATGGGGAGAGAGCTTTAGACATGGTCCTAGACATGTCTAAAGATGAGTTCGACATGGCGTCGTTTTTTGGTGAGGAAGCACCCATCAGGATGACGACAATGGCTTCCCCGGAAATGATCAAAAAGAGGCTCGTTGATGAATTTGGTGAAGAAAATCAATTTGACCTTGAAATTGCAACAAACATGAAAGAAGTGATGCTGCGAGATTTAAGGAGTAACAGGTGGGTTATCGCCAACCACTTCTTCTCAAAGTTTGCTGCAATCTAATTGGATTAGCGTCTTCGGGTCATTGAAATAGTGTTAAGCTTAAGCGACCACCTAAGGGACGGCTAAAATGTGGTCGTTGAAGGGGGTAGCGGCTTAATCCCTTTTTTGTGACCTATATGAGGTATCGGTTCAACTGCTCACATAGATTATGACAGGGTGCTCACTTCATCCTATTTTGTTGGATCTCATTAGAATTGTCTCGTTGAGACGATTCTAATGACACGACTAATATAGGATTCTGTTTTGATAATTGTATTGGTCAAAACGTCCAATTATGAAGATTCATTGGCTTTCGAAAGAGAATTTTAATGCCGGTTGCTTAATAGAGGTGGTCGCTTGAGCAAGGTTGCCTGTATTTTACAACGGATTTTCCAATAGTCTATTTAGCTTAATTTTAGGTCTTCGTTAGTTAGAGTCGAATGGTATGTCAAGCCTATTACTTTAGACTGGTTGTCCTTCGAAGAAATTGCAGATGATAGCTTCAATACCATGAAAAGATATTTTCTATCATTTGAAACGGAAAACATCGCACCTGCAAAGTCGTTATTTCACACGATGTTTCCTGGGATTACTTTCTTGGGGGTTGTAAAAATCGGATTGGATGGAAATGGGTTAATGTTCGTAGCTTGGTTTTATTTGTTCATTCATAAGCTTTTATTGCAGATCAGCTACATGTGCATATATTTCAGTCATCCTTTTTCAGGAAAGAAGAGTACATGAGCAAGTTCGGCCTTGCGGTCCTTTTCGATCGTGCAGGAGGAAAGTTGACTGAATCCATGAGAGATATAATGGCTGCTGAAGAAATTAAAGAACCACATGCAAAACATATCATAAAGGAAATACGCAAACAATGGGATGAATGGGATTTGCAAGACGAAGTACAAGGAGATGAAATGCTGCAGTTTGGTTCCTTCTATAACGGATTCATGGCACCGTACTTCTCGTGCTACAGATGTTCAGATACTCTAAAGGCTCTGCAAGCACTTGATATGGACAATGATGGTTATGTGGATTGGAGCGAATTCAAGGTATACCTAATGTGGGCCCTACACCAATATCCAGAGTTGGAGACGGCGCAAGATGTTCTCGATGTTGCCTTCCGTAAAGGTTTGATTCCTGCCATGAGAGATGAGCTCTGGGCAAGATCAGGAAATTGACTCATGTCAGATAAGACTGAATAGTTTCCATAGCTGGCTGTTAAATGTATGTATTGAAATACAGTGATAGCTGGATGTTAAATGTATGCATTGAAATACAGTGTATCAACATAAGTTGTAAGATTTAATAGTTTCAAAGATACTGTCGAATTAACTAGTCTTTACCACCTTTATATTAACTTGTGAAATGTTGTAAATCTCCGTTAGTGCAGAACGCTTGCTCTTTATTGTAAGTGCAATAAGAATTGTCTAAAGCATGGAAAAGTTTTATTCTGAAATAACAGTTTGAATTTCGCTTCAGTAACAACTGTCTGTAAAACTGTATGTTTACTATTACTATAAAGATGATAATATCTAATTAATAGTTTAGTACGTTACATGTATAGCCTGCATGCTTTACTTTTCAGCAGACAAAGTATGCTGTCATTGTTTTTAGCTTTTCCTGTTCAATCCCTGGTTTTTATGTCCATGTGATTTTATAATTGAGAAAACATTGTAGAAAAGAAGAAAATGTTGTGACAATCTATTTCCTCTTTTACCATAATATTTTCTTTCCCTACTGAATGGTTATTTCGAATCAAATCCACTTTAAATTTTCGTTTGCAAAACCTCTTAAATTTGGACGGGTCTAAAATCTTGCCAAACAGGAAATGGTAAAGGCTTTTGAATAACACGCTACGGCAATAGCTAAAAGAATGTCCGCCACTAAAAGCCTTTTATATATATATAGTAATTAACACTAGATGAGATTATTGATATTACTCGATAGCCTCTTGCTGTTACCTTGACATAAGAATATTGTGGAATAATTGGCAACTGACGGATCGTTTTGACATTCGATAATTAGATTATTCATCTAGAAAGGAAGCGAACATTGAACTCCGACACTGCCCGACGTATATGTAAACAATGTTTTTTAACCGGGAGTGAACTATTAACTCCACTTGTATATTTAGCATTTCATTAATCAGACACTTAAAGCTGCAGTTACGACGTTTAGGTTTAGGTTGCCAACTGTTTTTTTGTTACATTATACTGGCCATAAATGGTGCAAAACAACGCCGGTTTGTATCTAAGTGAAACATCCTGAATATTTGTGTTGTTTTGTCAGTTTCCGATCGGCAACTAGAATTAATAACCTTTAACCTACATGTCGATGATGTAAACAGAAACTTTTGATAAGTAATTTATTTTCAAAACCACAAGGAAAATTATAGTACAACAAAAAATCCCAGCTGCTATAAAGTTCAGATTTAAACTTCTCTTTTGTCTCTAAATACATGTATTAGACATTAACCAAAAAAGTGTGGTACCCGTTTGACATGAACACTATCGATAACATTGTGAGCACAAAGAAAACAAAGACTTTCTTGAAAAGAGTTAACCACCCATCCCAAAGTCCATCAGTCTCGCCCTGGCCTGATTTTCTTGTCTGCATCGGGTACCATGTTTTCTCTTCTACCTTACTGATAGCATTTCTAGCTCCTTCCCATTTACCAGGACCATCTAATCGCCATTGTGGTGGAGTAGCCGGACAGAACATGACTTGATACCAGAGCTTGATATCCTTAAAGAAGAGATTCCAGAGCCTCGGCTTACACCCGATGAACTCCATCATTTCATCGATATACTGGATGAAATAAATCTGTGTGGTGTACCGTGGAGAGTCTACATACTTTTTCTTGATAAAATCCCGCCATTTTTCCACGGTCTCCTGCCGTTTTCCGATTGAAGGCAGTTCCGATTGTTTGGCAAAAACTCTACCTGCCCATCGCGCCTGTGCCTCAAGTACTGGTGGGAGAGGTCCAAACGGCTGAACAAGACCAATCACAGCAAGAGTTGAAGGATTGAGTTCTGTTGGCCAGACCAGCTTGTAGAGGTAGGAAAAGTGTCCATCCCGTTGAATTATAGAATCGTCTAGAAATGGAAAGTTATAGATATATCCTGTCCCGAGGATAACGACGTCAATATCCTTGACCTCGGATCCGTCTTTGAAAACAGCGCCATTTTCTGTGAAATTTTTTACGTCATCATGTATTGATATAGTTCCCAGTAGTACCCGGTTCGGCAGGTCGTCGCTTATAGTAACCGCGGCACCCTCGAAGTTAAAGTTCGGTGATAGTCCATAGTTTTTATGTCTATAGCGATGGTTTATTTTGTAAAAGTGGTAAGGTCTCATCAAATTCCATGGAAGTTTTTGGCGGAATCTTGTGATAGCCAAATGGTCATAGGGAACACCAAAATCAGCCGCCCTTTGTATACAGTATGTACCTCGTCTGGTACTGACATACACCTGAAAGTAGAAAGAAAAGTTCCGATCTGTAATCTGATCTGTTCGTTTTTAACCCATTTCAACACAATAAAGTTTTAGATTGGTCTAAATTCAAAGAAGCTGCAAACGATAATTTCAAGACGGTGGAAATTTACACTTTTTCGTCTTTTATGGATAGAAAACATGGATAATGAAAAAGTTGCTTGATACAAGCAATATCCTCATTGTCCTCAATGTTTTCCGAAACGTAAAAAGGAGGAATTGTGTAGGAATGGGTTAAACGACAGCATAAAATAATTTTCTTATTGAACATTATCTTTAGAAATACAAAGCCTTTATATGGACATATTTGGCTCAACGGATGCCATTTCAATAGTTATATCTATGCGACAAGTACAGACCGAGATAAGGATGGTCATGCGAGTCTCAACTATGCACTCTTCAGCTATGTATTGAAGCGAAGCGGATTCATATAAGAGATGAAGAGAACATTTTTATTTTGATGGAGGTATGAACCGAAAAACTAATATCACTGTATGAATACGCTTCGCGTATTCATACATTGTGTGATTAGGTTTTTCAGTTCATACCTCCATCAAAACAAAAATTATTCTCTTCATTTCTTATAATTTAATAGCATAGAGCGAAAACTACAAAAGCTTTACAAAATTTGATACTTATTGTATGGGACTATTTTGTCTGGATGCATACAAAATCGCTGCCTGTACAAAAAAGTTTTCAAGTGCTTATGAATGAATGCTTTCGACCAATCAGAACGCTAGTTTTTGATAGATGAAACTAAAAATTAAATTATACAATAGTGTGATGAAGTTTTTAGGGTCACACCTCAATGATAACAAAAAAAATATATTGTCTTAATTTCCTACAATTTAATTACATCAAGCAAAACGAAGCAAATATCTTTTTAATTTTGAGAAAAATTTTATGGATATACCTTATGCACATGCGTATAAATAGGTACGTGCTTAAAATTTGTTCATGGAAGTTTGAAAAAAAAGTTCCAAACAATCAAAATGCTAGAATCTTGATAGACAAAATTCAAATTAAATCATTGTTATATTTATATTGATGTCTATGCTTTTCTTTTATTCGCTTTTCGCTATTTGAATTTGTTGTGTCGCTGGCCAAGCTCACTTAGCCATTGATTGCATGGGGTCTAACGCCCCTTAACAGTGTTTCCGTCATATCGCGGAGGCTGGAGCACCTAACAATGGATTCCTGGTATTTCTCACATCAGTACAACTACTACATCCTTTCCTAGCCTCTGATGCGCTACTGACTGCGCTATGACGGCGGCTGAGCTCCGAAGGGAAGTTGCACCTCGATATCAAACGACGTTTTTGGCAAAATTGACCAATCGCGTCTTCCAATCAAGGAGTAAATCGACCAATCAAATAATTTATTTAGACACGATATGAGCTTATCAGCTCCGACATTGGTCGCCATTTTGTTTACCTTTATTGTTGGTTTGGTGACTTAAACGTCGTAACTACAGCTTATTCAAGCTGTAGTTACGACGTTTAGGTCACCAACCAACCAATATAATCATTTGGTACTTGCTACTGACCATAGTGTTTGCAATATAACGTCGTTTATGATCGTATCGGACTTCCTGTCGGAGTCAATGTGTGGGACTAACGAAGCAACTGGGCGGGGCCAGCGCTTGGCCAATTGCTCCACGGAAATGTAAGCAAATATGAGAGTTCAAAGTTCACTTCAAGTCAAAATAGATAAATTGATTGGTCAACTGATTCTTTGATTGACAATCGTGATGCGTCAATTGTCATCATTATGCTGAATTAGTGTATTGACGGATCGCTTGCCACTAAAAACTGACAAGGTAGTTCGATTCACATATCAAAGATGTAACTTTGCATGATTTATGATCCATAAATAATCCTTTGTTTGCAACCTAAATGTCGTATCCACTTCTGAATAAAGATTGGTGCAAATGTTGGAGTTCCGAAGTTATTTCCAGACTAAATGAATAAGAAGGTGGTTTTTCTGCCGATATTTGAGTGACACGTTTATTCTTTAATTTCATGGGTTACTGTTGCGTATATAAAGGTAATGAATTTTGAATATCTTTGTGGCAAAGGCCACCTTGGGTGCGATCGCTTTACTTATTGACCAATTGCGGCTGTCATTCAAATAATCAGTCGACCGAAGTGGGTTGTGGACTCCGACATTGGCCACCATTTTTTTCGGCTTTTTTTTGTTAGTTGACGACTTAAATGTCGTAACTACAGCTTATTCAAGCTGTAGTTACGACGTTTAGGTCGCCAACTAACCATTCACCTTTTTTGTAAAATGCTACTGGGTATACATTCAGTAAAATGACTTCCAGTCGGATGTCAGTTGGAGGGGAAAGCGATCGTTCATTATTTATTTATTGACTTATTCATCTTTAATCTTAAGGTGACTCGCGAATCAAAAAGAAATTTCTTTGAAGTGAGAAAAATATCGACCTTGATCCGGCTTTTTGTAGGCTAAGCTGGTTGAAACATTTCGTTTTTTATCTAATTGTTCTGGATCTAAAATAAATAGTTAACTGAATATATTGTTAATGGGGGTCGAAATGAGACCCCTTGTTAACCTGTGCTGGATTCATTAGCTTCATTAAATATTCACGAAGTTCCCCGGAGACCCCTCTTTCGCTTAGCGGGGTTTTTGCAAAGTAATAATAGAAGTTTGGTAGCTGCATTTCGACCGTCAAATACAGAGTCCTTTCTTCCAACCGAATGCCTTGCATGAACAACTACATGTATATCCCTTTACTTCCTTTAATTTTCCTAATGGAATATTTTTTATTATGAAATAAAAGGTAAACACCATCCAGCTGGTCTTCCCGCACAGTCAATAGATTTCTTTTTTGATATCACCATGCTATTACATTTAATGGGCCTTAATATCGTCTCGTTCTCGGAAAAATGGTTTTGTCGCCAAATGTCGCGACTGATGATGTATGTTTTGTTGTACATTCATCGTAGCTACTGACATTGGCTACGTATCGAGAAGCAATCTCCAAGCAGAGTTGTCGTCCGTTACTCTCACAATACACCAAATAACAAGATTCTTGTCAAACCAAGTAATGAATGATACATTATATTTCTTTGAATGATACATTATATTTCTTTTGGTTCGCGAGAAATAAAACGGTTTGGACATAATAAGAGTGATTCAAGAAACATCAAATGTGCATTAAAGCTTGATAGTTTACTTGTAAACCAACGAACCACTTTTGTTTTAAAATTGTTTGAAATCTGTCATTTCAAATAAAAATCGGTTGAGGTGTACGAAGTCATGTGATGAAATGGTGACGTTGTTGCGGACTATTTACTGAGCCCATTACGGAGGAGAATGGGAATGAAATATTGTCACCATGTCTTTAACCCATCCCTACACAATTCCGCTTTTTTACGCGCTGAAAAAAATAACGATTTTGAAAACATTTTGAGAAAAGGAGAAATTGCTTGTGACAAGCAATTTCTCCTCTTCTCACTATCTCTTCTACCTTATTTGGCCTTTATTTTTCAGGTATAACAAAGTTTGTTTTGTCGTCTGCAATATCTTCAATTCCGACCAGTGTAAAATTTAGTTGTTTCGGAATGGGTTTAAGACATAATTGACAGCATTCACGTGAACTCGAGATATAGGATGAATTCTACAATTGGAGATAACTAAATCTTAAAAAAAAAAAAACGAATTTTACTATCGGGCACCTACATCTTAGTTTCCTGCACCCTGAGAGCCGAAGCCATAGCGCAGTTGGTAGCGCATCGGACTCCTAATCATGGGGTCTCGGGTTCGATCTCCGGTCGCGGCAAATATTCTTTCCGACATTTGTCTTCCACTAAAGGATGGATAATCGTAAACCTAAGTTGAATGAGCAGCTGGAGGCTCGGAAAGTATATAGTGGTAGTACTGGTGTGAATAATACAATGAATCCATGCTTAGGTGCTCCAGCCGTCGCGATATGACTAAAATACTGTTAAAACTGACGTTAAACCACATTAAATCTATCAGGCACCCTGATTCAATGCTCTTTGTTTCGCCTTTCTTGAGAGGGGTGATTTTTGGTGGACACTTTATTTCATTCGAATAATAGACTTACGTGTTTCGCATGCCTACTCAGCTCACATGAAACGTCCGCTGCTGAGTTCCCGATCCCAACAACAAGAACGTTTAGGTTTTCATAACCCCTGAAATCCTGGAAAGGAAATTTTAGTTATCTCTGAAATACATTTACTCATTAGCCACCGGCGAAATTTTATACTGGTTTAAATTGGCAAATTGCTGGCCTCGCAAACTTACTACCATGGCCCCGCCCATTCACTCCGTCAGAAAGTTCCTCTTCTTTGTCATATTCTGTATTTTTCTAATGGCTATAGACATATTTATGTCATTAAAGAATTGAATTGAATTGAATTGTTAAACGGTGGTAATTTGGATTTGGAAATTATAGCAAGCAGCATGAAATAAACTGTAGAATGGTCGGTTGGCGACCTGAACGTCGTAACTACGGCTTGAATAACTCGTTATGTTACTATGTCGCCAAGCTGACAATAAAGGTCAACGGTCAATCGGCAAATCTTTGAGTTCATATCTTACTTCTGATCTAAATGAATGATTTCAATGTTCGTCATATTATTTGATAGGCAGCCGCGTTCGGTCAACCAAAAGGGGTGCAGACGACAACTTGGAGTTGATGAATATCTATGTCTTCAAGGAAAGAAAAATACTTTTTGGAAAATTGTAAGAAGTAATTCCCTTGTTATCATTGTTTATCATTCTTTTTTTTCCAATGGTCGTGAAAAAGTGTGACTGAATGGGAAGAGATGGAAGTATCAATTTCGGCTTTATCATTGATACTCTCTCTCAATTATGTGTGATCCGTCATACGTACCTTACTATGGTCATTCTCTTTTACTATAGTCATTCTACCTTACTATGGTCATTCTACCTTACTATGGTAATTCTAGCAGGCTATGGTCATTCCTACATAATGTAGTCATTTTAAGTAGTTATGGATATTCTGTCTTACTATGGTTACTCTACCTTATCATAGCCATTTTTCTTACTATTGTCATTTCGTCGTTCTACGGTTATTCTGCCTTACTATGGTCATTCTACCATACTGTGGCCATTTTACACTACTATATGCGAGACTTTCCGAAACACTTTTCATACTTAAACTTTACTGATTAATTATTTTCCTTCTTTTTGCAGTTTGACATGCTACATTATAACCCATTACCAGGCGACAAATTTTATATACTGGTTCAAATTGAAAGGGATTGCAGACTACAATTTATTGTTTATGAAATTTAAGATTTTTTCAACTTTCTTGGAAAAAAACGTGGAAAATCAAGAAATTGCTTTTTGCAAGCAATTTCTTCAATTTCCACAATATCTTCCTAATGATTTTTCTTCTGGGAAATTGGTTAAAGAGCGAATTCTTAGGCAGAGGATAGATGGGAAAAGGGTCATCTTTAAAGAGAAAAGTATCAAAGCTTGTAAGCTGATGGATCGTGACCGCTAAACAAAGAAACATTAGACCAAACAAATAATTCATATAGACTGAAAGTGAACTTTGACCCCAACATTTTATGTGAAATATTTTGTTTAATGTTCGTAACATGTAAGCAAACAGATGTTGGTTGGTATAAACGTGGCTTGAACACGCTTTAGTTACGACGATTAAGTCTCCAGGCAATCAAAAAAACATTCACAAGAAATAGGCTTATATTGGAGTATTAAGTTCACTTCCGATCGAATGATTTGACTGGTAAATTGATTCTTTGATAAAAGCCACGATCAATCAAATCCAAACGTTTCTTACCTTAAAATGGTGTGTGTGAATGACCTTTCCTTTAAAGTTATCAAGTCCCTCAAAGCGGGGTATATTAGGTTTTGTAAGATGTCCGTTACAGACCATTACAAAGTCGTATTTCTCCTTGGTCAGTTTGTCCGTTACAATGTCTTTGGTTGTTACTATCCATTGGCCAGTCTCTTCGAAATTATCAGCCTTCTCGACCCTCTCTACACTTGTCTTCAAATGAAGAAATCAAAGTACTGAAAGTACTGCAAGCTAGCAAGCATGGTTTTGCTAAGTAATCTGCTTTGTCAAAGGTTTTCATGATAAATAAATAAGGTTAAAGTAACCATGCAGTTAACCCATTCCTACACAATCCCTCCTTTTTATGCCCCTTAAGAAAATGGTTCTAGAATTCAATGTGGAAAATGAAGAAAATGCTTGTTACAAGCAGTTTCTGCATTTTTCACATTGTTTTCTACCTAGAAAGATAAATGATATAGAATGTTCAACAATGGAAATTGTCGTCTGCAAGTTCTTTGAAGACTTTAATCAGAGTCATTTTAAACACGATTAGCTCAATTGAGGTGAAAATACATAGGAGATGGACTTGCTACTTTTTATGGTGCATGGTTTCAATGGATTTAGTGGTTAAGCCTCCAGTGGCAGTTTGCACTCGTTGAACTCTCAGAAGACCTAAAAATTTTGTCTGTTTACTTAAGCTATCAAAGCGGACGCTTTGCTATCTAAAAACACTTGTTGAATAGAACCGAAAATTGTCTTACAGTAATTATAATGATTTTTCTCATCCGCCCATTTTCACTTGGAAAGTCTTCCCGAAACCCGCCATTTCGGACCATCGAAAATATTTGCGTGAATTCGCACATTTTAATTTGCTGCTGGAAGATAGTAAATAAGTCATTACATTAACTCAATCGAAGTCGAAATGTAACAACGTCACCCGAGGGGTCCTGACGTCGTGTCGATTCTAAAAGGCGCACTACGGGTAGAATCTTCGCATACAGATATATCTATAGATACAGTATCAAGCGGCGATGTGAATTTGTCAACGGTCTATTCACTTTTCCGATAATTCTCTAGTCAGCCAAAAACATCATATATAGACGCTGAACTGTACAAAGGTGAGCATTTCATATTTAGATTATGTTCATGGAATGTTTTTCGTTCATCGAACGTTAAATAAATTTGTTTCAAACTTCACAGATATAGTTTGTATTAACCCTTTCCCTTTTTAATCCCCGGTTTTTACGTCCCTGTGAATTTATGATTGAGAAAATATTGAAGAAAAAGAAGAAATTGCTTGTGAAAAGCAATTTCTTCTTTTTTTTTACAATATTTTTTTATCCTACTGAATGGTTATTTTTCAAATCTAAATTTGTCTGCAAACCTTTGAATTTGGACAGTCTAAAATTTTGTAAAACGGGATAGGGTTAAGCAAAGAGAAACACAATTTATTTTATTATAGTCCATTAATTGTTTACAGAGGTATCGCGCTTTGATAAAAAATCTGGACTGCTTTTTTTAATCAATCTTAGGATGAATTGGATTCATTAATTACCATCTCTGACCAGAGTCTGTTTTTTTCGTGCCAACCAGGAAAATCTTTAGCCTGACAGATCATAAACGAATCATCTATTTAAAAAAATAAAAAACGAGGCTCTGTCTAGTTTTTATCTGTTTTAGATGACCAGTTTAATAAATTCGAGAATTTGATATTCAAATTGTAATATGACCTTCTTTTTCGATAAATCACTAAAAATTAATGGAATTCATTGATATATGATATTCAGCGAAACATGCATTATGACGTCAATTTGGTGGTAACATGAAGGTGTTTCCATTAAATTCGAATTCATTTGCTTATACATGTAGTTATTACACTATTGTTAAAACACCCGCAGGTTTATTTCACTACCGGGCATATCATACAAAGAGCTTTGTCAACGATGCTTCCAAATTATCCTTACCTTGAGTTTAATATATCTTCTCAGATCAAAGTTGTCTGCATACAATTCTAGATACTTTTTAAAGTGCGAATGGTGCATGAAGTTGGGGAACTCTTTTGGAATGGGGAAATCGCTGTAACACGTCATCTCTTTACTTGTGTTGATGCTACAAGAGTTATATAAACTGGGCTCGTCATCGGCACACGTCGATCTATAGTTCCAAAGACCACCTGTAAACATGTCACAGTGACAGATTCCTTGGTTATATCGCGTCGTTTACCGTATTATTTCTATCATATAGGGAATATTATGATACGAGCTGCGGAGGAAAAGATTGATATTTCACGAGACCGAAGGCGAGAAGCAAACACAAGATGTTGTATTGCTATCGTAACATAATATTCCATCTACCATATATACCTATTATTTCAACGAAATTCGGTATTTCTGCCCTTCTCCTGTACCAATCCGATAATGTTCATTCGTATTATGACGTCATGCATAGATTGAAATGACGTCATCTTAGATTGACTTGTATGGTACCGTATTTGACACTATAAGATACGAATTTCTTTCCCGGTGTGTCCGATTTTATGTGCTATTTATCTCAAATAGGATTTCTCCATAAAGCATCCCGTGATCATTTATGCTTGCTGAACTATAACCTTAACTAAAGCGAAAGCCACGTGGAACAAGTTGAAGCTTTAGCTCACGTGAAATACGAGAAATGATCAGATTTCTCTTACTGAAATACTCTTAAATAATTCTTTCTTTTCACCCTTTATTCTTAATTTCTTTTTACTACATGTTTAATCCACCACGAGACACCATATTTTTAGACTGGTTTGAATTCCAAGAAGTTGTAGACGACAATATTAAGTAAATAAATTTCATTAATTTTTTTATGTTGGAAAACAATTTTGACATTGAAGAAATTGCTTTTCACATTTCTTCATTTTCCAAAATAATCTTCTGATTTCTTCTCTCCTTTTTGTACTATTGTGGGAGGCTCGAAAAAGAATGATTGGTTAGGAATGGGGACAAATAGGCTTTAAAATCCAACGATGAATGTCCTTTAACCAACAAAACATTTGTCTGTTATAAGAGGTGATAATAGCTTTTAATACCCTACCAATGTCGTCATCCTTTTCAAAACATGTCGGATTGATTCCTTCGTCTAAACACTGTTTGGTGGCCGCTAGTCCTGCGACACCGGCACCAATCACACAGCATGTCTTACTCATTGGGTCTGTAAGGTATTCATATCAACATCCTAATATGTGAATTCGCAAAAAGATAACTCTATCAACCCTTTCCCGTGTTTTCTTTTATTTATTTGTTTTTGTTGGTTTTGGTTGGGGTTTTGTGTGTGTGTAATTTTAGACTGCTCCATTATAAAAGAGGGTGTAGTTGACAATGAAAACTAGATGCAATTTCGAATGAAATCACCCTATATTGTAAGAAAATATTGGGGGGAAATGAGAAATTGCTTGCTACACGAAATTCTCCAAAATGTTTCAAGGTATAAAATCACAGTGTCGTACAATCCCGGGTTTGTACAGTAACGTGTTAAAGGAAAGAATTAGTTATTAGAGTAGGCTCTCGAACAGAATTTCATGACACTTTGATACAGCAAAGGTATCTGCTTTTCAGATAGTTAGTAAATGTACTGTTTTACAATAAAAGTTCTTTTTTCATGTTTAATCTACTAATTTAACCATAAATTTTAATAGAATCTAATATATTCTCTTTGAAACATCGTAATTCATTGGATGAGGTCGTTAGACTTCGTTGTTATATGCGAAGCGGATTCACACATAAGTGTGATTAGGTTTTTCGGTTCATGCCTCCATGAAATCAATAAATATTCTCTTCATTTCTTATAATTTAATAGCATTCAGCAAAAAAAGCAAAAACTTTACAAATTTTGATACCTTTTTGTATGGCACTATTTTGTGCGGAATCAAACAAAATCACTGCGTGCTCAAAATTTGTTCATGGTGTCACGAATAATTTTTCCAACCAATCAGATCGCCCGCTTTTGATAGATGAAACTAAAATTAAATAATAATGAATTATATTGTCCAATTCCATAGCCTTAGAACTATAAGATTGTTTTTGCAAGTGAAATGTTTTTGCAAGTTTTTAGAAATCACAGCGCATTGATGACTAATCTTTAGTACGCAGTTATGTCGTCTGACATTCTATGCTGTGTCAGATGAACAATAACGATTAACCCTTTCCTGTTCAATTCCTGGATTTTACGTTCCTTTGAATCTAGAATTTAGACAACATTTTAGGGAAAAAAAGAAATTGCTTGTAACAAGCAATTCTTTCCTTTTCCACATTATTTTCTACCGTACTGAGTGGCTTTTTTTCAAATTAAAACCAATTTACATGTTCGTCTACAAACCTTTGAATTTGGACTGGTCTAAAACTTTGAAAAACGGGAAGGGTTAAACTTTCGAAGCCCTAAAGTAAAAGTGTGTAAGAAATATTTCGTAACTAAGAATTTCAGATTACAGATTTCCGTTTTAATACCACATGGCAAATTCCCAAAATAACCTTTATGTTTGACAGATACTTATAGATAAGTTTAAGAGGTCAAGTTTAAGAATTCGTTTTATCAAACGCGTGTTCGACTTACATATACCAACAGTGTCGGTTAAATATATATAAGTGATAAAAAAGAGAAGAGTAAAATTTGGGAAAAAAGATAAATCCAAAGAAATTGTATTTAACACATTCCCGCTCAATGGCGCTTTTGGACACCCACAAGAAAAAAACCTTTAGAAAACATTTTGTAAAATGAAGAAACTGCTTGTTTCAAGCAATTTATTCATTATCCACAATGTTTTCTACCCCAAAGGTGATTAGAATCTAAAGCTTCATAAGCTTTTAATTGTCGTCTGCAATTCCTTGCAATTTGGACCAATCTAAAATTTTCTTGTGTGGTAATGGGTTAAAGTTATGAAAAATTGTAAATTATAACAACATTCTATCGAGAAATACTACATAGACCCCTTAGTCCCTATTGATCAGAATTACCTGAGAATATAGCGTAAAACTATACTCAGTTGACCCTTTCCTTCACAATCCCTTGTTTTTACGTCCTTGTGATTTTATACTTGAGAAAAACATTGTGGGGAAGAAGAAATTGCTTGTAACAAGAATTTTCTTTTTTCCCCACAATATTTTCTACCCTATAGGTTGGTTACTTATAACATTTCGCTCACTTTTAACGGTTGTCTACAACTTCTTTCAAATTGGACAGGATTAAAATTTTGAAAAAAAACTGGAAGGGGTTTATTGTGTTGTCCTTTAACCCATTACTAGACGGCTAAATTTTAGACTGGCCCAAATTGAAAGAAGTTGCAGACGACGATTTTAAGTTTATGAAATTCTGGATTTTTTCAACTTTCTCGGTAAAAATCATTGTAGAACAAGCAATTTCTTTATTTTCCATTATGTTTTCAAAGCTTTTTGCCTTGAGGGCGTCTAAAAGCGTCACTGAGTTGGAATGTGTTAATTAAAATCGGTGGTCTTTTTAACCAATAGCCGTTTCATCTACTATTTCTACGCACTGAAGAAATTTATATTAAAAGTTACCGCGGTAAAAAAAATGTGACAAACATTTTCTCCCTTTTCCAACATTATTTTCTAAATAAATATGAGCTTTATATTTCATTTTCATAACGATTCAATTTATCTTTTGCAACGTCTATCAATTCGGACAATTTTAGAATTTGTCGCCTGGTAATGGTCAAGGATTACGTGGATTTTACACACTCGTAATTTGTAACGAAATGCTTACCATATTAGGGACTGCGTGGGAGGTTTCTTTAACCCATTACCACATAATTCTGCCTTTTACTCTCCTACTTTGAAAAACATTGAGGACAATGATGAAGTTGCTATAAACACAAGTAATTTCTTCTTTATCCACAATGTTTTTCTACACTAAAGGACCCAAAAATATGGTTCCGCCATATTATGTACCTGTATGACGAAATCTGTCTCAATAGATTTATTCTTGTTTTACAAAAACATAAGTTTTTGATTAGTAGAAAAATAAAAGAGAGAAACAAAGAGAGGGATAGAGAGAGACAAAGAGAAGTTATCCAACAGATTTGTGGAAGACTTTCAACAGTTGCTACATTGATACCTGTATAGGGAATGATTTGTTAATCCATTCCCACCCACCCCCAATTTTACGCCCCTCATGAGAAAAGCTTTAGAAAAAACTGTGGAAATAGAAGAAATTACTTGAATTAAGCAATTTCTTCTATGTCCATAATATTTTCTACCCCAAAAGGCAAAGAATGTTAGAATTTCACCAACCTTAAGTTGTCGCCTGCGTCTTCTTTCAATTTGGACCAGTCTTATTCATTTCATGTGGGAATGGGTTAAATTCCTTGAAACTGCCGGAATCGAATACATAATGTTGATCAGTGATAAAAATATCTGTCCGTTTAAAAAACGTTTAGCCCATTCTTCAATTATCACCTTAACCCATTCCCACACAATCATGGTTTTCGACGCCCCACCTACTACAAAAAGAAAAGGGTTTTGAGGGAAAATTGTGGAAAATAAAAAAAAAGTACCAAGCAATTTCTTCTTTACCAAAATGTTTTCTATCCCAAAAGACAAAGAAAGTGGAATTGCATAAATGAAAATTGTCGTCTGCAAACAAATCTCAATTTGGACCAGTCTAAAATTTTGTCGTCTGGTGATGGCTTAACAGTATATCTAAAAGAGATTTTTGCAATAGTATTTGTCCATGTTCTTTTTAATACGAAGTTTCGTTAAGTTTCGTTAAATCATGTCCAAGAAATTTTACATTAAGCCATATTTTCCAAGGAAAGTCTAAGTTAATAAAGAAATAATAGTTATGATAATAATAATACTAAAAGAGTATACCTTACCGCTTGTAAAACTCAATTTGGTTAGAGACAGTTATCGGTAGACCGATATAGTTCCTTAATACTCTTATAAAACAATGGCTTGATAAGAACTTAGGTCTTAGAGTACAAAGTCGGACATCGTTTACCAATCAGCAGTTGTAGCTTCAGTTTATTGAGTTACTGTCACAATATTTTGTAGCTGAACGATTGTGCACTATCTTTCGTAAGCGGACAACCAAACTATCGTAAAACAGCTTGAATTAGCTGTATTCACGATATTATTTTTTTTAGCCTACCAACGTTTTCATTAAGTTCAAATTACACTGAAACAACCGAAATATTAAACCGCAATCTTCGAAATGTTGCAAATTCGTTACAAACATAATTTGAAACCAATGAGACGAATAGGGACCCCAAGGACATTCCGTAAAACAAATATTGGAACAGATACTTGACCCGACAAATGTCGACTAGAGGTCGCATTCTGAAAATTGCACATATAATAAGGTAAAATGGTTGTTCTATATCAAAAAACGAAAAATGTCTATTCTGATCATTTTTCGCAGCTGATGCAAACTAAACAAGGTGGATACTTTTTGCACGGCCAGTCTCCGCGTTCGTCTGACAGATATCATATGAGATCACTGTACCCAAGCTCGTATTTTAGTTGAAAATTTACTTAAATGAAAAACGACAGATCCGTTTAATATTTTTAGTTGTTTTCTTTTAAGACAGTAGGCTGATGTCCAGTGACAGATCAAAGGTGAACGTTTATATGTTTATGTAATTAACTCATTCCCGGACAATGACGCTTTTTTACGCCCACAAGAAAAACAATTGTGAAAACATCATGTAAAATGAATAAATTGCTTGAAACATGCAATTCCTTCATTTAACACATTGTTTTATTACCGAGAAAATTGAAAGAATCTAAAAGTTCATTTACTTTTAATTATTATCTGAAACTCCGTTTAATTTGGACAAGTCTAAAATTTTGACGTCTCGTAAAGGGTTAAAACATAACGATTCTGTTAGCAAGATACTGTCCCAAGCTTCGAAAGGTTATTTTTCTATATTTACAAAAAGGAGAAAAGTCTTTTTTGAAAAATATCCCTTTTTATTTTTTCTCTAGTCTCCTGCTTGGGACGATCAGTCCTTTTATACGCTGGGACCAATGATTATCCAATATCAAAACGGTCACTTGGACTAACCTTAGACTCTTGTGCGTTACAAACTCTCCAAGAAGTCCGCGATTAAGACCACTATGACAAGCATGACGTGAAGTGTGATAGAGAAAAATAAGAATAAAGATATAAACAGATCTGTGCAAAAACAAATTCAACATACCACTTTATAGCAGAGATGACTTTAAGAGGATTGAAACAAATAAGGTCAACACTTCGCAGAACAAAAGCAGTGATGTAAAAGAAACCAAATACTTAATCAGCCTTAGTAAATATAGATTTTAGAACTGCCAGTCTAGAGGTCTTTCTTTTTTTCTTGTCAGCCCGATTAGCCCAGTTGGTAGAGCACTTGACTCCAAAACCTCAAGATCACGGGTTCGATCCCTGAGCTGACCATAACAACTAATTCAACAATTTGTCTTTCGGATGAGACGTTTAACCGAGGCCCCGTGTGACGATGCTATCCATCGAGCACGTTTAAGAACCAGGCGGAACTCTCAGCAGTCCTGTATCATTGCACTATCCCCGTTACAACTAACCATCTTCTGCGGGCGTCGCTCATTTGCATGTGCTACGGTAGCGACGACAAATAAACGGAAATACACACTAGAGGTCATTTAGAATGTATGAAAAATTCTTGGGATAGTTTTATCAAAGGTGTTTACATTCACTAGTCATGATTCCCTTTCGTAATCGATAAAGGAACACTTGGTAATTATACTGGGGAATATGGTAATGGCGTTTCGTGGTGGGTGACTGTTTGGTAGATACATCAAATGACCTTCAAAAAGGCAGTTAGGCTGTAATATCAAGTTTGCACAATAACTGAACAAAGATTAAAACGCTGCGCTTTTATTTTTGTTCACGAATATAAGTTTTGCACCAACCTATTATCGCAATATTGACGAATCGTTTTGACTAAAGCAGATCAAATGAGTTTCATCCATTTAAGAGATGCAGAGAATATTTTTTTGTTTTTATGGAGGCGAAGCAGATTCATACATACTTTTCGGTTCATGAAAACAAACACTATTCTCTTAAGTTCTTATAATCTAATAGCATCGAGCGAAAATTTCAAAAACTTTACAAATTTATTTACCTTTTTGTATGGGACTATTTTGTGCGGAAGCATACAAAATCGCTGCATGCTTAAAATTTGATCATGGAGGTATGAATAATATTTTTCAGAACGCCTATTTTTGGTAGACGAAGCAAAAATATCAAATCACAACCCGATCAACGTCGAATATGTCCCTTCAACATGATCGCTACAGTTGGCTTATATACACATTACTTAACGTTCTCTATTTGCCAATATACCAAAACACAATCTGCCTTGCACAATTTAAAACCATTTTGATTACAGGGACCACTTAGAGTACCATCTTGTCGGACCAAGGACAACGAACATTCTACTTATCTAGTCTAGAAAAAGATATTTTCGATATCACTTCACTCGTGAAGATATAAGAATAACAACATGCAAAGAGGATCGAATCGGGCACAAATTATTAGCCGAAATCAATCATATTTTTAGCTAGCAAAGCGTCACCTTTGATAGCTTAAGTTAACAGACAAAATTTTGAGGTTGTCTCAGAGATTATTGAGTACAAACTGCCACTGGAGGCGTAACCACTAAATCCACCAAATGTCTACGCCAAAAAAGTAGTTCTTGTGTATTTCAAATTGTAGAGAACTCCTTCAAAAGCATACCATTCCCATTCAATCCCGATTTTTAAGAATCTCAAAAAACGCTTTAGAAAACATTGTGGACAATGAAGAAATTGCTTGTAACAAGCAATTTCTTCAGTGTCCACAATGTTTACTACTCTACAAAAGGCAAAGAAGATTACTTAACAAATCATTGCTTTGCTAGCTATCAGTACTTTCAGTACTTTGATTGTTACATGGTTTTTTATTTTTGGACGGTATAGTGTTTTGTGCAAGTGCTCAGCCTAAAGTGAAAGTCAAAATAAAGGACGGAATGCTGGCCCCGCCCATTGACCTCCGACAGAAACTTAAAATTCCACTTCAATATCATACGGCGCTATTTTACAAAATCGAAATAGCCATTAGCATGTAATAAAAAGTGACATGGTTGGTTGGCGACCTCAACGTCGAAGCTTAAGCTTGAATAAACCAACAGAAAAGCTGAACGGTCAATGTAACAATTCAAAGTTCACTTCCGGTCTAAATGAAAAATTTGATTTGTCGATTGAGTCTTTCATTAACAGTCGATATCGATGAAATCCCCTTCAACCAAACGAAATTTATTCTACTGCTTACATAGAATGCATGTATGGTGCTTTAAATTTTGTTCAGTTTATTTAAGAGATGAAGAGAATATTTTTTTTGTTTTCATGGAGGTGTGAACCGAAAAAACTAATCACACTGTATGAATATCACCAATAATTTAAGGAGCTATCCTCCGGACATATTTTATTCTAATATTTAACCTGAGCTTTGACATTGAGCTTGAAGCTTTCTGAATTTTTATTTACAATTGGTAAACCAACTCATGATAGAGAACAATTGTGCCAATTGAAATCCATCAATAATTGAAGGAGCTGTGCTCTGGACAAGGTCAATTTCAATGTTCGACCTTGAACTGCGACCCTGATATTGGACCTTACAAAAAACCGGGGCAAACGCGTTGGCGCAACATCATAAGGAATTGACATGTGAAGGTTCATTCAATTTTGCCAAAGGGCTATGGAGATATCAAGGCAGACTGATGGAAGGACGGATGGAATGACGAAGCGGCGACTACATGCCCTTCGGAGAGCAAAACAATCTGGTGGGTGGACATCAATTCTAACGGCATTACATGTACGGCGTACTTTTAAAATTAGTATTAGAGTCGTTTCTCCTGACAACGCGTTTAAAATCTTTAACAAAGCACCATCAATTTTTTCTTGGGCGACCAATTTTCCTAACTCCACTTTTATTCACAGTTGAGTCTTCATGTATACGAAGTCTCAATTTATAGTATACCTTCCTGTTGCATGAATATAGAAGTATTTTCATCAGAGGAATAACCTTCGTATTTTTTCTCGGGGGGGGGGGGGGCTCTTCTCCTTACTCGTAACTTCACATTGCTTATGCTTTGATTTAGGGATTTATAGAAATACAAACAAAATATATAGATGATCTATTCAAGACTTGTCATTTGAAATAATATCCAAAGTCAGCAAAAGAAAGAAATCAAAACAGGCAGCTCTAATGTAGATGATACTTGATGCAAATTGAGATGTTAACGCCACATGTCCAGGCTTTTCGAGAAAACGAGGACAGGTTTCCAAAAATATTTTTCCTTGGCAGAAAATATGTTCGTCGGGAAAACAAGCGATTATACAGAAAAAAATAATAGAAATAATAAAAACAAAGCGACTATGACATTGCTGGCAGTCAGCATGGCCTAGAAAAGACAACAACAAAAATGAAACTATTACGGATCTAGAGGTTTTATTTTCAAATAAAGTCCATTTTTAGATCGAAGTATTAATAAACATTCTGGTTCCGCTTCTCTCTCCGGGTCCAAGTCCAGGTGAAAATTTCTGATCAACTCACATATAACCACTTTCACCTGTGTTAACGCAAACTGCTGGCCAATACAATTCCTGTGGAATAAAAGATAAATAATGCATTAATGTAAACGAACTGTTCACTTTATTGGAAGATAAATAATGCATTAATGTAAACGAGCTGTTCACTTTATTGGAAGAATTGTTAATCCAGTACAAGTACTTGTAGTTTGACTTAAAACATGTGATAAATCTAAACAGAAATTGGTTTTCGAGAAAAATTAGAAAAGCCAGGGTATTCATAAGCTTTTACTATTTTCCCTATAACATGCATGACTCTCGCGCTAATTTAGTGTATAGATTTGACTCGAAGTAAAATGTAAACTTCGACCTAGAAATTGACGTCAACATTTAACATTTCCGTTAAACGCCTTAACTACAGCTATTTGTTATATACGAGCATTTGTTTCATGTCCATAACCATGTTTTTTTTCAAATCTGGTCGTACGATTTCTAAGACGGACTGCTTTGTGGGGGTCAGTTGGCGTTTTAACCCATTCCAACACAGCAAAATTTAAGACTGGTCCAAATTGAAAGAAGCTGCAGACGACAATTTCAAGTTGATGGAATTTTGAATTTTTTCGTCT
Organism: Fragum fragum; assembly: GCA_946902895.1. Classification (NCBI taxonomy): domain Eukaryota; kingdom Metazoa; phylum Mollusca; class Bivalvia; order Cardiida; family Cardiidae; genus Fragum; species Fragum fragum. The sequence goes on from OX336366.1 coordinate 19,827,833, forward strand.
TTTTGGATAGAAAACATTGTGGATAATGAAGAAATTGCTTGATACAAGCAATTTCTTCATTTTCCACTATGTTTTCCAAAGCTTTTTTCTCGAGGGGCGTAAAAAGGAGGGATTGAGTTGGAATGGGTTAAGCGCCACGCCAATAGCGCTGACAATCCTGTATGTCTTCTTACCCGAACGGAACAAATAAAGGCAAAAAAGCATAAGAAATAATCGAACTAGTACAAACCTTGGTCCAACCGAAAACGGAAGGTGATATACAGACGAAATATTCTTATCCGGTGAAAAACGCGTGGGGTCATATTCCTGAAACAGACGGAAATCAACTTAGAAACAGGCATACTAGGACCACTGTAATATTCGAGAATACGATTTGAGAGCTTTTTCCATACAGTCAACGCCATTGTCTCAAAGTAAATTCTTATCAGCATGTTTATTTCTAGTATTGGGATAAAATGCCGTCCCAAAGACCTCTAACATTGGAACCATACTTGTGGTAAAGATATTTTTTTTCTTCGGGAACTGAAATATATGGTAGTCATTCTTTGATCTTTGTTGGAATAGACGTGGAAAAATCAAATTGGGTCTTCTACGACTTCTACCTCGGCTCGGGTCTAGCCAGTGTTAAATTTCATTTATCGTGGAAAAAGTATGTTTGTGTGAATGTGGTTCAACGCCACTTTTCGCATTTCATTTTAGTATTTCAGTCATATCGCGGCGGCTGGAGCACCTAACCATGGAATCCTGATATTTCTCACACAAGCACTACACAAGTACTACCACTGCATTATTTCCGGATCTCCAGATACTCATCCTTCATAAGTTTATGAGCAATAAAGCTTTAAGTCACATACCGATGGATTATCCCAGACTTCCGGGTCTCTCTGAACAGCAAACAGCGATACAGCAATTCTTGTACCTTAAAAATGATGTTATATAAGTGTTACAATCACCAATTAAACATCACCTGGGGGTACAAAATTTAATATAAGAGAAAACCAAAAGAAAAGTAAAGCCTGTTAAATTGATAAGGCTTGTGCTAAAAAAGAAACATGCGAATTTAAAGAAATAAGCAGCATGCAATACGTAATTTTCAATATTTTCCTAGTTTACACAAGTATAGCATATCATCATCTTTACGAATATCAGGATATCGTTTTTTAGGAGCAAAATGGCGTAAGTACCTATTTATTCAAGGACATTTTACAATATTTTGTTAGCCAACTGGTGGTACCCCTAGGTTCACTGTTTTTATATACTTTAATAATGTAAGGCCTTTGTAAAATTATTGTGTCGGTGTAAGTTTTTAGATAACACTGTAATTAGTTGTCTGAAAAAAAAATGCATAGAGAAGATGAGTTGAATCAATTAAATCTCAAGAACTGAGATCTTTTTAACATATCAGATCTATCCCTACCTTTTTGAATAACTCGCCCATCAGCAAGTGTCAGGTCCCTCTCTAAGCATCGAGATATAGTTGGCACTGCTGGATATAGACGCATGCTTTCTTTAATACACATCAATAGAGTGTCTAATTTGCTGAGGTTGTCCCTAAAATAATCAACATCGGTTCCAAAATTATCTGTGTTTAGTCCTAGGTCATTTCTTAAGTTCATTTGATAATCATCATTGTTTAATAGGCATCATGAAAGTTTTCTGGAGGTTATAAGTTAATTTTACAATTGAAAAATCTATGATTCCTTGAAACGTTCGAATGTTCAGAAACTATTTACGTTCTTTTTAGGTTCTTATGCAAATTCTAGCAGATTTTGTTACACGACATGTTAATTTCTTGATAGATCACTAAATAATTATTTTTATTTATCCATTTTCGCACAATGACGTTTTGGATGCCCCCAAGAAATAAAGCTCTTGAAAACACTCTGGAAAATGAAGAAATTGCTTGTTACAAGCAATTTCTTCATTATCTACAATGCTTTCCTACCCCAAAAGGCAAAGACTTTTAAGATGTCATCAACAATTTCAAAATTGTCGTCTGCAACTTCTTTGAATTTGGACCAGACTAAAATTTTGTCGTGTGGTAATGGGTTAAGGATGCTACCATGTGAGTGATTTGTCTCCAATTGTACCCATTATCTCCTGTCTACACCTTTCCTGCCATTCTGTATGTTTAGCCAGGTTATACAAACACCACGATATTGTACTAGCTGTAGAATCGTGTCCTTCGAACATAAATGTGTCAACTTCGTCCCGAATCTCCTGGTTACTCAGCCCTTCTCCCTCACTGTCCTATAAATATGCATGTACACAATTGACGGATCGCTGGCCCCGCCGCTGAGCTCTGACAGGCAGTTCCACTTACTCATTAAACGGCATTATTTTGCAAAATTTATGGTGAGTTACATGTAAAAATAGTGGTTGATTGGATCAGCTGTAGTTACGACTTTTCAGCCGCGAAAGAAACAAAAATGCTTCACATAAATGTTGCTCAATAATGGTTCTAACGGTTATGACGCATACAAATTTCTTCTATTCATGTCGGTGAATTATCGAGATTTCTTGGTATATTTTCACTTGTTTTAGTCACCTATATATACTCGTGAAATTATCAAAATGGCATACTGACATATTTGGGTTCAGATTTGAAAATTTTCCGTTTTAATGAAACTGGGTAAAAGTAATTGTTCATTTTACGTTAAGGGCCAGTATATCTTGAATTTCGTGATCAACAAAAACTATATTTTCACCAAGGGCTGCATCTCTCTTGAAAAATATAGCTTTTGTTGTTAACTGGGCTAAAGATTAATAAATCTTTCTCTGAAACAGACAAATTTACTTGATTTTTGCCCGATAAATACCTTTGCCGTAAGCAATATATCAAGAAAATCTAGGTTTCTTTCTCCTCTCTTTTCTGTTCTCATCAGTCGCTTTCGTTCTTCAATTATTCTATTTGAATGTTCGTGTATTGTATCACAGGCTTGCTTAAACTGTTTTCTAAAATAAAATACAAAATTAAAAGTCAACTCCTTAAAGTCTCCTCCTTCCTCGTTGCTTTTTTGAATTGGTATTTAGAGCATAATTTATCCTTACAATCATTTCGTTACTTTAGTTTACTTTATTAAAACTACATAGAAATAGGTTCAGAAATATATTCTAGTAACCTCAAACGACATAATATCAATTCGGAAAGCCACAACTCATTTTTGGATTTCGAATACAACCAATAGCGGCAAACTATCGCAAGGTACGCCAGTTGCACTGCTTGTTGTCGACAGGAGCGGGATTTAACCATACAAATATCAAGTTAGATTAACGATTATTGTACACTGCACATTCCCGTGATACGATCTATCCACAAATGGACTTTCACAATCATGGATATCATACTTTTGAGGAAAAGCTCCTGTCAAAATACACACACGATTAATAGAGAGAAAGAACCAAAAATTTCAAGCAAGATAGAATTTTAATTCATGTGCATTACAGTCTGTATTAAGTCAATAAACACATTGCCACATAGCTAATTACTAGACTCGTCTATCCAACTTAAAGTTGCAGACCAAAATTTAAACGTGATGTGATTTGCAATCTTAATCTTTCTGGGTATATTTAAGCAATTTCTCCATTTTCTTAAGCTTTTTTCTTGGTGGTCATAAAAATCTGTATCGCCCAGTTTCAATTCAACCAGGTATAGTATGTCAAAGTTATGCTCCGGACAAAGAACTACGCGCCGATAGCCCAACCGCTCGTCTGTCCGCCCGTACACCACTCATGATCCCATAATATGCCCCGTCTTCGTCGGGCGTACAAAAAAGCAGAAAACATTTGTAATCCTTATGCGTTTTAAGTGAATGAAGTTACAGGAAATAAAATGACGTAGGAGCAATTGAATGTTCACAATCATACATAAAACTGAATATCATTTATAAAGCAACAAGCAGGTCAAAAAGTTTATCGAACTTACTAAAATTGATCAATTTATAATCATTATTAAGGCTCCTTTTTCTGTCAAAGAATTGTCCTATTTTCAATAGGATTTCTAGTTATGCCCAGATAAATGATCAGATCAAGTCTCATCAAGATTGATCTAAAAGAATGGCCCCTTAAGTATAAATACAGACATTTTAATTGGGTTCATCCACAAGACCTGACAATCGTTCTGGCTTAGTTTCAAGATACAGTCTTAATTTCGGTCCCTAGAATGTAAACAAAGAAATTAAGGCCTCTTTTCTTATGATTCAAATGAAATCCTTCTAGTTTCAGCATGGTGAATCTAATAAGCATTCTGATCAAGTTTGATTAAGATTTAACCAAAATTGTTGCGAGAAGAATGTAAACTAAGGAATTACCACTAAGGCCCCCTTTCCAGTGCTTTACAATTATAGTACTTTCCAATATTCAACAGGGTTCGTCCTTATAACTCAACAATCATTTTTACAGGGTTAAATGAAGACTAAGCCAAGACTTTGGTGTCTACTGTTTAAACTTTCAAATTGATTACCCTGCACGGCGATAGATTGGTTGATTGAATAGGGTTTAACGCCACTTTTAACAGTCATATCGCGGCGGCTGGAACACTTAGCAATTGTTTTCGGGTATTTCTCAAACCAGTACTACCACTACATCCTTTCCTAGCCTCCAATTGCTATTCCACTTAGGTTTACGATTATCCAACCATTGGTGAGAGACAAATGTCGGAAAGGATATATGCCGCCGCCGGGGATCGAACCCATGACATCCCTTGTTTGAAGATTAGGAGTATGATGCGCTACCGACTGCCTACGACGGCGGCCCCTGCACGACGAACGGCGGACGACAGACATTTAATGATCACAGCAACTTGTGCTCAGGTTAGCTAATTACATTCAACTTTGTTTTTAGCACATCTTGTATTTCAATAAAGCTTTTATTCTTATAAATTTGTACCACGGATTTTAAGCCAAAACGAAAGGGATTCCGCTTATGTCACTTATCTTCTTTGTTTCTTATAGGTACGTCTTTTGGTTCAACAAAATGAGAGTTAATACAGACACTTACCCGTCTTGTGTGTGATGATATATGAAATCAATGTGGTGTAACGGGTGAAAGATTCGTTTGACGATGAGGTCTGAAACATCGTATACGCCTTGTATATATGGATGACGGGTCCTGAAATGATTTAAATTCAACCCTCATAAATCAGCTTCTGCTAGAAGTATAGTTCCATAACGTATCTTGTGTATGAGTATTTCCGTTTATTTATCGTCGCTACAGTAGCACATGCCATATGAGCGACGCCCCCAGAAGATGGTTAGTTATTACGAGGATAGTGCAAGGATACCGGACGAAACTACCGAGAGCTCCGTCTGGTTCTTTAACGTGCTCAGTGGATAGCACCGCCACACGGGGCCTCGGTTTAACGTCTCATCCGAAAAACAATTAGTCTGTTAGTTAATATGGTCAGCCAAGGGCTCGAACCCGTGATCGTAAGGTTTGAAGTCAATTGCTCTACCAACTGAGCTAATATGGCTGACGTATACAACGCATTTTTCTCAAATTGTGCATTTTTTATCTTGTAAGCCTCGATAATATTAAGTCATATATGGAATGGAGATAATTTGTTATCCCTTTTTCATTATTGTTATTATTTAGGAATGAACATGAAAATATAATTATACTTCTATATGATGCTGTTTTGTCTTATACCTAAATGAAAACAAATCAAGTTTTAAATATAAACTAACTCACCAATCTACTTACTTTTCGTTCTGACAATCACTGTGAAAACCAAACAAACATTGCATCATACTGTCTAGAGTCAATAAACTAATGTGATGAAAAATTTCCTCAGGAATCGTAGATTTGTGCCATTTTCTCTAAATGTAATTTAGAAAATAAAATAAGTTTAATAGATGTATAAGAAAATTTACTAATCCTATGCCCCGCCCACCTACTCCGTTGGACCCGCCCACTGACTCCAACAGGAAGCTCGACTTAGATTTTAAACGGCGTAATTTTGCCAAATTTATGGCCATTTCCATGTAACAAAAAGAAGAACGGTTGGTTGGTTGTATGGCGACCTAAACGTCGTAACTACAGCTTGAATAAGCTGTAGTTACGACGTTTAAGTCGCCAATCCAACCAAAGTGCTTCACGTAAATGGCGGCCAATGTTGAAGTAAATTAATTATTTTATTAGTCGACTAGTTATTTGATTGACAACGCGACTGGTGAATTTCCGACGTCCATTAACACGTTCCGGATTCTCGAGATATGGGTGACATTTTTACGGAAAATGGACCTTCCTAGAAATGTGTAAACTTGACCTTGGTCAGAATGCATATCGTCGTTTGGCGTGAAGATTGTCGTTACTACAGCTTTAATACAGCTGTTATTACATTTTGCACGCCCAACGACGATATGCAAACTATGCTCGAAATTATTCGCTCTTACGAGGTTTTAGAATTACTATTTTTATCTTCAAAATACTATCTCTGCACGATCCGATCTCCTATGCTTTTTTAAAAAAAAATGTTGAATGCAGATCCTCGATGGACCGTTTACGGCTGATGAGTACAATTTTCAAAACTCAATCGCCAGTTTTAGTTGTACACGACTTTTAGCTTTGACTCTCTCCTTAATCCAAAAAAGTGAAGTAAATCGTATAATTTTTTATCCTGGATTATTTCATGAATGCTTTTTTTCAGTTTTCTTAATCAAAATTCGTGCTTGCTTTAGGGTTTCAAATTCGTTTACTCTTTTAATTAAAAAAATCTATATGGAACTATCCTGTATGCTTGTAACAAACTAGGTAAAAAAAACCTACCATTGTATTGTTGTTGTATTCAATACTAAGTTATAAGAACTCAAGAGAATATCATTATTTTTGGTTTTGCTTCCATTTGGATAAACGGAAAACTGATAAAAGTGTATGAAACCGCGAAGAGAACAACTAATCTAATTAGTCAAAGTGTTTTTGTTTCTAGCTGTCTTTTTTTTTTTTTTTTTAAATACAACATGGATTGACTTGACAGAAGGATGTCAATAACTTAAAGTCTTACAATAAGGATCTCTGTGCATTTACTAAAGATGTCAACATAATTTTTCAAAATGTCCACGTGAAAAGCGGGGGTCATAAGCCTTCTATTTCTATCCCACTTCTTGCCTTGACTGAGCAGTAAACCGTCTCCTGAAGAGCAAATGAATACATTAATAGATAAAGAAAAAAATCATCATTATCATTGCATATGCTGAATAAATTCCTTTTGAATTTGCTTTAAAATAAAAGGGCTGAAAGCACTGCCAGTACTTATCGTTCGACAGTATCTCTTCTAAAGAACATTTTATACACGAAGTCTGGCTTGAAAAGGACAAACATGAGGTGTAGACTAAGACTAGACTGCACTTATGTGAAGGCTGATCTTTTTGTCAATATCTCCTGCCAAAAAAGAAAAAATATTTCGTGTTCAGCATGATAGGGATTAAAACAAAGGGACTCAGTTTACTTTGACAGAAATTAAAAGAAGCGTGAAATTCCAAATTGAATGATCGGGGGTGTTAATCAAAGAGCCAAACGACCAGTCAAATCATTCATTTTGATCGGCAGTGAACTTTAAACTCCTGCATTTGCCGAATTAACTTTTTTTAGAGTGATTTATTTTTGTTGGTTTGGCGACGTAAGCGTCGTAACTAAAGCTTATTCAAGCTGTAGTTACGACATTTGGGTCGCCAACCAAAATTCTTCTTCATTGTTACATGGTTCTTGCCATTTATTGCAGAATCACGCCGTTTAAAATTGAATCGGATTTTCTTTCGGAGTCAGTGGGCAGGGCCAGCGGAGTCCGAAGAGAACTGTTTTCAAGCGCTAGTTTTATATCCAACCTTTGACCTCATTGATGCCAAAGTCGAGGATTTGAACATGTAAATAGGTATATCGATCAAAGATCCATTTTACTTTGAGAATTATATGCGGGAAAGGTTTATTTAAGAGATGAAGAGAATATGTTTTGTTTCCATGGAGGTATGAACCGAAAAACTTATTACACCGAATGAATACGCGAAGCGGATTCATACATTGTGTGATTAGGTTCGTCGGTTCATACCTCCATGAAAACAAAAAAAATATTCTCTTCATTTCTTATAATTTAATAGCATCGAGCGAAAGAAACAAAACCTTTACAAATTTTGATACATGTTTGTATTGGACTATTTTGTACGGAAGCATAAAAAATCGCTGCGTGCTCAAAATTTTGTTCGTGGAGTTATGAATATATCTTTACGACCAATCAGAACGCTCGAAACTAAAAATTAGATTATAGAAACGTGTTTATGGATCTGCACTTCACACCATTCACAATATTGAACTATGTTGACACTAAAACCAATGTACAAAGTCGTCCATATAAGCTATGTTGTATGGAGTATGGTGTTAGGCTATAATAACATTCGAAGTGGAAAGTGGCATCATCGAGTACGCCATAAAGAATCTATTCTTACCTATCCATGGTCTCATTAAAGCATAGGAAAACTCATCTTTTGGGTCTGGAATTAAATGCAAGGAAAAAGAACTAAAAAATCTAAAATCAAACGATGTTTGCTTCTTTCAAAGTTTCAGTCCAATTCGAAAGAAGTTGTAGACGACGATTAAAAGCGGTCGCAATTTTTAAACATATTGTGAAAACGAATAAATTGCTTGTAACAAGTAATGTATTTTTCCCAACAATATTTTCTAAAGTATTAAATTATAGGAACGTAAAAAACAGGGATTTAATAGAAAAGGGTTATCCAGACCCGATAGTCAACAAAATGAAATCTCTGCCACTTTATTATCTGTACCTCTTATTACACAATTCCGCTTTCTCACTACCCACAAGAATAAAAGGAAACACTATGAAAAATGAAAAAAGTGCATGTAATAAAAAGTTTCTTCATGTCCCCCCAAGTTTTCTTTCTTGAACTGTAAAGAAAGTCATCAACTTGTAAATGTCGCCGATAAATTCTTTATATTTTGATCATTCCTAAATGGTGTAATTCATGTAACGATAGACCGCAATACTTCATATTTATCGATTGCGTTGAAATAAAGTAACGAATCTGACTGTAATCTTAACCGTCTAAATTGAATTAAATGCGAACAGAAAGTTAAAAACGTTTGATTTGTTTGAATGGGGTTTACGCCGCTTTCAACAATTTTTCAGTTATATCGCGGCGGCTGGAGCACCTAACAATGGAATCCTGGTATTTCTCACACCAGTACTACAATTACATCCTTTTCTAGCCTCCAGCTGCTATCCCACATAGGTCTACGATTATCGACCCATTGGTGAGAGACAAATAGTCGGAAAGGACGAGTGCCGCCGTCGGGGATCGAACCCGGGACCTCTAGATTGACAGTACGACGCGCTACCAACTGCGCTATGATGGTGGCTTTAAAAAAGAAACAACAACAACAACAACAAAAAATGTTTGAATTCCTCAAAACAGCATATGTTAGTACAGATTTTCAAATTATTATGAAAAGGGAGAAATCTTTGTTTCAAGCAGTTTTTCATGTTCAACAACGTTTTGCTTAATTAACCCATTCCCACACAACAAAATTTTAAACAGTGGCCCAAATTGAAAGAAGCTACAGATGACAATTTCTAGTTGGTAATTTTTGTGTGTTGTGTGTGTGTGTGTGTGTGTTGTTGTTGTTCTTGTTATTTTTCTAGTTTTTGTCGTCTTTTTAGAAAGAAAACATCTTGGAAAATTAAGAAATTGCTTGATTCAGGTAATTTCTTCATTTTCCATAATGTTTTCCAAAGATTTTTTTTCTTGAGGAGCATTAAAAGGAGGGATTGTGTTTGAATAGGTTAAGGCTCATTTTGCACCGATCTTACAAAACACCACAAGGAATTACATCCTCAAATAAAACAAGACATGTGGTAGTTCATAAACTTCCAAATAGACGGCTCACTGACCTCATCCCATGACCCCCAACATGGCAGTTCTATACTTAAATACGTTAGTCTGCGTAATTTGTGATCAATTGATTGACTGATTGAAAGGGGTTTAACGCCACTTTTAACAGTATTTTAGTCATATCGCGGCGGCTGGAGCATCTAACAATGGATTCCTGGTATTTCTCACACCAGTACTACCACTACATCCTTTCCTAGCCTCCAGCTGCTGTCCCTCTTAGGTTTACGATTATCCACCCATCGGCTAGAGACGAATGTCGGAAAGAATATGTGCCGCCGCCGGGGATCGAACGCATGACATCCCATGATTGAAGATTATGAGTCTGACGCGCTACCGATTGCGCTATGACGGCGGCGAAATTTGTGAACAAAGAGCATAAAACCTAATGCAAAGCGTTCATGGGAGACCGGAACAGCTTAAATAAGCTGTTGTTACAACGTTGAAGTTGCAAATTTAATCTGGTCTATCTTGACCTGACAATATAGATCCCCCCTCCCCAAATGGTTTAGTCTATTTTGGCATAATTTGTCACCCTTATTCAGAATCATTTTAAAGTTGAACCGAGGGTATCCCGATAAGTATTTTTCCTTTTCCATTTTGTCGAATTTTGCCTTGTTCCAAACATTTCCCCTGCTTCTTTTGTAGTTGCCATGGAAACCCCCCCCCTTTTTTTGCTCCAAACTTGATTGCACAGATCAAGGCCAAACATTAAAATATGACTCATCGGTTCGCTACCTTTTAAATTCTTGGGCTAGTTCTCACACCACTTTTAGTACTTTGAAGTGCTTGAGCAAAAGAAAATCAAAGAACAAAATAATGGTCTAACTTGATCAAGGTTATATTTCATTTCTCCGAGAAAGGTTAGAAATAACACTACTGTGTGTCACCTGCTCCGGATAGTACCACTTTGGCAGTGGATGGACTGACAGATATAAGTTGTGCGTCTGCCGGTCCAGTCCAGACCTTATAAGCCCCGTGGTATATCTGAGCATATTCCATCATCTTCAGTAGTCCTTTATAGTCACCGGACAGCTGGAAAGAGAAGAGTCGCTCGAAATCAGAACTGCAAGTGTTTTAACCGAAATTCGCAATAACTAATCATATACATGTTTGTACGCATTTAGAGTCATGGATTATTTTAAAGATTTTTCACAACAAATATAACCTCTGAATAAGACCTGGCATTTCTTTAAGATCATTCAAAAACTTGCTAGAATGTATAACTTTATGTATTTCGAAACATTTCTTTAATGACTACCTGTCTGTTTGAAATACAGAAAATCTTGCATTAAGCTAGCTACCACCCAAGGAGCGAGCAAAAAGTGGTCGTGTAAAAAAATAGCCACTTTTGTCAAAGCTATGAAGGACTGATTCGATTACATGCATAAATAATAACAGAAATCTCGCTTGTTGTTGGGATTCTAACGGGTTCCAACAACATGGGGTTTAGTTGTGATTTGACCTTATAGTAAAATACCGTCAATTTTAAGAGCTTTTGCTTTTAAAAGATTGGGGTTTCGATTAAGCTCGCTTAACCCATTCCCACTCAGTGGCGCTTTTAGACGCCCCCAAGTAAAAAAGCTCTGGAAAACATTGTGGAAAATGAAGAAATTGCTTTTTACAAGCAATTTCTTCATTTTCCACATTGTTTTCTATCCAGAAAGTTGAAAAAATAAAAAAAAATCATTAACTTTAAATTGCCGTCTGCAACTTCTTTCAATTTGGGCCAGTCTAAAATTATGCCGTCTGGTAATAGGTTAAGATCGCTTATTGGACGTGGTCGCATAATACAAGTGATCGCTCGAGCAATTCTATAGAAATTTGGATTTGAGCCTTTCAAACCATTTCGCATGTGCGTGACTCGAATACATTGAAAACCCTGGACAGCCATTTGGGACAATTAGAATATTCGCTGATTGTTTAAAAAAGCTTTTGGTCAGTATCTATCTACAGAGCGCAAAGTGAAGCCTCTGATCAGACTGTGCGGATGCACAGGCTGATCTGAGTCTTTACTTGGCGCACATGTGTAATGGTTGGAAATGTCTCGCATGCGCTCAAATAAAATTTGGGAAATCTGTATAAGCTGATATCGCACTGGACTGTTTCGGAAACGATTCATGTGAATACAATTGTTAATACGAAGAAGAATGAAGAATACGGAAAAAGGCAGGTGTTTGATCCCATGACATTACACCCAGTGACACTATCCTATCGAACTAATGTAAGTAGGTCAATCGAGGGTCATTTTCATGGGTTTAAGGATTCCCAATGATTATAGCGGGTCTATATAAGATTAAACGATGTTCACTTTAACCTGTTTTACCCCATTACCAGACGACCTTTTTAACACTGGTCCAAATTAAAAGATGTTGCAGACGACAATTCTAATGGTTTGTGAATTTGAAATAAGTACTAAATTGGTTATAAGATATTGTAAAAAAGGGATACGATTGCTTGTTACACAATGTTTTGTTTGTTTGAATGGGGTTTAACGCCGCTTTTAACAATCTTTCAGTTATATCGCGGCGGCTAGAGCACCTAACAACGGATTCATGGTATTTCACGCACCAGTACTACCACTACAACCTTTCCTAGCCCCCAGCTGCTATCCCTCATAGGCTTTCGATTATCTGCCCATTGGTAGTAGACAAATGTCGGAAAGAGTATTGCTACACAATGTACAAGCAATTTCTTCTTTTATCACAATATTTTCCTTATTCCAATAACTCGGGTACGTAATATGGAGGGATGCTGCGTTTGTGGGTTAAACATGGCTCAAACATTGTCGCACTGAATAAAAACCCTTCAAATAGCACTGGCAGACACTAATTGTGGGTTGATATTTATTTTGAAAATTTATCTTATAAACACCTCTGGCTTAACAGGGACAAGCAAATGGTACAGACTAAGATCAGACTACATATATGTTCAGACTGATCTTTGTCTATGCCTCCTGCCAAAACAGGAATATGCCGAGATCAGTATGACAAGGCTATATATAGGTTAAGGTATACACTTATACAATTTTCTTCCCTGTTAATGAAAATGTATAATTACATGTTCAGTAAATCCTTTATAAAGCCACCACTCATGGGACGCCTAAAAATTGGTTGCTTGAGAAAATGGTCGCTTAAAACTCGTTTCAGTGAAATATGTCAAAGATCGATTCGATTGCAAACACAACCTATAAGAGAATTCGAGCTAAATCCTTTGTTGTTGGGACCCATTAGAATCGTCTCTGTGAGACGAGTCTAATGAGTTCCAATAACATTGGATTTACGTTTGATATTCTTATAACAAATCGACTTCTTATATGATTGAATATTGATTGCGGTCGCATAATGCAAGTGGTATCGGAATAGAGGTGGTCGCTTGAGCAAGATTGACAGTATTTAACCCTTTCCCGTTTAACAAAATTTTAGACCTGCCCCAATTCAAAGGTTTTGCAGGCGACATTATAGAATCAATTTCATTTGAAAAAATAATCATTCAATAGGGTAGAAATTATTGTGGAAAATGAAGAAATTGCTTGTCACAAGCAATTTCTTTTTTTTCCGCAATAATTTCTCAAATATAAAATCACAAGGACGTAAAAACCAATGATTAAACAGGAAAGGGTTAAGACTATTATTTATCCATTGACAAGGAATCAATCGAAGCCACTAGAAATCGAATGAGTGGCAGTAATTTTGATAGCCATCTGACCTACCTCTTTTGCATTTCCCCACAGAAACTCCGGTTCTGGTCCCGGAAAGTCCTTCAGCATCCTTTGTAACTTCCAACGTTTCATGAAAAGCCCAATTACCTTCCGAATCACCAATGCGATCACTACCAGAGGTATATATTGCAGCAGCATTAACGATATAAATCCCATTGTATTCCTCTTTCCCCCTTTTTTCCCGTTCTTGAAACTGAACTGTAACCTGTCTCTCGACCTTCAACCTTATGTAGGAAAGATAAAATAGGTCCAACAAGAAGGGGAGTAAATCTCACTCACAGACTTCTGTGACTTAAAACTCCTATTTTATATATTTCTCCTCCAAATTAAGTCGATTTATCATGAGTATCCACGCTAATTCGAGTATACCTGAAACTTTTTATGTAAAGGGAGAAGTATTATGGGTCGTTATGTATCTAACAGATATACTGATAGTAAGTTATCAACCCTTGATTAAGATTCTTACTGCAGCGGATTTAAGTGTTTTCAATATATACAAATCAATTATTTTTTAAGATTGGTCAGCCCGGGGGTCGAATTCGCGATCTCGAGGTTTAAAATCGCGAGCTCTACGTCCTGAACAAATGGGGCTGAAGCAGCTAAATTTCAAAGGGCCAGATGCAGACGACAACTTTGTGTGTTGATGAAATCTTATTTTCTATTATCTTTTTTAGGTTGAAAGCATTGTGGATAATGAGGAAATTGCTCGTAACAGGCTATTTCTTCATTGTACGAAATGATTTCCAAAGGTAAAAAAACATTGTGTGGGAAGGGGTTAGAACCACTCGTTACAGAAGTCAGCTCTCCGTACGAAGGTTATCACTGGCGTTGGTCGCTCAGATATTGATGACATAGCAAAATTAAATTGTCGACCGTTCTTGTCGACCTTTTGTATTCCAAATTCATCCCGTCAAATGAAAATTTCCTGTCGATTACGTCAATATTGTGTTCAATGGGAAAAGTCAATATTCTGTATAGATTAACTCATTCCCACATAGTGACTTTTTCTGGCGCCCCGAAAGAAAAACTATCGGGAAAACATTGTGTAAAATAAAGAAATTGCTTGTATCAAGATTTCTATCCAGAAATTTGAAAGAATCTGAAATTTAATCGGCTTTATATTATCGTCTGCAACTCCTTTCAATTTGGACCAGTCGAAAATATGCAATCTGGTCATGGGTTAAAGGGAAATGAACACTTGTGGCGTGACTCTAGCCAACCAAATTTGTATCAGATTTTCACTTGTGTCGATAAATCCAAAACGACATGTCCCTGAAACATGTTTGTACACCTACAAACACGTGATAGGCAAAAACTGACATAGTATTAGAAAGGTATAAATCGAGGGCTTAGAGAAATACTATCGTAAGTGCACACGTTGATATAGACAGTTACGATAGACCTCGAGGCCAGTGTTTGAGCCCAAAGATTACTTCCAGTCTAAATGAATGATTTGATTCGTCGATTGATTCTTTGCTTCAGGCGCAACCGTTCATTTATGTCAATCTAATATGAATGCAACAGTTACAAATATGGGAATCAGTCGATAAGTCTATTTGGATATGTATTATTAGAACCTAGCAAACAAGATTTGGTAGAATTCATACAATATCATATTACCATAGCTATAAATACTAGTCTGCCTGCTCTGGGCTTGAACCTTTAGCCAAGTCAATGACTGTTTTATCAGCCTCTCGGTTCAAAATATATATTCACTCGTTACACCAATCAGCGGATTGTGGCTCTAAATTAACCTTTTCCCGTTTCTGGAAATTTTAGACTGGTCCAAATTGAAAGAAGTTGTAGACCACAATTAAAATTGGATGAAATTTGAAATGAAACCATCCCATGTGGTAAAAAATATTGTGGATAAAGAAGAAATTGCTTGTGACAAGCAATTTCTTCTTTTACCACAATGTTTTCTCAAGTATAAAATCACAGCCACATAAAATCCCAGGTTTGTACAGGAAAGGGTTAAGGAATCAATCAAATCTTTCAATAATTCCGCAAGTTAACTTTGAACTCCAACACTGGCCGACATTTCTGTGAAGCATTTATGTTAATTTGGTGATTTAAAGGTCCTAACTAAGCTTATTCAAGCTGTAGTTACAACGTTGAGCTCGCCAACCAACAATTTTATTTTTGGCTACATGTTACTGGCCATACATGTTGCAAAAAAAACTCAGTTTAAAATCAAAGTGGGGCTTCCTGTTGCAATAATAAGGCGGGGTCAGCAATTGGTCAATTCATTGACAGAGGGAATTTTGTTCCAGACAAAAAGTGCTGTCTAGGACTGTCTTGAAGGTCGATTGACAAAGGTGCTTGACTAATGATCTAAAGACACCAGGCTCAAGCCAAACCATCAGCGGAAGAAACCTACAGTCATAGTTATTGAGCAAAGTAAGAATTATATTCTAGAAAGGAATTAAATTCTGAACATTTTATGGGTTGGCGGGTGAATCAAAACAGACAGCCACTTAAATCCTAAACTGGAACTAGAGGCGCTTGAGCAGCGCCTGTATTGCTCCAGAGGCATGGATGTACTGATTTAGCAAATTTTTGCATGAATTCAAAATAAACTGAATATAAGGAAAATAAATCTAAGTCATTGAAATCTTTGAAATAGTTCTAGAGAACCATTTCAAATTCTTCATTGTATGTTACAAAAGTCAAGTTATGTAAAATTCATTATGTAAAATTTTCACTGCATACCATATATGGACATAGTCCACCTTCGTAATAGGCATGTTTTTCAACCGATCAAAAGTATGTAAAGGAATCTGACAGTCATTTGAGAATCATTCCTGTGAAATTTGGCTGAAATCCATCAACAGGTTTCTAAGAAATTTACAAAGTTTTCAGTATATATAAGCCCTGACCATTAAAGCCATATTTTTCATCCAATCAAAATTCTTTTACATAATCTGATAAAAGGTCACCCAAGGATCGACCTGGTCACATTTGGTTGAAATCCGTCCATTGCTTTCTGAGAAGAAGAATTTCAGAGCTTTTACAATATATGGAAATTAAAACCACATTTTTCATCCAATCAAAATAATTAGAAGCAATTCAATAAATGTTCAACCAAGGTTTATTTCTGTGAAATTTGGTTTCTGGGAAGAAGATTTTCAAAAGCTTTCACAAAATTATGGAAATTAGTCCTGCCAAGTTAAGCTATGTTTTACATCCAATCAAAATTCTTTAAAGGAATCTGGTAGAAGTTTATAATAGGAACATATCTGTAAAATTTTGTTGAAATCCATCCATTGGTTTCTTGGAAGAAGATGTTCAAAGCTTTTACCATATATGGAAATGAGCCCCGCACATTAAAGCCATATTTTTCATCTGATCAAAATTCTTTAAAGGAATCTGATAGAGGGTCACCCAAAGATCATTTCTGTGAAATTTGGTTGAAACCCACCGACTATGAGAGGAAGATTTTCAAATCTTTTACCCTAATATGGAAATTATTCCCGCTCATTAAAACCATGTTTATCATCTGATCAATATTCTTTGAAGGAATCTGATAGAGGGTCACCCAAGGATCATTTCTGTGAAAATTGGTTGAAATCTGTTCAGTACTTTCTACGGAGAAGATTTTTAAAGGAAAAGTTTACGGACAGAGGGATGGACGACAGAAAGGACATACTCAGGCACTCATGCACTTGGGACACAACGCCATGAAAATAGCTTTCTAGCTTTCAGCCAGTGGAGCTAAAAACTGTGTCACACTTTCCCCAAGTTGATTATATAATAACAACAGAAGGAGATGATTACTTTAAGTAGTATAATAAATCACTTGAAAAGTGTATTCTAATCAACAAAAT
This sequence comes from Fragum fragum, assembly GCA_946902895.1. Classification (NCBI taxonomy): domain Eukaryota; kingdom Metazoa; phylum Mollusca; class Bivalvia; order Cardiida; family Cardiidae; genus Fragum; species Fragum fragum. The sequence goes on from OX336366.1 coordinate 19,845,277, forward strand.
TAAGACATAAATCTCTTTCTTGACAAGACTCTGATTTCATGACAAAAATGATACCCTTTTCCACACACTCCCACCTTTTTGCGCCCCTAAGTAAAAGCATTTCAAAACACTGTGGAAAATAAAGAAATTGCTACAAACAGTTTCTATATTATCAGCATTGTTTTCTACCCTATAAGACTAAGCTCTTTCAAATTCCATCAACTTTAAATTGTCATCTGCATGTTATTTCAATTCAGATAAGTCTGAAATTTTGTTACCTTGTAATGGGTAAATACCTTGAATTTATATATGGCTCATCAAATCAAAATTACTTTTGAGGATTGGTTTAGATAATAGGGGGTCTGCCACTATCAATTCATTATTTTTAAACAAACACAATATTGTGGTAACTCATGGGGAAAATCTGAAAGACCCATATCATAGGGTTTTACCCTTACGGTACAATCACTTATTTTTGTGTCCCTGTGATATTACACTTGAGAAAACGCAAAATGAGCGCAGGTGTGACATTTTTGACCATTACACTTGTGTGCAAAGTAAAGACTCAGATCAGCCTATGTATCCGCACAGTCTGATCAGAGTCTTCATTCTGCACTGAGTGCACTCTGTAGGTAGATACTGACCCAAAGCTTCTTTAAACAATTAGCAAATATTCTAATTGCCCCGAATTGCTGTCCAGGGTGCTCAATGTGTGCAAGTCACGCACATGCAAAATGTTTGGAAATGTCACGCATAGGCTCATATCATAGAGTGTGGTTACTTTTTGAGTTCTCCTCACTTTTTAATTTCGTCTAATTCTACCACTTTGATAATGGACAAGTCTAAATTTTTTTGAAATACAGTAAAAGGTTAAGGCAATAATATTCATATCTATAACCCTGTAGTCCAAATAACACCCTCTGTTTGTAGCTCTGAAGTTCAACATCAAGTTCACTAAGCCACAGTGGGCCCTCCACATATATGATGCTGGCAATTTATTAAGAGCTGATAATCACTAATTACATATAACACTAAAATCCCTTTTCTAAACAAAAAGCTCCAATAGTTCTAACATGGTTGCCTTTATATCTCACAAAGTGTCCCACTTCATGTATCTGTACCAATGTTTCTTCCTCCACACCATTTTTCTGTAGGTATGCTTGTATATCTGTATTCAACTTCTGCAAACAGGTATAAAAGAAAACAAAATGTTCAATAACCCATTCCTACACAGTGACACATTTTGATGTCCCTCAAGAGAAATAATCAAATCATTGCAAAAAGCAATTTCCTCATTTTCCATAATGATTTCTACCCAGAAAGTTGAAAAAGTAAAATTTCATAAAAATTAAATTGTTGTCTGGAACTCATTTCTATTTGGACCAGTATAAAATTGTGGTGCCTGGTAATGAGTTTGGCAACAGTTTGGTCCATACGCATTACTGGTCTATTTGTTAACGTGACCTATCAGATAAAAAATGGTCAATCTAGAAATTTTGAAAGCAGTGACCCTGATTAGAGTGTACAGCTAACACAGGGTGATCAGAAACTTTTCATTTTGTTTATCAAATCTGACTAGTGTCAGTTGTCTCCCTTTACAAACATTTTCCAGTGCCCAACTCCTCTACTCCCTTGTTGCATGAAGGCCCTATTAATATATTAGAATCTATGATATGTGTTCTATATGTCATGCTGAATCCCAAATATTCCTGTTTTGCAGGAGGTAAAGATAAAAATCAGCCTGCACATGTACAATCTGATCTTTGTCTACACCACCTGCTTATCCCTTTATTTCAACCAGTGCTTTTTTACATAGTAAATTTTCAAAATGAATAATAACCCACAATTGGTGCTTCAAGTACTTTAAGCCCTTTGATTTTAATGTAAATTTACAGAGGGTTTTATTTAGCAGGACAAAGGTTAAAATGGTCAATTATGAAAGGGTTAATATTAGGTACTGTAACAAAATTATGTCCACAATGTGGCAACACACCAATTGGTTTATTGCTAGTTCCGCCCGCTATGCTACTACGGGAAGTTCCGCCTCAATATCAGACAGTGTTATTTTTCTTTAAATTATGGTCAGAAACATGTAACTAATTTGACAACCTAAACTTTGAATAGCTGAAGTTTCAAGATTCATGTCAGCAAACCTACGAAAACAGTTCACATAAATATTGACCAATGTTGGGGTTTGTAGTATACTTCTGGTATGAATGACCGAGTTAATTGATTTAAATGAATGATTTGGTTGGTCAATTAGTTCTTTGATTAACAGCTACTATCATGAACTCTTATTTAGTATTTCTGAAAAAATATCTGACCAATTAAACTTAAACTTAAAATTAAACCTATTGGTATTTATTTTTCAAATTTTCTACAATATGATATATATCATTATTAAATACAATACTATGTTTAGTTGTTATTTGTTGCTATTTCCTAAAATATGTGACCTATGAAGACTTATGATATCATTTCAATTCTTTGAAAATTTGATAAAGATTTTGTACCTATTTTTTTTAATATCAAGTTTGAATACTTCATGTTATTCTCTTTCTATAAACCAGAGGTTTTCATTCTTTGATCTTTCATCCTTTTTTCATGTTATTTCTTTTAGTCTACCTTTAACCCAATTGCATATAATCCTGCTTCTTTTACGCCTCAGAGAAAAAAAATGGAAAAATTGTGGACAAAGAAGACAAAGAATTTCAAAATTTCACCAACTTAAAATTGTTGTCTACAACTTCTTCTAATTTTGTCATGTTAACCCATTACTGCCATCACTAGACAAAAATTTCAGGACAAGTCCAATTTGAAACTGACTTAGTTTACAGATAACACTGTTTGATGGCCGATAGTCCTGCCATGCCAGCATGTCCTAGTCAGTGGGTCTATAAAAGATTTGCATAATATATATAAATGAAAAAAAGAAATGGGATGTAACTTCTTCTATTCCTACGTTTCTATTCCTATGTTTTATTGAAATAAAGTATCATCAAGATTGTAATTAATTTGAATTGCTTGGGAAAGGGTAAAGTACAGTATCGTTTGACAAATGCATAGGCGCAATCAGGTCTGCCCAGCCACTTATATATGCTTGCTCTTCTTATCAATTCTCATGAATTTTAGACCCCTGGAGACAAGAGAACAGGAAAACAATGTGAAAAACAAGAGAACCATGATGGTCCTATATCATTCCCCTGAGTATGATTGCTCAAGGATCTATGATATATACATATATCAAAGCGCTAAACCTACTTATTTTGGAGAAGTTTTTTTTTTTTTAAGATTTTCTCCTTTAATCTGTCAATCCAAGATTTAAGAAAGGAATAAAGAAGGAAATCTTTGTTTATACAAATTTTTTTTAAGTTGATTACGACGAAAGCTTCAAGTTTATAGAGTCGCTCTCAAACACTCACAATCCAGATATTTTCACGTCCTTGAAAGAGAGGCAGTGGCATAAAGCAACTGCCCAATTTTAAAGCTTGGTAGACTGAGGCTGGCTATCAAGTGTCTTACCCATAAACACACCCTGGTGACATTTGGGCTTGAACCCATGAGCTTCAGATCATGAGTCAAACGCCTTTACCACTCGGCCATTGAGGCAGTATGGTTTGGGAGAAGATTTTTGAAGATTCCCTTCTTTATTTCTGTGTAAAATCAGGGATCACACAGAAAAGGGCTAGTTTTCAAGATACATTAATTCTTTTTGGTAGAGAGTCAATAGAAGACCATTTATTCCAAATATAAAAGCTCTGGGCCTCATGGTTTGGGAGAAGACTTCTAAGTTTTTTAAACCTGGTTGCCATGGCAACCAAAATTCTTCATGGATTTCAATTCTTTTAAGTATTGTGAAAGAGCATGACCTATGGATCATTTCTGTGAAGTATTGTGAAAATGCATGGACTACGGATCATTTCTGTGAAGTTTAGTTGAAATTCCATTGTTAGTTCAGAAGGAGAAGATTTTTTGTAATTGTGAACTGTTGGATGGATGGACAGACACTGAATGATGACGATCACAATAGCTCACCCAGAACACTTAGTGCTCAGGTGAGCTAAAAAGAAATTACTGATCACAAGCAATAGTTTCATCTTCTGCTTTCTACCCAGAAAGACAGGGATATTCTAAATTTCTACAAATTGAAATTGTTCCTGTAATTGTAACTGTAACAATTTGGACATGTCTACAAACTTTTAGTCTGGTAAATGGTTGAACAGTGCAAAGCCCTCACAACTGATTGAGTTTCAGTACAGCTGTCATATTTATCACTATTAACCTATCACCATATTATAAAATTTGTGTCGGGTCCAAATTCAAAGAAGTTACTGACGACAACTGTTAATGAAAGAAAATATTTTCTGGAGGGTTGTAAAAAAAACATTGACTGGAAATGTGTATGCCTTTTCTCCAACAATTTGATAACATTCCAGAAATGGTATTCTTCAAGATAGACTGGCAATATGTCATTTCAGCAACTGCTGGAAGTAAATTAATGATGAAAAATATTAGGAAAAGCAATTTCTTCTTTATCTCTAATGTTTTCTTGAATAAAGTACACCTAGGATGAATAAAAATTCAATTGTAAGGGAAAGTGTAGAGTGTCTTTTTACAAATTAATGTCTTATTTAATGACCTGCACTCTAATATCTAAATTCATGCTCTTGTAAAAAGTGTACAGGGCCAAAAATGGTCCTAAATTGCTCATGCCTATATTTTATTGTGAATCAAAATTTCACGAACAATTTTTGAAAAGGGTCACCCAAGGAACATTCCTGCAAAATTTCGTCCTAATTGGTCTAGTGGTTTAGGAGGAAAAGATGTTTAACCCTTTCCTGTACAATCACTGGTTTTTATGTCCTTGTGATTTTATACCTGAGAAAACATTGTGGGAAAAGAAGAAATTGCTTGTAACAAGCAATTTCTTCTTTTTCCACAATATTTTCTACTTTACTGGGTGGTTATTTCTCAAATTGAATCCACTGTAAATTTTTGTCTGCAAAACCTTTGAATTTGGACAGGTCTAAAAAAATTTAAAACAGGAAAGGGTCAAATGAAATGTTGACGCCCAGTAAGTGAATCTTAAAATCTCCCCTTGAGCATGTTGTGATAATGTTAGCTTAAAACATGACAGCTGCATGATTTTTAATATTACTTACATGTATATCACCATGAACCTTTTTGACAATAGTTGATATCCTTCCAGAACTGTGCTGTTCTAGATAGACTGGTAACATATCATTTCTTGTTCTTCTTATAGCATACTCATCTGGCTGCTTTGATGCTGCAATTGTTAACAAATAAATATCAGTATAATCAATTTGTTATCAAAATCCAGTAAAAGTACATAAAGAGTATTCTAAACTGTCATTCTAACTATTCGCCTGTCAGTGTTATGCAAAATGTAACAATCCAGGAATAGACCAATCGCTGGTCCCGTCCACTTTCTCTGTTGGTGCCATTGACAGGAATTTTCACTTTGATTTTAAACAGGGTTATTTTTCAAAATCAATTTCAACTAGCATGTAACAAAAAAGTAGAGTGGATGATTTGCAACCTCAACATTGTAACTACAGCTTGAATAAGTTGCAAAAACAACACAAATGCTTTAAAAAAATGTCCGCTAAAATTAAAATTTCACTTCAAATCAAAATGAATAATTCTTTGGGCTGTTTTTACTTTGACGGTCGTAATGGTCAATTACTAGGTACTGAAAAAAAGGACACTATATATAAATTTGCAAATTCAGATCAAGAACAAGAATTTGTATATTGATGAGAGCTACATGTGATTGTCGGGGAAATGGAGAAACTCCTGGAAAATGAGAAAAGTATTAACCCTGGTAAGTCCATGAAGCCTTCTGCTTATCCGATATTATATGAATCTAGAATAACTTTTCTACCATATTTTTAGGATTGAAAGCTCTTGTCGTTCTCTTCTGGATACACTTGACCAATCACAGATGTCAGTCAATTAACCGTCTGAATGATCAAATCATTTATTGAGACCAGAACTGAGTTTTGAACTCCTACATTGGTCGCCACTTTAGCTAACTTTTTTTGTTGGTTTGGCACCTTAAATTTATTTAAGCTGTAGTCATGTTGTTTCATTCGCCAACCATTTTACTCTTTTGTTACATGCTACTGGATATGAATTTCGCAAAATAACGCTATCTAAAATCGAAGCAGAACCTCCTGTAGGAGTTAATAGGTATAGCCAACCGAGTACGTTGATAGTTCCAGCAAATGGTCAATTGCTTTTTGAAATATTTGTTTTATTGATCACCAAGGAGGACCATTGGTAGTAACACAGAAAGACAATTCTTAGCAATGTCTGTCAGCACAAACTTATTGGTCTGATAACTTTTACTTTACCAGATGCATCCTTTATTAGTGACAGGTAACAATTGTTTATGCTTTCCCATTTAATCCTTTGTTTTTATGTCTCTGTGAATTCACACTTGAGAAAATATTGTTTAAAAAGAAGAAATTGCTTGTAACAAGCAATTTCTTCTTTTTCCCTCACTGATTAGTTATTTTACTATAATTAAATCCAGATTAAATTTTCATCTGCAATACCTCTAAATCTGGCCAGGTCTAAAATTTTGCAAAAACGCTTTTTGATGCTCCACAAGAATAAAGGTGTTGGAAACATTGTGAACAATGTAGAAATTGCTTTTTATGCGCAAGTTCTTCATTAATCACAATGTTTCAAAATCACAAGAAAAAGAAAATAAAATCTCAAGAATTGTAGTCCACAACTTCTTTGAATTTGGTCCAGTCCAAAATTTTATCTTCTGGTGATGGGTTGAATGAAAACAAGTCTAGCAATATTTACTGAAGGGTGGCACCCATCCCGATGGTGTAGGATATTCTTGGCCTTCTGGTACGGGGGGAACAACCTCTGGAGGTAAAACTTTTTTCACATATTTAAAATCTTCAGCACTTATGGTAACCTCTGGATATTTAGCTTGTAATGATGAGATTCGTTCTTCCTCAGGAAAGTATGGTACTGTCTTATCATTGAAATGATCTGGATCTACATCTACTGAATTCCCATCATCATTCCCTGTGGAAATGGCTCGCTGTAACACGAAAAACATCAATACAAATTAACCTATTTCCACACAGCCATGCTTTTTGACGCCACTCAAGAAAGAACAAGAGGGCCATGATGGTTCTATATCGCTCTCCTGAGTATGATGGCTCAAGGCTTTGTAACATTAACAAAATATCAAAGCCCCACACCTAATTATTTTGGAGAAGATTTTTTTTTAAAGATTTTCAATTTAATCCTAGGTTTATTTAAGATCCTTCCATTTAGAGCTAATTTCCAGAGTATGGTAATTCTTTGAAGTATTTTGGAGGGTCAATAGATGATAATTTATATTTAGTACCAAAGCCCTAGGCCTTTAGAGAGGAATAAAGAAGGAGAAGATTTTCAAAGATATCCTTCTTTATTCCTCTCTAAAATCTTAAGATTGCATGGAAAATGGCTTATTTTCAGAGTACGGTAATTTTACAAAGAATTTTGGTAAAGGGTCAATTGATTTTAATACACACCAAATATGAAAGATCTAAGCCTTACGGTTTGGGAGAAGATGATTTTCAAAGATTTCCTTCTTTATTCATATGTAAAATCAGGGATCACAAAGAAACTGGCTAAATTTCAGAGAAAGATAATTCTTTGATGTATTTTGGTAGAGGGTCAATAGACATTGATGCATACAAAACATTTAAGCTCTAGGCCTTAAGGTTTGGGAGAAGAAGATTTTCAGATACATCCATCTTTAATTCTAAATAAAATCAGAGATCACACAGAAAAGGGCTAAATTTGAGACTGAGGTAAGTCTATAAATATATTGGTAGAGGGTCAAAAGATGATGATTTATATCACATATCACAGCCTTAGGCCATTTTGTTTGGGAGAAGAAGATTGTTTAAGATTTCCTACTAAAATCAGGGATCACACGAAAAAGGGCTAATTTTCAGAGTACGGTAATTCTTTGAAGTATTTTGGTAAAAAGTCAATAGACATGGATACATTGATAGACATTGATCAATAAAGCTCTAGGCCCAATGGTTTTGGAGAGGAAGATTTTCAAAGATATCATTTTTTTCGTATCTAATATCAATTTAAGAATACGGTAATTCTTTGAAGTATTTTGGTAGAGGGTCATTAGCTAATGATATGTAGACCGATATTATCATATATATCGGTATATAACAATTATCAATCACAATAGCTTACCTTCAGCACCTTGTGCTAAGGTGAGTTAAAAATCTAACATTTCATTAACTTTAAACTGTTGTTTGCAATTCCTTTCGATTTGGACCAGTCTAAAATTTTGGTAATGGGTTAAAAATACTTTAAATAAAACAAATGGTCACTATTTTCCATACTCTTAAACCACTAAAAGGTATGGCAATTTCATTCATTCATTCTCATTTGATTTGTACCATATCGATTCTATCGTTTAAACTGATGCATATTACATTGTCTTCTTGAGGTGCAGTATTTTAGGGATCATTGATGAAGCCCTCTTCACAGTTCTAGGGGTTAAAAATGAATCCTTGGAGTGATATCTATATTTGTGAATTTCAGTTAGATTTAGATCATGGTTTTGAAAAGTATCTTAAGTCTGAGATGCCATCTAGAAAATGTACCTAATTTTTATAGTCTGTCCAAGAGCCCTGTGTTTTTCAATGAAAATTTAGAAAAAAAAAAGCTAATAAATAATTAATTCTTCACGGTCAGTGCTATACATGATGTAAAAAAATTGATTGTTGGTTGTATCCAACATACATTAATCACCAGTGTGACAACAACTTCCATAGCTCTACTGTTATCAACAACTAAAATGTCCTTATTATGGATGACTTCCATAGTAAATGTTGCTTGCTTGCATTTACCAAAATACAACACATTTTCCCTTTAACCTTACAAGATTTAAAGTGACTATGTGTTTACCATTACACACACATATAATATTTGCTGATCTAGCCATTTTGGCATTCGCAAAATTATACCAAACTCCAGCAAATAGAAGTTTGTCTCATCCATATTACACATGCATTGTCGTTTGCCTACCCAAATATCTTAACTATAGCTTAATTTAGCTGTAGTTACAGTAACTTAAAAGCCCAGCAATATTTGTAGTTTCTGGTATGAACAAGGGATAGTCCCAGGGTTCAATGCTCCTGTCTTTTGTAAGGAACTTTAGTCCTTGCATTTCCTCATTTTATCGTGGTTTTTTTGAAATGAGTTAATTTAACTTTCAACAATTGGCCTATGAAGTACAAACACACATTTGAAACCGGGTTTGAAATTTGTGGAAGAAATGAAGTCATGGTGTTAATAAAAAGCCTATATTTCAATTTGTTAAGGTTTTTCAAATAATCAGTGGATAATAGCAGAATTTACAGGATTTACTCTGACTTGAAAAAAGTTGTCTCCACCGAAAAATTTCACCAAATAAAAAAGGTGGGGCCACATGGAGGAAAGTTGGGGCTAAATTGCTGAGAAGTCAAAGTCGAACATTTTTAAACTTCACATTCATTTTGTTAACTTATATGTTGAATAGTAAATAATATGCCTATCATATCAATATTAAACACAGCATCAAATCAAATGAAAATATGCTCGATTTTATGTTGTGAATTTCAAGCAAATAACACGGACGTTTGTATAAAGATGACAGTGCAAACCCTGATTTATAGGGGTGAAACAATACAGTAAAAAGCGTAATGCAATATATTGCAAACTGGGCAAACCGTATTGCAATACATATTACAATATACTCTTTCTTTAGTAATTTAACATTCTTATCCTGCATATATTAGTTAACCACTTAATTACTGTAAGTCTAAGATACATTATACTCAGAGTGAATAAAGAAAAGTAGAAAGCTAATAAACCTTTAACTCTTCAGTCTTCAATTATTTCAAAATAATGAACAATTGGACATTTTAGTTTAGTAAGCAATTCTTTTGCATGTATAAATAAATCAAACATTATTTCAAATCAAACTAAAATATATAATACTGACTAGTAGTCTTACTGAGTGACTAGACTGTGAATGAGAGACATGACCAAGAAAAATAATTGTCAAAAGAAACAGTTATTTTCTGAAATTGAATTGGCGATCAAGGCATATTCTTTTTCAAGAAAATTAACATATCAACTTTATCATCTTCTAAAGATGCCCACTGTGCTGTCAAAATATCACCAGCAGTACTGAACTCTCTCAGAAGGCTCACTAGTAGCAGGTACACACAGATGTTGCTTTGCCTAACAAGAAAGAAGTGGGAGTCTCCATGAATTCCACTTCCAACATGAAAGTGGATGTAGACTTCCAATTCTTGCTTTGCTTGGTTAATTTAGTTTTAGTGGATTTTTCAGTTTTTGTTATAATCACTTCCTCTAAGATAAATGCTAGGTCAGTAGGTTTAATGTCTTCCTGTAGCTGCTCATTGTCTTCCTGCTCTCTAGGTCCCTTCGAAGCTCCACTGACAGCAAGATCCAACTGGGGTAAAGGGGACTCTACTGGTGGGCCAGGTGTGGTGCTTGTACCAGGTTTTGGTTAAATTCTCAGAGCAGAAATATTACTTGCATCTGCTACCACTCTGCTAGTGACAACTAAACCTTCATTGTCTGTAAGATAAGACACTTTAATTGCGGATTAAGTAGAGATGTGTCATCCAGGAAGTTTTTCTGATCAGTTTATCTTGGCTTTACATCTTGTCAAATGGTTTTCTTCAAATGTTTCACAGCTTCAGGGTCAGATTCATGACAAACCAGTTCGTTTGTGAGCAGTTTCTTCTGTAATGGGAGAATGAAAGAAGCTGTTGGCATAGATTCAGAGCAAAGAGCTGTGGTCCCTGTTCTAAGTGGCATGAGTACAGTCATTATGTTTTCAGACAGGGTAATGTCATCCTCATTCAAGGTTGCAACATCGGTTTCCTTAGCTCTTTACTCATAATTGTTACATACACTGTAGGTTGTAACTCAAGGAAGGGCTCTACCATATTAACAGCTGAGTTCCATCCAGTTGGAACATCTTGTATATGCTTTACTTCTCTTATTCCCAGAAGTTTTTGTTTTTCCTTTAACACGGCTGAGGCTGTGGTTCTTCTGTGAAAGAATACTACAACTCTTCTGAACCTGTCAAGAAGATGAGTTATGCTGTTGATTTTCAGTCCTTTTATAACTGCCAGTTTTAATGTATGGGCATTACATGGCATGTGAGGCTTGCTGCCATCTTCTCTTGCTGCCACTGTCATATCGGCAGCATTATCTGACAGAAGAGGATGATGTTCAGGCAAGCCCCATTCTGTAATAGCCTGCTGGATGACATTGGCAATGGCAATATTCTTTCCAGTGTGACTCATTGGCAGCAATCTAGTCTGAATCACATCAATTTTTACCTATTCCCACACAGTGACCTTTTAGGACTCCCGTCAAGAAAAACAATTGGGAAAACAATGTGTAAAATGAAGAAATTGCTTGGAAAAGACTGATTTAATCATATTGTAAACTTCTTCAATTAAATTAAACAAAGAAGTAACAGATAATTTGGAAAATCTTATTTAAGTGGTAGATAATAAATCCAGGTAATAATTCTAACCAATAATTCTCTAATTGACAAAAATAAATGACCAAGTTTTGTGAATAAATCTGTGTCAAATAACTCTTTGGTGTAGGTCATGACCCTGTACTCCTGTAGGGCAAAATGGATAGACCTGACATTTTGTGATGCAAGCTGTATTTTTCCATCGACAATGGAATGTTTCAAGGAGACTTATTGAAAGAAAAATACAAAGACTTTGATCTGTATTAAGGTTAAAATCGCTGATCCATTTACACCAGTAATTTGGAAAAGTAATTTAGGAAAAAATAAGTGAAAACTATTATCCAATTAACTTATCTAATTCACTTTATAAAATTGATAGTTAGGCAAAAAAGCCTTGATGGAAAAACTGGGTGTTGTCTGGGAAAGGGGTACTCAGGAGGAGGGGGTATGAGGGGGTCAGGAAGTACTCTTTAAATCCATGAAATTTAGTCAAATTTCCAGGAATAGATCTTTTCACGCAAAGCGTCAGAAGACTAAAAAGTCTGTGTCCGTTGGACGCTTTCAAAGAAAAACAACAAAAACAATTTTCCACTGCGGGGAGGATTTACTTCCGGTTTTGCTTTTCGAAAGCCTTACAATTACACCCAGTCATCTTAACTTCTTTTTTCGAATCTTTACAATGAAAATTATTGGGCTAAATGCTGTAGATAATACCGTTGGAAATGCAACATCTTTTTACAATACTTTTTTGACTGTTGACCCAGTTATGATTTTCAGAAGCATTAAAATTACCCAGTTTTAACGAATAAATGACGGGTGTTTTGTTTCACGATCTTTTTTCACCATATACAATAAATTGTACGATAACCCGGTATATTGCATAAATTGAAACAAATGCTTGCAATGTATGAATGTATGAAGGTGAATGCACAAAAGGTTGTTAATGCGTTTTGTATCCGGCAACCCCATAATCACCCAAACTCATGTTCTTCGCCCCCGGAAATATTGAAGTTATGATAGTTTAGGCGAGGAAAGATAAAATTAAAGATCAATATAGTTCAGACATTGTATCGTTGTTTTGTGACCAAAATGTCGTACAACATATTATATCAAATTGTATTTACGACCTTTTGTTAGCCCATCGATAATAGTCTAGTTATAATATGCATATTGGCCCCTTGATCTATAAGAAAGGCTAGATTTTTCAAATATTAAAGCAAGATATTTTAAAATGAAAGCCTACCTCGCAAAATATCCACCAGCGAAATTTTTTTTAAATCCATTCAATGAAAAAAGGCGCATTCACTTTATTTGATTGTGGAAAAATGCTTAAAAGATAAACACTGCGTCATACAACCTCGCCGATTGCCCGGTCGCATCCTTTGATCAATAATGGATTTAGTATTTGGAGGCATTTCGGTTGAAACATAAAAAGATAAAATTTGTCTCATCAAATCTTAAATTTGACCAATTAAATGTAAGAGTGTGTTTATCGGATTCTTTGTGACATGTTGCCGGTTACATATGTATCATGATTTATCGAAGGGAACCCTTTACACCAAGGCTTTCAACAGATCATTCTTCTGATCAACGCTCTCTTATCATTATCTTTACATTAAATCATTTTTATTTTTCATTCTTTTCTTCGCAGTTTTAACATCGTCATCATAAATACAACCTATGTCATTCATCGTCGAGATAATGCTCCCTATTTTCGCATTATAATATATTCTTTTTAATTCATCGCATGGTATTTTTAAGTAAAGTGGATTTTTTCATATCAATGTTTCCCCCTTTTCTCCCACATAACTTTTGTAACAATGGTGCGAATATTTAAAAAAGCAACTGATATGCTGTCGTTTAAGTTTATTTGATATTAAGAACTGAAAAGGAGAGAGAGAGAGAGACAGGGGGGTGTAGAGATCTACATTGGTGGAAACACAGACAGAAACAAATATTTAAAAAACAGAACGCCTGCTTTGTTCTTGTTTCAGTTTAAACGCTTTAACTTTGTAACAAGGAAACTTTTTATAAGAAATATATGCACTTGATGAAGACTTTAGGAGATTGGTATTGACATGGCATATCTAATCTTTATCATCCAAAATGTGATCAATAGTATGTAAGTACTTTAAAGATAGTCATATAATTTTAGTCAATCATGTCAATCAGGATTATTGTCACTTGTGATCAGGCCTACCGTGTGAAGGGCGGTGTTTGCAATGAACGATGTGCCTGTGATTGATGCATATTCGCAAATTCTACCATTCAGTGTGCTGGAAAACTTGATTGCTTATGTCTTTTGTGAAGTGTCGGTAGTTGTAAATATTAAAAAGACATTGATTTCTGGCACAAATAACTTATAGTTATATGTTTATATGATAATTCATCAAAGTGGTCATTGAGATTTAAACTTTTACTCTATATTTTTTCCTTTCTTGTATGCGCGCGTGTGTGATGGTGGGTAAAAATATTTTCAAAAAATCTTATTACATTGGAAATAGTATTGTTATCTCCAAATTCGAGGTATGTTATATTTCATATGGCCAAGATACCTGGCCTTTTTATACTCTATTTTGTTACTAATACACGATAATATCAACAATTTTACTCGCTACAACTGGTCTGCATATATCTGCTTACAGGTTGGAACTCTTTTTTTCAACCAAATTTTTATTCTAAACCTTTGTTTTTGCTTGTTCAAAATAGCTATTTTATATAGGATTATATAGGGATAATTTATCGACTCCCCACAACCAATCACGTGACTTAGTCACGGGTAAATATCGCATTGAAGGATTTTTAATTTGACGCATGCGCTGTGTGATCACTGTTCGCACTGCTGATCACCATTGTCGCCAAATGCGACAAAAATAAAATTCTGGCGCAATTTTTTTTCATTTGGCGAAAGTTTGTTGCCACCAAAAATAAATGACAATTTTTTTATACATACTTTTACTTTGACTAATCTCCAGAAATCAAGGCCGAGGACTTAGTGTGTATAATTGCTCAAAGGCTTGTATATCGGGTCAATTATGTCATTGAGTCTGACACAAGACCGACACATTTCCAAATTTAAATACAGTTCTAATTGACAGCAAATCAGATTAATGAAATGCGCTCATTGGTTGGCGGGTCGTATTGATTTTTGCGTTGAGGGCGTGACTTAGTTTTAGGGATGACCTTAGATGACGACTACAATTGAATACATTTATCACCCATGAATTGGCTCTCTTTAACAAAATTTTAATCAAACTGGCCACCTTTTGCCTTTTCTTGATGAATACATTTGATGTATTCATGCATATTTTCGTATATTTCCGCTGACAGTTTGAGTCAGTTTCTAATCTCGACACCGCTACCATGAATCCTTGCGTAAACACTGAATCAGCATTCATTGGTTATAAGAAGGATATTCTGATGAGCTGTTGATAGTAAAAGTGGTAGTTTGTCAAAATTTGTCAGAAAATTCAAGAGTTCTACTGTCCTAAAAGCAGACGAACCATTTCTTTTTTGTTCATTCGTACCCAAGAATGTTCATCCTTAAACCGTTTTTTTTTTAATATAGACATTTACGTTATTCTATCATCAAATCAGGCATATTATAAGGGCTGACTATCGGCTAAGAAAATCATTATTGCGATAGTTTTACTATCACAGTATTGATATCGTGATACTATCACTATCGTCAGAAATTAATCGCGATATATCACGATACAATCGGTATATCTTACTTTGTTTATTTTCTATGTTGATCTGTATAGAAAGCATAGTCTACAGGCGACTCTCTATTTATCGATGTTTTCGCCTTCCTTTACGAAGCCAAAATAGTCCCAAAATGGTCCAAAACATGGGCCTTTCCACCTTTGTTTTTCATTATCTCTAAATTTGCGGCCATGTCAGACAACACAAATATTTTTAACCCAAGAGACCAAGAAAACATTGAATTTCTGTGTAAGTATGCTTTGAATATTTACTATGGAAACTATTGGTATTTGAACAAACAATCGCAATAGTTATCAATGTCAGGGAATTGCAATCGATACATCGATATAGTGACTGTCACTATCACAATACATTGACCTATCGATCTATCGTTACACCCCTACATATTATATAAGGCTTATTGCTATTTCATTCTCTCTATTTTTTCTCATCAAATTCTAGAATTTCTAATCAAAGTACTGAAAGCACTGTTTGAAAATGAGTCAACTCATTGTAGGTGTATGACTTAGGTACATTCATTCAAGACTAAATTACAAATGAATTACATGTTTACAACCTCTTTAATATGTATATTGTTTATTTCACAACATTTAAGTTACAAAAATAAATGTGCAGTTAAGAAATATTCGACTTTTGCACCAACTCCTTCTCAACTTGGCCCAAACTTTTTCCATTTGGCCCCAATTTTTTTGATTTGGCAAAGTGATGGCGACAACTTTTTTCTAGCCAGAGCTAACCTAGGTGATCATGAAAAGATATATTATGACATGCCTATTTATGTTTTGCTTGTGGTTTATTTTATTAAATTTTCATAACAAAAACATTTGCACAAAATTGTGATTGATTTAGAATTCAGAAATTGATAATCGGTAATTTGTATGACTTGTCTGAATTACAGAAAATAAATGACCATAATAATCATTCTTTATTTGTGTGTTTTCTTTAACAGCTGAACAGAGGCACTGAGAACAGTTGGTAACCATGTAGGAATCGATTAAGGAAAGGCACATGCTACAATAAGCCAAATCTAACTATATAATAAGCCATATGCGAGTACGTAATACTCAGTTGAGGGCGTATGCCGTTTGGAGAGAAAGAGTATATTTTTCATGAAAAGTACCATGTCGCAATGGGACGAATCAAGTAGCTAATAAGGCTACCGAATGTTTGGAATTTCATGTGAACTTTTTTATACCATATTATCACATTTAATCTATTGACACTTTACAAACCGATTTCAAACTTGTCCTGCAATGCCCCAATCTGTATAATCGTAGACGAAATGATTTTGTCACTAGTCGAGCCAAGGGGGCAGACATCTTGATTGTAGACTTGAAGCTTCTAGTAGGCTGGTACACTTATGTACGAGCTATTTCATCAAGACGCACGAGCTATTTCATAGTCGAGTTTTATTCCGTGTTGGTTGAATATATACGTTGTTAAGTCTATTAAATGCTTTGTTTGAGTCAACCTAAAGTATTATTATTGCCAAATTTACAGAGAGCTTCAAGTAGTGTACACTAGTACCACTGTCGACTTTAAAGTCGACGGCGGTACCGGTCTACAAGTAGTGGCTGAATCGTCCGCTCTAGGAAACCACTATTTATCTCTCGATTACGCAGGGACTTTATAATAAGCTATTTGGTGGATCTGATTTGATTCAGTTTGGGTGTCCTATATTTGATTTCGAGTAACTTCGGTAAATTATAACTTTGTTAAGTTAACATTATATAGTAAAATAATGGAGACTTCGGTAAAATAGTAATATCAGTGTAATTATCGCTTGTGGGTGGATTTATCGGAAATTTAAAGTGTTTAATTTATTAAACATTTTATACTTAGTCATAATTGAAAAGTTTTCATTTCATCAAAATCGAATTATTTATTGAGATACAGATAAGGAATATATATATATATATGACAACAATTGCACCAATCCCACAAGAAGTTTTTGTACCAAAATCCGATAAAGACTGATGACTTTATTGTGTTGACGAGGGTTTTAGGCTGAATTTTTAAACAACCCCTTATTCCGTTATACTTGACAGAACTAACTGAGTTTCGAAGGGAATTATCCCAATGACTGTAAATCAGCCTATGTAAGTTTGAAAAGAATCCAATGAAAACTGTTTATTGTGATAACGACGATTTTAAAATTAAATTTTCATAAGGCCTCTTTTCCCATGCTTCTTGACGGAATTAGATACAGTTTCTAAAATTTAACGGCATTCAAAGAAACACACGCAAACGCACAAAAAATGGGGGAAATCTGTGATATTTCCAACACTTATCATATCTTCTTGAATTATTCCATGGTTTTCTTTAATTTCATTG
Source organism: Fragum fragum (assembly GCA_946902895.1). Taxonomy (NCBI): domain Eukaryota; kingdom Metazoa; phylum Mollusca; class Bivalvia; order Cardiida; family Cardiidae; genus Fragum; species Fragum fragum. The sequence continues at coordinate 19,862,891 of OX336366.1, forward strand.
TCATTGAATAGGTTTTCGTGTGTTAGACGGTTATCTTCTTATACTTTATTTGAACCGCGTCTGTACTATTGTCAACAGCTGGATAATGCGAAGTGTCATCTGCATAACCCACTTAATTCGATGAAGATCTCAATAGTCCTTCACCTGTGCAGATTGTTTTAAAGGGGGCTTAGCGCGTGACAAAATAAAACCCAGAAATATCTAATTGCTTGGTTTTGCTTAATTGGGGTTTTAACGTCACTTTTGACTGTATTTCAGCCATATCGCGGCGGCTGTAGCACCTAACAACAGATTCCTGGAATTTCTCACACCAGTACTACCACTACAGCCTTTCGAAGCCTTCAGCTGCTATTCCACCTAGGTTTACAATTATCAACCATTAGAAATATCTGAATGGGATACATTATTTGTTTATTCTAAAGTTCTATTTGGAGGATCTATGTATGTATGGAGTTAATGCCCCCTTTAAGAGTATCCCTGTCATATCGCGGCGGCTGGAGCACATAGTCATGGATTCCTAGCATTTCTCAAACCAGTTCTAGCACTTCATCCTCTCCGGGTTCTAAGTTTAGACAAGTATAATTCGAAGGAGGGATCAAGCCTCTAAGCCAAGATGGTTAGGCTTGGGCTGGATTGTATTAATGTTGTATCCGGTACACTATTCCATAATCGGATTGATCTTGGGAAGAAGGAGTCTAAGGCATTTTTAGCTCTACTGGCCTAAGGGAAAAAGGACCTTATGAAAATATCATTTAAAAATTATTGTTACCAAGACTAGAGCTTTCGTCGAATTCTCTTCAAACGTTCACAAAATGATTGAACATAATTACGTTCAATGATGTTGGCATTAGACCTGATCCGTCAAGTATCACAGAAAAAAGTGCATAATGAAAATTTCATTCTAAAATCCTTGTACCATAATAAAGTCAACAGTTTTCATCAGATTCTCTTCAATTATTCACAGAATTATTAGGATTGCTCCTTAACAAATTCTATCTAATTCGTCACGTGTCGTAGGAAAAGTGGCCTTACAATAATTTCATAAAAATCCTCGATAACATAATTAAGTTTACAGTTTTTTTAGTATTCTCATAAACTTACATAGGATGATTGTTCAACCATTAGGATGTTCCTTTTGAAATTTGGTTAGTACCGTCAAGTATAATGGGAAAAGGGGTTGTATAAAAATTTCATTCGTGTTAACACTCTAGAGTTCACAGTTTTCATCGGATTCTGTTCAAACGTTCACAGAATGTTTGTACCATCATTAGAATTGTTTCTTTTAAAATTGGGTCTGATCTGTTGAATATCACAGGAAAAAGGGTTGTATGAAGCTTTTATTACAAGATGCCCATTAACACAAGGATATCCCCAATCCTTATCAGATCCCCTTCAAACTTTAACAGAATGATTGTACCATCATTCGGATTGTTCCTTTGTAAATTGAGTCAGATCTGTTATGTTTTATGAGAAAAAAGAGTCTTATGAAAGTTTTTTTTACAAAAAAGTCGTTATCACAATAAAGTCCTCAGTCTATCATTACCTTCAAACGTTTAGAGTGATTGGACTATCATAAAATTGTTCCTGAGTCTGATTTGTTAAGTTTCGTGGGAAGAGAGGCCTTATGAAAATGTTATTACAAAAAAATGCTAGACACATTTGTGCACACTGTTCTCATTGATTCTCTTTGAACTTTTACAGAATGATTAAACCGTTATTTGGATTGTTCCTGTTGAAATTTGGTTTGTTCTGTAAAGTATCATATAAATTTCACTCAAATCCTCATTAACACAATAAAGTCCACAGATTACACTGATTGATTGAACCGTCAATACGAATGTTGATTTTACAGTGAATCAAATCCTTCAAGTATCACAGGAAAAGGGCCCTATCTAAAATTAATTTCAATATTCTATTCAACACATTCATTTCCGTTTTCACTTCAAACTTTCACTGAATGATTGGGTACAATCCCTCAAGTATCATCTAAAAATGGGTCCTATGAAAAAATTATGTAAATATTCTTGTCGACACAATGGAGTCCCAATATTTCATCAGATTCATTTTAAACTTTCACAGAATGACTAAACCATCATAAGGATGGTTCTTTTGAAAATGGATCTGATCAGCCAAGAATCATGGGAAAGGGGACCTGTTATATATGTCGTATATAAATAATGCTAATTATAAAATGAAGAACAACAAGATGCTGAAGCTACGATGTTTAATTAAGAACTGAACTACAGTTACAATAGTAACAGAGACTATATAGAATACATTCAAGTAATATGATAGTCTAAATTAAAGGTGGTACTGCATAGTACAGGGATCATAGAATGAATACACAACAATCTCCCCCTTCAAATTTAAAGTCATAAATTTTGATAATCAAAAACTTTAAAACTAGAATGATTATAAAATCTGAACTAAAATAGTGTGCATATACTGCTTTAACTTAACATGTGCCTGATAAATCAGATCATTAACAATCTGTGAAATTCCAATGTTCCAGCTGGACCAAGTTACTGGCACTTTATCTGCAGTAATCACAACTAAACAAGACAACAAGTACCTGTTAATTACAATGTTAATCGGTCGGGCGGTTTCCTGACCCTTGTGGGATATCGTCTTTCTGCTGTAATTGGGATACTCCCACTTTTATCATAATTTGTAATTTCAGACATGTCATTATTATCTTTGTTTTTAAATGACTTGGGGTCTGTACTTTGTACATTTGGACTCTGGTCATTTTCTGGAATTTTGACACTTGACAGTAATGGTGTAGGTAAACTCTTATCAGTTGAAGTTGACAAAGGATGGTGAATTAATTCTGATTTTCTGATTTGGTCTGCATGCCTTTTCCACCTTAACCCATTACCTACATCAATCGTGTACATCAAAGGTCCTTCACGCGAAAATACAGAGCCTTGTAACCATTTTTGATTACCCCTGTAGTCACGAACTAACACATTTTGACCAATTTCAAATTCACGTAACTTTCTTTGATCATTCAAAGCTAATTTCATTTGCGAGTTTGTAACATGTGTTTGAGTATCAGGCCTTAACAAATCTAACCTTGTCCTTAGATTTCTACCTAAAAACAACTTAGAAGGCGTTTCTCCAGTTAGAGAATGAGCAGTATTTCTATATCTCAATAGAAATGTATTGATCTTCAAATTTAGATTGTTTGAAGACATAGTCATAGCTCTCATACTCGTTTTGAATGTACCTACAAATCGTTCTGCTAAACCATTTGTACTGGGTTTAAACGGCGCTGATCTTAAATGTAAGATTCCATTATCTTTCATGAACTTTTGAAATATTTCGCTAGTAAACTGTACACCATTGTCAGAGACTAATTGCTTAGGTAGTCCATTTCTTGCAAATATTGTTCTAAGTTCTTCTACCGTTCTCTCGGCTGTAGTCGATTTCATAACTACAATTTCGGGCCATTTTGAATGCGCATCTACTACGACTAAGAACATCTTGTTTAGAAAAGGACCTGCAAAATCAACATGAATCCGTTCCCATGGCGATGTCGGCCATTCCCATGGATGTAAATTACTTGAGTGGGGTGCTTTTTGATGCATTTGGCAACCTGTGCATTGATTTACCAAATTTTCGATATCATTGTCAATTCCTGGCCACCATACATAACTTCTGGCTAGACTTTTCATTTTTACTATACCAGGGTGAGATGCATGTAACAAATCTAAAATTTGTTTTCTTAACTTAGTAGGTATAACTACACGTATTCCCCACATTAAACATCCTCTATGAATTGATAATTCATTCCTGCGATTGTAAAATGGTTTCAACATAGGATTTTCCAAGGGATAAATCCAGCCATTTTGAGTATTTTCAAGTACACGTGACAAAATAATTTCGCGTTGGGTTTCCCGTTTAATTTCTTCGTTTGTAACAGGAAGTTGCTCAATTTGCATCGCATAAAATGTTTCCTCACCATCTTCAGTGCATTCTGAAGTTTGCGGTGGTAAGGGTAACCTTGACAAGCCATCAACATTCCCGTGTTTCAGGGTATTTTTGTACTCTATGTCATAGTCAAAACCTGACAAAAATACAGCGTATCTTTGAACTCGCGCAGCTGTCGTAGTTGGAATGTTTTTCTTAGGATTGAAAATTGACAACAAGGGCTTGCAATCAGTAATGAGGGTGAATTTCCTACCGTATAGATAAGGATAGAATTTCTTTACTCCCCAATAAATTGCAAGTGATTCTTTATCAATTTGTGCATACCGTTGCTCAGTTTTAGTCAATGACCTTGAAGCATATGCAACTGGTTTCTCTTCACCATTTTTCATGACATGTGACAAAATTGCAGATACACCGTACGGACTTGCATCTGTTGCTAATCTTACAGGCAATTTTGGATCATAATTTGTAAGCACTGGCTCAGATGTAATTAATTGCTTTGACTTTTGGAAGGCGTCTTCACATTTTTGTGACCAATCAAATCTTTTGTTTTTCTCAAGCAATTCATTCAGCGGTTTAATAACAGTGGATAAATTGTTTAAGAATCTGTGATAATAGTTCAGTAAACCCAGATAAGCTCGCAATGTCGAGACATTATGTGGTCTGGGGCTGTTCAAGACTGCATCTACCTTGTTTTTGCTCTTCCATAAGCCATGTTTATCAATTTCATGCATACAATACTCTATTCTATCTTGGAAAAATGAACATTTTTCTTGATTAAGTTTCAAACCAAATTGATCCAATCTTGATAAAACAGTGTCTAATGTTTGCAAATGTAATTCATCGGTTTCACCTGTAATCACCATGTCATCCAAAATACATTGAACACCACTTATTCCCTGAAGGATTTGTTCAATTGTTCTTTGCCATATAGCGGGTGAAGCTGAAACACCATATGCTAATCTTTCCATTGCATATAACCCTTTATGCGTGTTTAAAGTAAGTACCTTTTTACTGGTTTCGTCCATTTCTAGGTGTAGGTACGCCTGTCTTAAATCCAATTTAGTGAATTTTTGGCACGGTGACAAATTAGCAAATATATCCTCCACACGCGGTAACGGATATTTATCTACATCCAAAGCTTGATTAACAGTCGCCTTATAATCTCCACAAATACGAATTTTCCCCGTAACGGGTTTCACTATTGGCACTATAGGCGTAGCCCATTCACTGGTGTTAACCTTGGAAATGATTCCTTGACGCTCCAGATTATCCAGCTCCTCCTCGATCTTCGGTTTCAGAGCGTATGGTACTGGTCTGGCCTTCATAAACTTGGGTTTCGCGTCATTTCTTAACTGCAAAGATCCCTTTATACCATTTATTTTACCAATACCGTCACTGAATATAGAGCTGTATTTTGACAAGATATGTGTAAGCTTATCACTCGTACTTACAGATTCAATTTTCATGATTTTATTCCAGTCCAGCTTTATTTCCGCTAGCCAATCTCTGCCTAGAAGAGTTGATCCATTTCCATTCACGATATGAAGTCGTAACGTTTTTCTTTGTCCATTATAGTGAACATCCATGTTTTTAACTCCAATCTGACGGATCACTTCACCTGAATACGTTTTCAGAATAGATTTTGGGGTTTCCAACTTCATCTTCCCAAAATGTTTCTTAAAATTGAAGTAACTCATCAGACTTACTGACGACCCGGTGTCTACTTCCATCACCACTGGTTTCCCGTCAATGTCTATTATTACTTCAATTTTTGATTTCCTAGTATTCAGAGTATGCACGTGTAATACCTCATCGCGTTCATTTTCACTTAACGTATGAACTTCTGAACGGCATATCGGCGCAATGTGTCCTTTCTTCTGGCATTTGAAGCATGTAGCATTTCTTAACCTACATTTCTTCGATCTGTGGTTCGTTTTGCCACAATGCTCACATTTCTTTGTAGCTTGATTGGTAGTAGGCTCGGGATGACGAGACTTTTTCCTGTTGCGAAGTTGTTTTCTTACAAACAATTTATTCGTGCTCTCCCCGTTTGAAGACCTACTGAGTTCAGCGGCATCTCTAACAGCTGTCTCCATGGCGGTAGCAATTTCTATAGCTTTCACGAGTGTCAAGTCTTTCGTTGACAGCATTTTCCTTTGTATAGCCTCATCTTTGAGTCCACACACTAACCTATCGCGTAATGTGTCCTCCAAAGTGGCACCAAAGTCACAATGTTCCGACATTTTTCTGATAGCTGCCACAAAGTCATTTACACTTTCCGACTGTAGTTGGTTTCTTTTGTGAAAACGAAATCTTTCTGCAATAACCAAAGGTTTTGGTGACAAATGTTGGCACAAAATTTGACAAAGCTCTTCAAACGACTTTTCTGAAGGTTTTTGTGGTGACGTCAAATTTCTCACAAGAGCGTAAGTCTTGTCTCCTAACAACGTCAATAATGCAGCAACCTTCCTCTCGTTACGAACATTGTTCACAGTAAGATATTGCTCTAGCCTTTCTTGGTAAACAGTCCAATTATCGGTATCAATATTAAAAGGAGCAATAGTTCCCAACAAAGCCATAATAAAATATGCACTAAAATATCAGAACAAAGTAAAATCCAAAATTCTCGTCGCCAATTTTGTTATATATGTCGTATATAAATAATGCTAATTATAAAATGAAGAACAACAAGATGCTGAAGCTACGATGTTTAATTAAGAACTGAACTACAGTTACAATAGTAACAGAGACTATATAGAATACATTCAAGTAATATGATAGTCTAAATTAAAGGTGGTACTGCATAGTACAGGGATCATAGAATGAATACACAACAGGACCCTATGGAAATTCTATTACAAAATAAATCCCACGATTTCCATCGAATTCTTTTCAAACTCAATAGAACGATTGTATGGGTAATCCTAGGGATGGATTCTTTTCAAAATGACTAAGGTCAATAAAGTATCAAAGGAAAAGTGGCTTATGAGAACTTGATTGAAACATCCTTATTAACACAATACAGCCCACATTTTTGTCGGATCCTTCGAAGATGCATGGAGAAATTGTGGCAATGGAAACACTGAAAAGGGGGCCTTACATGTGATCATTCAAAACATTCTTGTTTATTTGATGAAGTCCAAAATTATTATCAGATTGTCTTTAAATTTTCAAATGACGATTGTTGGGTCGGAAGGAAAGTTACAAGGTAGTGGACAAATCAGAAAATGCAGGAAAGGGGGCCTTATGGATTTTTAATCAAAACAATCCTGTTTGCGTGATAAAGTCCACAACTATTACTTGATTCTGCTGAATTTCACAGGATGATTGATGGGTCATTAGGAAACTTCCTATTGGAAATGTAGTTTATCCGTCATGAAACACGATAAGAGGGCCCTTAAGAATTGTTGCTCAAAATAATAAAGGAAATAAAGTCTAGTTTGTTATTTTCATTTTAAGCATTCTTCTTTTGGCAATTAACTTCATTAAATATCAGATTAATTTAACAGAAAACCTGTTAGCCAGTAGAGCGCCTCAGGCCCTCATGGGCCTCTTTTTGTAAGGATAGTATTGCGAAGGTCTACGTACGCCAAATATGTTTTAAATTTTAGATGTAATGTTTCGTCCGTTCTTCAGAGACTACCTGGATAGTAATTGCAACATAGCATTAATAGTACTACAATAGTTATAATTATTCATATTATAACTGCAGCAGATCTTTTGACACGATCAACTTTGTCATTTAGATATTTTTTCCACGGATGCCAAACATTTGAAGATTGTTCTAACTTGGAACTAACGTTTTTCCCCAGATTTCTCTTTACAAAACAAAGTGGATTATTTGCTATGTTGGTTATATTTCAACATGGTTTGTCCAAGACATGACTATGCGAGATTTTAGCTTAAAACACGTTAAAACGTCAATTGGTTTTACTCTTTTGTAATGAAGGGTGTACTTATTTCTTTAATGCTCTTTTTTCCGTCATATTCTAAGGCCCTCACTTTTTCAGGAGTTAACTCCGCAGCCGTTTCCCGAGCTTAAAGAGTTTTTTTTAACTCATCCTGAAGAATATCAGAATCGTTAAGATTTTAGTTTCCCTGTAAAAGATAGTACCATCAGCAATTAACCGGGCGTTTGATTTGATGGAGTCAGGATTGCCGTTGATGTTTGAAAGGAATAGATAAGGTACAAGTATCTAAACCTAAGTGAAGACAGATAAGAAAGGGGAACTACCTTCGACAACAGTTACTATTTGCTCTGTTGTTAAAGAGTTCGTCATCCACTTGGTTTATTCATTATTGAAACTTAATCTTTTCGGTGTTTCGACTAGTATGTGATGATCAACTTTTGCCGAAGACGTTCGGAAAAATCCATTACTATAACACCAACTTGTTCTCCCTCTTCAAGTTTATCAAACATTTCTTAATTCTTTATTGGATAAATTACAGCTTAGACATATACTGAAATTAATAGTAATTAAGACTTATTTTTATTTCATTCATTTGGCGATTTGGGTTAAATTTCCAATAACGAACCTATAGAACCTACTATGGGCATTTTGTCTATTTTCGGCGGATATGCGGGACCCATATTACCAGGCTTGCCAACTCTAAACGTGACATCATAGACATGTCTATCTTGAAAATTTCGAATATTATCCATGGTTTTTAATATGATGAGCTCAGTAGTCCCGGATTTCAAACATCGACGGGTGTTTAACAAATCATCACACGATCCCGCGTTTTTACAGGCTGAACGGAAAATAATCAAGGAAAACACTGTCGGAAAAGAAGATAGTTTTTAAAACAGAGTTTTCTTCTTTTCCCACAATATTTTCTGTCCGATACATATTTTAGATTCAACCATATCTAGAATGACGTCTGCAATTCCTTTTAATTCGGAGTTTCTTTATTAGTATTGACCTTCGTATCTCGGAGTACTTTCCTATCTTCGGAAATATATGTATGTAGTGGGGCTTTATAAAAGAGTTGTCAAATCGCAAGACACTAAAAACCTTTTGAACATACATGTATAAATAATCAGAAATAGAATTAGAAACCAAACACATCTTTAGAATATTTAAGTATTTTCATAATTTAAGCGTTAAATTACAGGATAACATAGATTGGCATTTATGCATTGTTAAAAGATAATGGTATTGTCATATTAAGATATATATATTTTAGATGTTAAAAACCAATTATCTCTAGTACTTGTTAACATTTAAAAAAGACTTTAAAAGGTTGTCGCAGTAAAAGATTCATTACACTGACAAATAAGAAGAAAAATGTATGAGTATCATTATTAAAACCATGCAAGTTTCAATATTCCTATTCCCTATCTCTTTAATAATTTGGTAATGGTAAAATCTTAATGTTTTTTATGGTACTAGAAGTTCTTCTAGTTACATTATTATCAGCCAGTTAGTGACTCCTATTGTAATTATTATTTAAGTGATATACCTATGGCATTTATGGCGCTAGATTGTTAGTTATATTTTTTGTGAGGCCTTTCAGTTTAAGAGTAAGGTAAGAGCTTTTTAGTTGTATTTGAAACATGATTTATAAGGACTTGATATTGATATCAAAAGTTTGTCATATAATAGGAATGAAAAACCTATCAATCACTGAATTGTGTTTTCAGTATCGTTGGTTATGTTTAATGGTTAGTCTAAAATAAGTTTTCTTGAAACAGCTCTTGTTTTTCAATTGTTCTGCGTGAAAGATGATCTGGAAATTGTATCATCTCCAAGACATACTTTGCTCTGACATCGTTTATGGGTGCTCACCTTATGAGAATGTGTTTTACGTCTTTGTGAGATAATTTACGCATAGGTTGTTCCCCTTGATATTCGTAACTTCCGTGCAGAATGCAAAAATTAGTAACCATTGGTGCATTTACTTTGTCTTTCTTAATATATAAAATATTTGCTTCTATTGTATTCCGTGCTTGGTGTGGACTGTTTCAAATAAGGTTTTTTGTATTACAATAGAACATTGAACGTTTTTTTTTTTCATTTCTTTTTGTAATGAGTTGTTCCATTCTTTTTACTGAATGCTATATCGATTTCGTTTTTCATTTTTTCGTCATCTTCACTTCCCGGAGAAGTTTTAAACTTGGGAGTCCATAATAAATCAATATGACCTTTGTATCTTATGGGGAAAGCTGTCCCAGTTCAAGATTGGTAATTTCGATCTGTTTTCCTTTCGAGTAACTATAATAATCATTTCTTTTCTCAATATATTATCAAATGGGATTTGGCTGTACTACCTCCTATGAAGTTATGTTTCCGACGGTACAGTAATACCCTCATGAGACGTTAAACGGCAAATATTGGCTTAATTTTTAGAAGCGACTTTTTGAAGCACGTCTAGCTCATTTAGGTTTTTCTTAGTAAGATTTTAGCCTCTTATTCCGACAGTACTAAATCTAGTTTCTAAAATTTGGTTGTGCATATCTAAGAGTGTGTCATGAAGGGCATTTTGGCCATATTTCATCGCGTACTCGTCTGCGGTTTCGATTTTATCAAGATATTTCACTGGTGTTCGGATCTCTTTTCTGATGAAGGGTTGAATGTGTTCAGTTTTCAAAAAGTCTATCTATCTCTCTATATATATACTGCCCAACTTCCCTTTCGGGTATTACTGGCAGGTGAATCTATATCTTAGTTTACATTCCTCTAAAATCCTCTCCATATATTTTCCAGGCTATTTTGGGATGACTAAATCTTCGTGCTAGAATGCAAATGCCTTTCTGTGTTCGCTCTGAGATTACGTTTCAATGCCTTCTAACTTGAGATAGTCTTGAGAGCCTGTGATATTTTGACTTCTATTTCTTTTCCTATTTTTATGCCCCCGCGTCGGTAAGATCGGGGGCATATTGTTTTACCGGTGTCCGTCTGTCTGTCTGTCTGTCCGTCTGTCCGCCTGTCTGTTTGTCTGCAAAACTTAACCTGCCAACTAAACATTTTCCTATAACTTCAGCCCTGATTAAGTTACAATGCTAATATTTGGTATGTAGATAAGTCTCAACATGGGGCAACTGGGGAAGGTCATTTCATCAAGGTCAAGGTCAAAATTTTAACCCTTTACCCGTTTCTAAAGAATTCCCGTTTCGGGGGCATAGTGTTTCACAAACACAACTTGTTTAATGAAAGAGTTCAAAATGTCACAGACTCTCTAGATTGTATCAAGATAAATGGACGAGTCCGTAAAATGTGCCGTGTGGTAATGGGTTAAATTAAAAATCAACGGCACGTTGCCATTACAATAGTCCTTGTGTACTTTGTTCAGTGAATTTAAAATCGAAGAATTTGCCGTCTTTGTGTGCACGTGCAATTTAGAAGACCTTTATCCGACTGAGGAGCCGTAAAATAAACAGAAAATATACCGCACCCTGATTGGCTCCAAGGTCAAAGTACACGAACATGGCGGCGTAAATTTTTGTAGCGACACAAAGATGTCAAAAGATGGGAAACCAAAGTGAAATCAACGTTAAATCAGACCACTTTGAGACAAAATTCACAAGAAATTATGTAGTTAGAAGTGTAAATTTATTTGTGGAACAGTTTACGTTACATATAATGCTCACATAGACATTCCTACTTACATTTAGTGAAAGTGTTTTGGGCCTGTCAAAACATCCGATAATTGGATTAAAATCGTCTATTTTCGTGTATTCAGTGTACATGTATCATAAGGATATGCCAAGTTCAAGTGGGGCATCCTTACCACTAGTAAGCCATAGACTAGTTAGAAACTCTGATGCCGTGTGCATTACTGTCTGAGATGTCAGCAGACAGAATTTCACATGTAAGGCCAGTTCTGAGTCGAAAGACAAGTGATGGTCCATTTGTCACAGCGATATTTGATTATGAGGCCAGCAGAGAAGATGAGTTAACATTACGCCGGGGTATCCAGGTTGAAGTACTGTCCACAGATGCCAAGATATCAGGTGATCATGGTTGGTGGACGGGAAAAGTTAACAACAAAGTGGGAATATTCCCAAGTAACTTTGTATCAAAGGATTCTGATGTTGTTCAGAAAATACCCCTTCACATAGCATTTCATGAATTAACTTTGAATGAGGTGATTGGTGTAGGTGGATTTGGAAAGGTATTTCATGCAACATGGAGAAGAGAAGATGTTGCTGTGAAAATTGCTCACCAAGATCCGGATGAACCAGGGGCCACAATAACAAATGTTAGTCAGGAAGCAAAATTGTTCTGGCTCCTAGAACATCCCAACATTGTCTCATTGCGTGGTGTTTGTTTACAAGAACCAAATGTTTGTCTCATTATGGAATTCTGTGCTGGTGGGTCGCTCAATCGTGCTTTGAATGGCCGTCAAATTCCTCCAGATATTTTAGTTGACTGGGCAATGCAAATTGCAAAAGGAATGCATTATCTGCATGAAGAGGCGCCAATTCCCTTAATACACAGGGATCTAAAATCAAACAACAGTAAGTCAATTTATCAGGTTCAAAGATTTTATCTAAAAAGTATAATCTAGCAACTAGTTTTAGCTCACCTGAGCAAAATAAGCTCAGGTTTTATGATCACTCTGTGTCTGTTGTGCAACATCTGTTTAGCGTTGGAACCTGTCAACAAATCTTCAAAAATTTTCTCTTCTGTAACTATTGGGCCAATTTCAATCAAACTTAGCAGGATTGCTCCTTGGGTGACCCTTTTTAAATCTTGTGTGTGAAATTTTGATTCGCCAAAGACTAGGGGCAGGGCTTGGCTTAGTAGATTTACAGAATCTATGAAATAATTCCTTAACCCATTCCAACTCAAGCCCTCCTTTTTACGCCCCTCAAGAAAAAAGCTTTGGAAAGCATTGTGGAAAATGAAGAAATTGCTTGTATCAATGTTTTCTACCCCAAAATACTGGCAAATTCAAAGTTCCATCAAATTTAAATTGTCGTCTGCAGCTTCTTGCAATTTGGACCAGTCTAAAATTTTCTTGTGTTGGAATGGGTTTAAAACCTTCTCCAAAACCCCATGGGCAAATTTGGACCAAATTTGTCACATTTGGTGGTCCTATTCAAACTTTTCATAAAATTTTAATTTGTAGAAAATAGGGGCGTGGCAGATAGTGCTTAGCAGACTTGAGAGAAATAATAACATAATTCTTTAAAAAAAATTCTTTTTTTGTAACCACAAGGCCAATTTCAAGGAAACTTTGCACGAAAATCTTTTGGTGACCTTTGGAAACATCTTCAAGAAATTTTGATTCACAAAAAAGGGGTGTTGCAGGTTTGGATCATTAGACATAATGAAATCATGAAATAATTCTTTAAAAATCTTCTACTCCTCAACCATAGGGCCAATTAGGACAAAACATTGCAGTTCCTGAGCTTACCCTTTTAAAAACTTGGGGATGAAATTTTGATTTTGAAAAAAATTGGGTGTGTCAAGGCAGGTTTATAACACTTTGAGGAATCATGAAATGTTTCTTTAACCCATTCCCACACAGTGATTGGACGCCCCTAAAGAAAAACATTTGGGAAAACATTGTGTAAAATGAAGAAATTGCTTGTAACAAGCATTTTCTTCATTTTCCACAATGTTTTCTACTAAGTAAGTGGAAAAAATCTGAAATTGCATAAACTCTAAATTGTCGTCAGCAACTCCTTTCAATTTGGACCAGTCTAAAATTTTGCCATCAGGGAATGGGTTAGATATCTTCTCCTAAACCATTGGGCCAATTTAGACTAAAGTTGACAGGAATGTTCCTTGGGTGACCCTTTTCATAACTTGCTGATGAAATTTTGATTAAAAAAGAAAAAGAAAAAATGTGGGCGTGGCAGGGCTTATCTTTACTCCTAAACCATTGGGCCACTTTGGACTAAACTTGGCAGAAATTGGTCCTTGAGTAACCCTTTCCAAACTTGTTTGTTGCAATTTGATGTGACAAAAACTATTGGTGCCAGACTTATCAGACTTCCAAAAATCATGGAACAATTATTGAAAAATCTTCTTCATGTCGTAGCTGCTCAGCCGGCTTTTACAGGCAAATTTATCATATTTCCATTGATCGGTGAAAGACAAATGACGAGTGTGACAATGGCATATTTTTCCAAACTTGTGATCATGCTCAGAACTCTAGAATAGAAATATCCTGTATAACATGTACCAATTAAACAAAGCAGGTGAAGAACCGTTAAGCTTGAAAAAGATCATCTGTATGAACATTGCCATTTTGTACACCAAAACGGGCATAATATCTCTACTATGCTAATAAGGATGTCCATTATCAGTACTTTCAGTGCTTTGGTTTGTTTTATTTTCTGTTGACGATCTTGTTTTTGGTGGAAAAACAACAACAAAACTTTTTGTGCACAGGTACGATGAAGAAACAACTACATTTGATGGAAAGGTTTCATCCTATTAGTTTTAGAAAAATGTCATTAATTTAACTAATTTTATACATATTCTTTCTTATTAGTAACATATTTAACATTTACTCTAAAGTCTTAGTGCAAATTTCTAATAACCTAAATAGATTGTGCTTTTTTATTCGTTCTACTTGAGATCTATTTAGACCTAGATTTAAACATGTCTTCTAAATTTTTTTAACCCTTTCCTGTAAAAACCCTGCATTTTACGACCCTGTCACTTTTTTCTTCAGAAAACATTGTGGAAAAAGAAGAAATTGCTTGTAACAAGAAATTTCTTCTTTCCCACAATATTTTCTACTACATAGGATGATTTCATTTCAAATTGTATCCAGTTTTCATTGTCGTCTGCAACTTCTTTCAATTTGGACCAGTTTAAATTTTCAAAAACAGGAAAGGGTTAAGTGTCTTGCCTATGAGCCGCCAAGTAGTGTTTATTAAATGTTGAAATTTTCTTTAATCCTTTTATAGTACTCATTCGTGAAGCCATAATAAACAATGATCTACACAATAAAACCATGAAGATAACAGATTTTGGTTTGGCGCGGGAGATGTATCGTACAACCATGATGAGTGCTGCGGGAACCTATGCCTGGATGGCACCAGAAGTTATCAAAAACAATACATTTTCACGGAACAGTGATGTTTGGAGGTAAATCTAGACTTAAATAATACAAAAGGGATTGATAACATTCGAAATCTGTTATTTAACCCATTCCCACACAGTGAAGCTTTTGAATGTCCCTCAAGGAAAATGATTGAGAAAGTTGAAAAAATCTAAAATTTCTTGAATTTTAAAATGACATCTCCAACTCCTTTCAATTTAGACTAGTCTAAATTTGTGTCATATCACTAAATAGAATTTCATGGACATGTATTACATTAGTATAATAGGAAATTCATTGAAACTTTTTCATCAAGTAAACTCTGTTGTACTGGATTATTCATAAACAATATGGATTGTGCTATTTAGTCAAATGGCCTTATTTGAGACAAATGTATGAAACCTTGAATGTTTATTCTTACAAATATACTCCGTTTTTCAGTTACGGTGTTGTTCTATGGGAACTACTAACAGGAGAGACTCCGTACAAAGGGATTGATGCTCTTGGCGTTGCCTATGGTGTAGCTGTAAACAAGTTGACCCTCCCTATACCTTCCACATGTCCAAAACCATTCAGCAATATCATGTCAGGTATACCATATATCTCAGTACTTTTTAGGTGTAAGGTCAGATTAAGACATCGTCATAGTTTGAGGGTGTTAATATTGTATTTACCTATTACCACACAGAAGAATTCAGACCGGTCCAAGTTTAAAGAAGTTGCAGATGACAATTTCAAGCTGAGAGGATTTTGAAACCCTGTATTTCTTCATTTCTAACCTTATTGTTCTCAAATCTTCTTTAGAGGCATCAAAAAGCAGGATTATCAGGGTTAGCTCTGGCTTGAAAAAAGTTGTCGCCATCACTTTCGCCATATTAAAAAGGTCGGGCAAAATGGAAAAAGTTGGGGCCAAATTTAGGAGTTGGGGCCAAGCTCGAGGATTTCTTAACTGCATTGTTATTTTCTTAACTTATATGCTGTTAAATAAATAATGTGCATATCAAACAGGTTTTTAATATTGCCATTCATTTGTTGTTTTGTCTTTAATGAATGTAGCTAAGTCATACACCTACATTGATTTTTTACTCATCTTTAATCAGTGCTTTCAGTACTTTGAAAACTTTGAAAATCGAGACTTTGATGAGAAAAAAGAGAGAAGGAAATAGTAATAAACCTAGTGAAATGTGCTTGATTTAATAATGAAATAATGTAGACTTATGTAATTAAAAAAAAACAGTTTAAGGTTGAACATTCTTGGGTACGAATGAACAAAAAAGAAATGGTTCGTCTGCTTTTGGGACAGTATAACTTTTGAAATTTCTGTCAAATTTTGACAAACTACCACTGTTTCTATCAACAGTTCATCAGAATATCCTTCTAATGACCCATAAATGATGATTCAGTGACAGAAACTGTCAGCAGAAATATACAAAAATATGCCCGAATTCGGCAATTGTATCCATCAGGGAAAGGCGAATGACGGGCAGTTTCTTATAGAAAGCCTATTTATGTGTGATAATTGAGGTCTTCTGATCGGTTATGTGATAGCCATCATCTAAGAAGTTTCATCGGCTCATCCATAAAACTAAGTCACGCCCACAAAACAAAATCAATACGACTTGCCGACCAATGAGCGCATTTTATTCATCTGATTGGCTGTCAATCAGAACTGTAATTAAATTTGGTGATGTGTTAGTCTTGTGTCAGACTCGGTGACATAATTGACCCGATATAGAAGCCCTTGAGCAATTATACACACTTGGCCCTCGGACTTGACAAGATTAGTCAAAGTAAAAGTATGTATAAATAATTTTTTCTTTTTTTTTGGCGCCACAAGCTTTTGCCAAACGAAAAAAAAACTTGGGCCAGAATTTTATTTTTGTCGCATTTGGTGACAATGGCGATCGGCAGCGCTAACCCTGGATTATGTGGCAATTGGTTAAGTGATACACAGTGTATAACCCAAAACATATATTTTTAGCTCAGCTGAGCACAAAGTGTGAGGTGAGCTATTGTCATCAGTCTTCGTCCATCTGTCCGTCCATCCACAATTTCTCTAAAAATCTACTCCTCCCATACCAATTTGCCAATCAAGCTGAAACTTTGGAGGGATGTTCCTTAGGAGAAGTTCTACAAAAGTTCTTAAAAGAATTTCATTCCGTGAAAAAATCTCGATGCCGCCGCATTTGAAAATGGGAAACTTCAGTAAATCTTTAAAAATCTTCTCCTCCTAAACCAGCAGGCCAATCAAGCTGACACTTTGCACGGATGTTCCTTGGGTGAAGCTCTACAAAAGTTGTTAAAAGAATTACATTCTGTGAAAAAACTCTGGTTGCCGCGGCATTTGAAAATGGGAAATTTTAGTAAATCTACGATTTTGTTTACCCAGAAACTACAAGGCCAAAGGCATTTATATTTCATATGTAGCTTAATCACATAGTTCTCTACTAAGTTTTCAAAAATTTTATCTCAGGGGTCAAAAATGGCCCCACCCCTAAGGTCCGAAATTTTGAATAATGCTTAATTAGAGCAAGTTCAAAAGACATCTCCTCGTAAACTAAAAGGTCTAGGACATTCATATTTGGTGTGTCGCATTTCTAGATGGTTCCCTGGGTGTTTAAAGTTCGTAAAAATTCTCAATTAAACCATGTTCAATAGTCTTCTCCTTCCAATCTACCAAGTCTAAGGCTTTCATATTTGGTATATAGCGTAACCAAATGGTTCTCTACTATGATAGCTAAAATCTTAGCCCTGGGATAAGGTATTGCCCTGCCCCAGAGGTCCAAAATCTGGGAAAATGCCAAATTATAGCAAATTCAAAAGCTTTCTCCTTCTGAAATATAAAGTGAAGGACATTCATATTTGGTATGTAGCATTACTTCATAATTTTGTACTATGTTACAGGAAAATATGCTTGAAGAATCAAAAACCTTTCTGCTCCAGGGGAAGAAAATTTAGGGTTCGCGCTGTCGATCGCCATTGTCGCCAAATGTGACAAAAATGAGATTCTGGCGCAAGTTTTTTTCATTTGGCGAAAGCTCGTGGCGCAAAAAAATGACAATTTTTTTATACATACTTTAACTTTGACTAATCTCCGGAAATCAAGGCCGAGGGCTAAGTTTGTATAATTGCTCAAAGGCTTGTATATCGGGTCAATTATGTCATCGAGTCTGACACAAGACTGACACATTGCCAAATTTAATTACAATTTTGATTGACAGCAATTCAGATTAATGAAATGCGCTCATTGGTTAGCGGGTCGTATTGATTTTGTGTTGAGGACGTGACTTAGTTTTAGGTATGACCTTAGATGACGGCTACAATTGAATACATTTATCACGCATGAATTGGCTCTCTTAAACAAAAATTTAATCAAACTGGCCACCATTCGCCTTTTCTTGATTAATACATTTAATGTATTCATGCATATTTTCGTATATTTCTGCTGACAGTTTGGGTCAGTTTCTAATCTTGGCACCACTACCACGAATCCTTGCTTTAACACTAAATCAGCATTCATGGGTAATAAGAAGGATATTCTGATGAGCTGTTGATAGTAACAGTGATAGTTTGTCAAAATTTGTCAGAAATCTCAAGAGTTCTACTTTCCTAAAAGCAGACAAACTATTTATTTTTTGTTCATTTGTACCCAAGAATGTTCATCCTAAAACCGTTTTTTTTTATATAGATGTCTATGTTATTCTATCATCAAATCAGGCATATTATATAAGGCTTATTGCTATTTCCTTCTCTCTATTTCTCTCATCAAAGTCTCGAATTTCTAATCAAAGTACAGAAATCACTGATTGAAGAGGAGTCAACTCATTGTAGGTGGATGGCTTGGGTACATTCATTCAAGACTAAATTACGAATGATTTACCATGTTTTCAAACACTTTAATATGTATATTGTTTATTACAACATATAAGTTAAAAGAATAAAATTGCAGTTAAGAAATGTTCGACTTTGGCACCAACTCCTTCTCAATTTGGCCCCAACTTTTTCCATTTGGCCCAAACTTTTTTCATTTGGCAAAAGTGATGGCGACAACTTTTTTCTAGCCAGAGCTAACCCTGAAATTGCATAAATCGCTAAATTTGAAAGAATTCTTCTTTATAACGTTATTGTTATCTACCGTGTTTATATCCTTTGGACAAAAATCACCCTTCCCTAGGCATCCAAAGTTATGAAAAAACGCTCAATAACAGCATGTTCAATAACTTCCTTTCCCAATGTTTAAGTTGTAATGCATTCATATTTGGTTTATTGTACGTTCTCTACCAAGGTTGTTTAGATTATACCCATTGAAGTTGCAGACAGTAATTGAAATTTGATTTAAATCTAAATACCAAGAATTTCAGGGTAGAAAACACTTTAAGAAGTGGAGAAGTTGCTTGTCACTCCCTTTCTCACAATGCTTTTTTAAACCTATTTTCCCTGAGGGTGACAAAATGTGGGATAGTTTGGTAATGGATTAAACTATAAAGCCATAGGCATTCATTTTAATCTCAGCTGTTTCAGAAAAAACCCGAGGTATTGTCATCACCTTAGCATCGTTCGCGTCAGTATTGGCGTTGGCGTGACAAACTTTAACCTTGGTCATATCTCTGTTGTTATTAAAGATATCCTCATGAAACTTAGCATGTGTATTGACCATTACAAGAGCTATCTAGACTATCAGGGCTCTGCAGAGTGGGCGACTCAGGCGAAAAAGTCGCCTGGTTTTATAAAACTTCGCCTGATTTGCTGATCAAAGCGAAGTCGAAGTCGCCTGGAATTTTCGGGAAGTCGCCTGGATACGATAGGTGATAAACAAATCTGGCCCAGTGGCTATAAAAGTAGGGGACAGTGTGCAATTATACAACTGCCGGTCGGAAGCCCTTTGATCGTAATTCAAGCGTGTATCGATATTCGCGAGGCCAGCAGATTATCAGAAAGAGGGGTATGTTCTGGAAGCTAATAGTCATGCTTACTTCATTCACACCTACGCTGATTGGTTTCGGTAATGCTTTGTATACTATCGGCACCAGAAATCTTTATTTGAAACCCTTTCCCTTCTTAAGTTTTAATCCTTTCTGTAAATTAAGTTATCATCAGTCTATGAGATTGTTGCTTACTTTCACATAATGAGAATAATGGCCGACATTAACGGACACGGTGTCATTTACCAGAAGTCAAAATTTTGTTAAAAATTTGAAATCTTGATGAAAAATAATTCTGCCGAAAATCTACGTAGAGCAAATTCATTTTTCATTAGAATCCTTCAATTTGAATTATCTACTTTAATTGTGACAAGTGAAGAAAAAGATGACAAACAATTTAAAGGCTGCTACGATCTTTTCCTGAGTTTCTTATTATGATACATCCTTTCCAAAAACTAAATTTCACATACTTGTGTTGGTAATAATTCCTTTAAATAACATGTAATCCTATAAAATGGAGCAAATTATCCTGTTTTAACTTTAAACCTCTGCATGTACACAGTCAGGTTTTGTGTACTTAGCAGTAACCCTTACCCTTTACATACTATAACTGACTTAATCACAGAGGACCTTTTTTGACCAATTAATGACAATTTTTATCCATTTAGGCCCCCCTATATGTTATCAGGTAAAGTGGACAGAATTTAACTCATTACCACACAATCCCCCATTTTGACATCTTGAAATGTTTTTATGGGAAACTGTGGAAAAAGGAGGAAATGATTGCAGCAAGCAATTTATCCTTTCCCCACATGTTTCTAACCTCTTTGGCACCTTCTTTCTTATTTAAGCTCACTTTGAAATGTCTTATTTAGCTTCAATCAACTTGTACCAGTCTGAATTTTTTCTTCTGGTAATGGTTTGATTAAATACATGTTGTTACAATAAAATCTTTTCTCATTTTCTGCTTCAAATAGGAACAGTACTCATTTCAATCAGACCGCCTATACACTATTTGCATTTTTTTTATTAGTTGATTTTTTTTATCATATATGAATCTATTATGAAACATAAAAAAAAATCAGAATCAAACTCTTGAATTCTCAAACCTAAAAAAAGAAAAATACAAAAGTATTTGTTCACATGAATAAGACCTTTATTGAGTACTGAAAGGATAAGCAGTATTTTCTATGTTTATTGCATAATACATAATATAAAATGCAACTACTTTGTTGTAAAGCTATTTTATTCTCTGATAAAATTGAGGAATACGCGCAAAAACTTAATTCTTAACGCAATCCACTTCTCCTGAAAGTCTCACCACTTCTCCCCATTTTGAAAAACTTCTCCCAATTCTCAGACTAGTGAGAAGTGACTTCTCCCCAAAATGTGGGAGTCTGCAGAGCCCTGACTATCAAGGGGGATAACTCGAAAAGCATTTTTGTAAGAGTTATACCCCTTTTTCGACTTAAAATTTTTGCATTATCCAGTACCTGCAGCCGACTGTTGGCACCCGTGAGCGGTGCTCTTGTATTACTTGATTGTTTTGTACTTAGCCAAAATCTTAAACTTGTATTTGTTTTACTTATTTTGCTAAAGTCATGTCTTTTTTATACAAAAAAGGACTGTAATTTTCAGGTGCCTCAGGTGAGCAATTTAGGACCATTATGGTCCTCTTGTTATCATTGTATCAATGATACATGCCAATGTATTTTTTATTTCTGCTTGTTAGCAGTTAACATATTCTGATATAATCCCACTGTTTTTATGCCAAAAAAGCTTGGTAAAAATCATTCAGGAAATTGTTACGAGCAATTTCTTCATTATCCACAATGCTTTCTTCTGAGAAATAATAAAATTTCATTAACATGAAATTGCTGTCTGAAAACTCTTAAGATTTGGACCAGTCTTATAATAGGTTAAAAGACTTCAATGAAATGCATTGAGCTGTGTATTGGGTCATATATTGTGTTAAAACCACCTTTTTTTGCTTTTATGACCACCCCTAGGCATAAAATCAAATTGGTTCAGTTACTAAAAGCTTACTCACACAATGGTTATCAATTTGTAAGGTTGAAACTTTGTAATTGGTTTTGTTATTTCCGTTTATTTAAAATATGTTATCTGCAAATCACTCATTCTTACAACTTGTTCAAATGTGCTGATTATGTCTATTTGTAGATTGTTGGAATCAAGACCCTCATTTCAGGCCTACTTTTAGAGATATTCTTCAAACATTAGATGAAGTTAAACTTTCACCCTTTGTTACAACCCCTCAGGACTCTTTCCATACTCTACAGGAAGACTGGAGACAGGAAATTGAGGAAATGTTTGATGAGCTTCGCAGCAGGGAAAAGGTATGGTGCTATGCAAGCCTTGAAATTTAGGTGTCATTGACCCCTTGACCAAGAAACACAAGGTGTTCAAACAAGCAAACTATAAGTTGCATTGTAAACAGACCCTTTCTTCTTTATGTTGATTCACTTGTAAAAGCCTCTTATGAAGATAGGAATTAAACGAATATGGTTAGTGTCCGTAAGTACAAAAGAGCTGCATCGCTGAAAATTTGAGAGGTCAAAATACCCTGTACAGTCCCTTAGTATACTCTCTAGGGGAGGTCAAAATTATCCCCAATAGAAATTTCTTGGGATAAAAACAGGAAATTTTGTGGTATCATTCACTTTTAAAGGTGCAAAATAACTTTGATATTGACTATTACTTTCCAATGTAAAATTTACAGACACACAAATTTGATTTCCATCTTTCAAGTGGCAAGACATTTGCAGTAATGCAAAGTTCATGTCTATTTCTTAAAGTTACCTAGGTCAATTTTACTAAAAATTGCAGTTGCATGGGGCATTGATACTTAACAAGCACATCTTAATTAAGTAAAATGTTTGGAGTAATGACATTCTAGCAAATAGGTATGAAATAATGAATTGAACATAGAAGTCTATTTGAAATTCGGCTCAGAAGGGGGACTTTTGATGCATATATGTGTAACTTAATGGCTGCTATGTTCTGTTTATTTCTAACCCAATAGAAAGTGCACATGCATACATATACAAAGTCAGTCAGTAGTGACAGTCTAACAAGAATGGCATCTGCAGCATAAATTGAACAACTGAACACCTGTTTACAAATACCAGGGCTCGTTCAAGGGTTTTAGATTGAAGGGTCACTGATTCCTTGACCATGAAATTCTAGTGGTCAAAACTGATTTTGAAGGGGTCAAAACAACAAAATGAGCAAATCATGAGTAGAGATTTGGATATTTACTTGCCAACTGACCTTTGCTTGATGTGAAGTAAGCAATCAATTTGTACAATATTCAGTGGCATACAAGCTACATTATAATTGAAAATTTGAGGGATATACCCCTTTTTTGACCCTTAGAATTTTCTCACAAGGGGGTCAAAATGATTGCCTTGGGAGAAAATTTTAAGAGTCCCATTAGGTTATTTTCAGATTTTTGAGGGTCAAAACCCTGGTCCACAAGTGAAACACTATCCCTAAAATACATAAGTGTGAGTATTTGACATATATTATTTAGCCCACTCCCACACAGTGACACTTTTTGATGCCCCGCAAAAAAAGAAATTGGGAAAATATTGTGTAAATTGAACAAATTGTTTGTAACACGCAAATTTCTTTATTTTACACAATATTTTCTACCCGTAAAAAATCTAGAATTCGATCAACCTTAATGTGTTGCTACAACTTATTTCAATTTTGACCAGTCTAAAATTTTGCCGTCTGGTTATAGGTTAAGATTGGGCAAATCCTGTGATTTTTACTTTGTTTATGTAAATGACATCACAGATTGGGCTTAAATGTGAAACTCACTTTGTTTCTTTAATTGTTTTCCTTCTGTTATAATAAGATCTCCTTCTGTTATAGTAGAGGAAAAATGAATTCATCAATATTTCTCCAGGAGTTAAGAAGTAGGGAAGAAGAACTTACCAAAGCGGCATTACAACAAAAACATCAGGAAGAATTTCTCAAAAAACGGGAACAAGAAATTGCTGAACGAGAAATTGAGCTTGTTGAGCGAGAACTGAACATCATGATATTACAGCAAGTTATGCACAAACCTTTGCCAAACAAGAGAAAAGGAAAGTTTAAGAAAAGCCGCTTGCAGAAGGTTTTAAAATCAGGGAAAAACTCCATTAGTGAACCTTCAGGTAGGTTTAAAAAACTTAAGCCATTACGAAGCAACAAAATTTTAGACTGATCAAAATTCAAAGAATTTGCAGATGACAACTTCTTATTGATGAAATTTTAAAGAAATTGTCTTTGGAGTAGAAAACATTGTAGCTAATGAAGAAATTGTTTTCCACAATATTTTTCAAAGCATTTTTCTTCACTGTGTGAGAGAGGATTAATCCTTGTCATGCTATATAAATTACTTTCTTGAATTGCTGTAAAATCAAAGGGCTAAAACCTTTGATAGAACTTGCTGTTCAAAAATAAATATTTCTTTTAGAAACCAATTTCATAAACAACTCTAGCAGGAATGATACAAGCAGGAAGTGTAGACCAAGATCAGACTGCACTTATGTGCAGGCTGATCTTGACTACACCTCCTGCCAAAACCGGAATATTCCAGGCTCAGCATGACAAGGATTAAATCAATCAAGTAACAGTTACAGACCATGCTTTTTCCATTGCAGAAAAAGCTGTAAACTTTCTCATTATTGTTTTGAACTGTGTAGAAATGTTTGAATCTATTTATAAACAATTTGACAGGCCCTTGAAAAATAAGTGGTTGAAACATCGTGAGTAAAGGAGAATTGGTTGTTAAAAGTGATTTATTCTATTTTCTCGTTTTACAGCTTTGATGCACTTTCAAGTGCAAATTCTTTCAATACTGACTTGTCTCAAACATCAGCATCTGGTAATCAGTTAAAATAATAATAATGTTCAATTTCAATTAGAAAATAACAGCAATTATTAGTAATACTTGCATTTGAAGGGACAAAAGTACCTGAGACCCCATTTATAGTTTAGTTTGTATTATAAGAAGATATTATTATGATTTCATTACAGATTTTCGACACAACATAACAGTTCAGAAGGAGGAAACCCCCTATGACAAACTCGCTATCAAAAGTCCTGAAAGTCCCCCTCCCCAGTCACCCAACCATCCTCCTAGATTACGTGCAATAGCATGTAAGTTGGTTTATATGCATTTTACATATATGCTCAGGGATAAATAGAGGATAATCAACTGGTTATTCCAGATATGAAAAAAAAAATTCATGAGGATGCGTTGTTAGGCGTTGAAAAAACGAGTGCACAGCACGAGTATTTTTAATGCCTAACAACACATCTGAGTGAAATATTTTTTCATATCTTGAAAAACCAGTTGATTATTCTACTAATTATATATCATATTGTTGTTTTTTTTTAAATATCGAAACCAATTTTTTTGATAGAGTCTATTGAAAAAAGTGCGGATGATTACATGATTAAAGATATATTACAGAGACTGAAACTGAAAAGTGTAATCGTCACTCCAGTGACGATATCAAAATTTATTACACTGAGAAATCCCAAGATTTCATGACGGTATATCTACACATGATTCGAGAACACAATAACAACAACTAGAATAAACACACTGATGTAATATTCCTTTTGTTATATACCTTTTAGGACATGACATTAAGAAATTTCTCTTCAATGAACAAGAAATAACCAACTTTCCGATAAAAACCGAACGTCAATACACAAAAAAGTAGCCAGTGTTTAACGGCACTCGACGATTACGGGTTTTTGGTACAGACCGAATATTGATTTTTTTTCTGTCATGTTGTATTAGATAGCCAGATTTTAATTCATATCATTTATAGGTATATAATAAATACAAGTACTTGAATAGGGTATCTTAACCCTTGTCATGCTGAACCCAGAATATTCCGGTTTTTGCAGGAGATGTAGACCAAGATCAGCCTGCACATAAGTGCAGTCTGATCTTAGTCTACACCTCCTGCTTGTACTTTTCCTGTCAGAGTTGTTTATGAAATTGATATCTAAAAGAAATATTGATTTTTGTGCAAGTTCTGTCAGCGCTTTCAGTCCTTTGATTTTACAGCAATTTAGTAAGGTAAATCATACAGCATGACAAGGGTTAACAATTTTTTTGCTCCACTGGCTGAAAGCCTGCGGGCTATTGTCATAGCTTTTGTGTGTCTGTGTGTGCTAGTGTCCTTAAGTTTTAAATCTGAAATATTCTGCTCAGAAATTACTGCACAGATTGCAAGTAAATTTCACTACAATAATTCTGTGATGACTCTTTAACAGGTCCTTCAAAGAATTTGAAAGCCCAAAAACATGGCTGTTATGGGCAGGGCTAATTTTCATATACAATTGAAAACTTTGAAATGATCTTCTCAAGAACCAGTTTGTGGATTTCAACCAAATTTCACATGAATGATCCTTTGGTGACCATTTATCAGGTTCTTTCAAAGATTTCTTTATCAAATATAAAACATGGCTGTGATAGGCATAGCTCATCTCTTATATGGTAATTAGTGAAAATTTTGAAAATCTTCATAAAAATCAATTGATGGTTTCACCCAAAGTTTATAAGAATGATCCATTGGTAACCCTGTGTCAGTTTCCTTTAAGGAAAAACATGGCTTTAAAGGTTGGGGCTTATTCTGTATAAGTTCACTGGTCTGAATGTTCACTGGTGACCTTTTGTGGATCGAAAAGACTTCTTCCTCCAAACATAATGGCCTAGAGCTTTTATATTTGGTATACAGCTTTGTCTGGTGGACTTCTCTCAAGATTTTTCAAATTATGGCCCAAGGGTCAAAATCAGACAGTCCTTGCGGGTCACAAGTTTTACATATGACTTATATAGTGAAAACTTTAAAAGTTCTTCTCCCAAACAAATAGGCCTAAAGCTTTGTTATTTAGTATACAACATCATCTGATGGACCTCTATAAAGATTGTTCAAATTATGGTCCCAGGATCAAAATACTTCCAACCTTAGGAGCCACAAGTTAAACATAGGCTAGTATCTTCTAATATCTAGAAATAATCTTCTCTGAAACAAAGGATCCTTGGTATCCTTGTAGCATCATCTGGAGGGCCTCAACCAAGATTGTTCAAATTTTGCTCCCCATTCAAAATTGGCCAGTATGTTGTAGAGGCTACACTTTAGGTCACCTAACCTAAGGTCATGGTGACCTAGTGTGATCATGTTTCATCTTTAGTTGGCTGTTGTGTGTTAACTTTTCACTTTTTCGACTTCTTCTTAACACCCATTGGACAAACTGGGCAGAAAGCAATGCCATGGGAAGGCGCTTCAGGTTTGTACACAAAATGGTGTTTTCTTCCCTCTGGGCCCCATAAGTTGCCAAAAAGGGGTGAAATTGGGTACATCTGAATAAAATCTTATTGACATGAACCAGCAGTTTGATTGGATTTGCAAAGTTTGTACAGAAATGAATTCTGTCATGAAATGGCTGCTCTAGGGATAGAGTAAATGTTGGTGTGTCATCACTACTGAAGAAGGAATAAGGTGCGATTTGCTTGAAACCATTACCATTTTTATCTGTTGAATTAAACTAGTAGCACCTGATCTATGCCTTTGTTTATACCTAAGAATTTGTGATTTGTTATGGTTGAACTCTACAGTGTGAAGGTGAACCTTCTATAAAATAAGTGGGGATTTAAAATGGCAAATCATAGACAAAAACATTAGCTTTTGCTATGGCTCATTGTCTGTTTACCTTCAGAAATTCTCCTGGTGACCTATTATGATCGTATTTTGTCTGTTCTCTATTATACTTCTTATATCTTGCTTCAAAATACTCTTTGGGAATATAGTATATGCTAATTGGTATGTCCATAGTTTTTAGCTCCACTGGCTGAAAGGCAGCGAGCTATTGTCATGGTTTTGTGTCCCTTGTGTGAGCGTCTTTGCATTCTTCCATAAACTTTTATTGTAAAAACCCTTCTCCTCATAAAGTACGGAACAGAATTCAACCAAATTTCACAGAAATGATCCTAGGGTGACCCTCTACCAGATTCCTTCAAAGAATTTTGATACCACTAAAAACATGGATTTAATTCGGGGGGGATTAATATCCATATTTAAAAATCTTCTTCTCA
The DNA here is from genome assembly GCA_946902895.1 of Fragum fragum. Lineage (NCBI taxonomy): Eukaryota > Metazoa > Mollusca > Bivalvia > Cardiida > Cardiidae > Fragum > Fragum fragum. The sequence goes on from OX336366.1 coordinate 19,890,881, forward strand.
GAAACCAGTAGATTAATTTCAAGTAAATGTTTACATGAATGATCATGGGAATACAACCAAATTTCACTGGAATGATCCTCAGTTGACTCTTAAGATTCCATCAATTAATTCTGTTTGGTAGAAAACATAGCTTCTATTGTCGTGACTTGCTTCCATATATGGTATACAGTGAAATATTACAAGATTTCATGGACAAGATTTGTTTTCCACGCATCATGCATATGATTTGGTTTATATTGAATTCCTGAAAACACCTTTTGCTTAATCAGTACAATCAGGCCTATGGAGTGATACAGGCGCTCAAGTGCCTCTAGTTCACTGTTTTCCAACACTTTTATTTTGAGGGGCATTACATTATGATATTGAAGCTACTAGAACATGGAAATTTCAGATCCAGCAGATGCCATCAAAGGCCAAACCTGGGGACCAAGTTCTGTACAAAAGGACAGACGTCAACGCACTTCTGTGATACTCTCTGATGGTCGCTGGTCAAAAAGTGCTCCAAGTTTGGAGAAAAGTTTACGGACATTAAGTGGAGGACATTCCAATTTTACAGCTCTTCAAGAAATGTGTAAGTTTTCATGATCTTTGATTAAGGCATTACCAGATCATGTTCATAGCCAATCTAAAACATAAACAATTTCTAACCTTACCCAAATCTTAACAATTCTTTGCTCTGAAAACAAGATAATGTTTTAGAAGGTTTTGAAAAAGGTCACAATATTTCTGGAGCCTTAATAAAGGTGGGAGAAGGTAGCTCTCACTTTGTTTATTCTCGTAAAACTATACATTATCCTTGCTCATTTGACAATTGACAAGTTGCTGCTGTCAAATGAAAATTGATTGTCAAAAAGCGATCTTTGAATGATATAACTGTAGTTACAAAATTTAGTTTGCCAACCAACAATTTTTCATTTTTAGCTCAGCTGTTGTCGGAGAAAACCAGAGGTATTTAGATAGCCTTGGTGTAGTTGTTGTGGTGGTCGCCATCATGCAAAAACTTTGACATTTTGTGATATCTCTGGTTCTACTGAAGGCATTCACTTGAAACTTGGCACAGGTATTCACTATCAAAAGAGGAACCTATACTATGAAAGGGGATGACTCTAGATGCATTTTGTGCAAATTATGCCCCTTTTTCGCCTTAGATTTTTTATCCAGTATCCAGCACCCAACAGCTGAGCGTAGGCACCAGTAGGCAGTGCCTTTGTTGTTTGGTTGTTTTCAGAAAGACTCCAAGTTATTGTTAAGACTAGGTAGTGGCCTGCGTCAGTGTCAGCGTCACTTTCTGAAAACTTTAACATTTTGTAATATCTGTAGTATTTCTGTAAATATTCACTAAACTGGGAATGTATGTTCACTATCAAAACAGCAATGTATACAAACAAGGGGCATAACTCCAGATGCATTTCTGAAAAAATTATGCCCCTTATTCGACTTAGAAATTTTACCCTCAATCAAGCACTTGAACAACCGAGAGTTGGCATCTGCATGCAGTACTCTTGTCTATTACATTCTACTGACCATAGTTTTTGCCCAAAGTCCATGTTTTATGTCTAATTTGATCAATTAATTGGTCAATTAAGATCAAAATTACCCTTCTATCTCTATTTCAGATGGTGATGAAGAACAATGGCCAACTGATCTCGGTGATACACCACGACGTCACATTCCAGGCCAATCAAAAACATTACCAGCAGATACGGGTCAAATGCGTCGATCATGGGCCAGTTGTAGACTAGGGTCTGCTCTTTATAACATGGGTTCACTGTTAGCTAGTGTTGGGGCAGGATTTGATATTAAACTTTCAAACTCTTCTGGAATTCATCCTAATGTACAAGGTGCTATGGATTTACAGCAATTGCCAAAACAAGATTCCTTTATTCTTAATCGAAGAGATGCATATAATTCTGCTGTTCGGGATCTTTTTATTGAGCCTGAGTATCAACGGTACCCTAATGATGGATCTGGTCGTCACACCTACCATGGACATCAAACTAAATACAGACCAAGTATTCAGGATATTCCCCTTAAGTTTACGGATACAAACCCAATAAATAGTTCATTAATGTCTGACGATGATGACAATACCTCAACTGTAAGATCTACCGCAACTGCTATACAACGGACTTCTCCTTACCACAGATCTTCTTTTGGAGAGAGTGATGAAGGTACAATAACAAACTCCTCAACAGATGGGGGGTTGTTGTATTCCCATTACGGACTCAATCGGCAACATTCAGAGAGCAGTTATAGTTCAGATGCATCTCGGACAACAGTGCGTTCAAATCATCGACATTCTGTGACATTTGAAGACGATTTTAATGTTTCAAATAGAGAATATAAGTCAGATACCTCAAATCACTCTAGCCCTTATCATGACTCGCAAACCCCTGTTGCTCCTCCCCGCAGAGCCAAAGCCAATGGTGGTCCTTCTAGTGCAGAAAAATCTGCTCCAGAAAGACCAAAAACTCTAGATTTGACAAGCTCAAAACAAGGAATTCTTAAATCCAGCTCAGTGACTCATTCGTCTTCGAGGGAATCATCTCGGGAATCCCCTAGACCACCCTGGTATACCCCTTCTGAATCTGCAGAACACACGCCCTACTTCTCAACCCGTTCACGAATGTCTCCTGGAAACACGCCTCCCCATATTCTGCACCAGAAAACCCTTCTGGATATTGACATGGAGGGACAGAGTTTAGACCCAACCGAACCCTTGATACAACCTAAATCTCAGTCAAGCAGACCATCTATACAGGATATGGAGAATGCATTTAATGAGAGATTGTGATGAAAACACCTTTGTAGACGCTTACTTTTCCCATCTTAGTGATCATAACACATAAATCATAGCAAGCTCATTCTGAAAATTACAAAGGCATGTAGATTATCTTACAATAAGATTGCATATGTGGGCTGTATTTTCTTCGTCAATGGCAGAGATGCAGATAGAGGAAGTGACGACAATGCATGGCTGGCCACCCCCATTGACCTCTGACAGGGTAGTTTGTTAGAGATATGTATAGAGCTCTAGATAAGAAGGTGTAACATCATTCTAAAATCCTTACTTCTCAGTAAAACCCTATGTTGTGGGTACTTATTTGAATAGTCTTTTTGAGACTATTCAAATGAGTACCTACAACAAAGGGTTAATGACATCATTGCTGAAATGTTTAAATCTAAAATTCAAATTATGCCCTCAATCTGTGGCTCTGGATATGAAACGACCTTAGTATGTACAAATTCTGCAACAGCATATAAAACAAAAAACAAGTTGTTGGTTTGGAGCTTAATGTTTACAGCTTGAATGAGCTGTAGTTATGGTGATTAACCCATTCCAACTCAATCCCTCCTTTTTACGCCCCTCGAGAAAAAATCTTTGGAAAACATTGTGGAAAATGAAGAAATTGCTTGATACATTATCCACAATGTTTTCTATCCAAAAAGACGAAAAAAATCAAATTTCCATCAACTTGAAATTGTCGTCTGCATATCTTTTCAATTTGGGCGAGTCTAAAATTTTCTTGTTTGGGAATGGGTTAAGGCGTCCAACCAACATAAAAGCTTGAAATCGGTGTTGTAGGTCAATACTCACTTTTGGTTGACATAAATGCTATGATTTCTCAATTGCTGGATCTTTCAATTTCTGGTCAAAACCATATCAAGAGTTAATTGCAATACTGTTTTTGCGTCTATACAGTGTATAGACACTTAGAACTATCTTGCAGTAAACCATCAATATGTTGTGGGTATTCAATAGAATAATCTTATTGATAATTCAATTAGTAAAGTTTGATTAGCCAATGACCTCCCACAGGAAGTTCCACTTGGAAAAGAAATGGTGTGTTTTGTTTTTTTTTCCTCAAAATTTATTGCCCGTAATATTTAAGAAATAAATAAAGTGGTTGTTTAGCAACCTTAACATAGATGCTAAAGCTTGAATAAGCCGTAATTACGATGTTGAAGTAGCCAAACCAACAAAAAAGCCTGAAATAAATGTCAGAGTTCAAAGTTCATTTATAGACTAAGAGAATGGATTGAATGGTGAATCAATGTTTATATTGCCAGCCACAATTCATCAATTGAAGACTTTGAAAAGGATATGCTTTCCTCTATCTGCAGCTCTTCCACAGTCCAGGCCTATCAATTATAAAATTTCTTAATTAGAAAAAGTAAATCAAATCATTTTCCCATTTATCTAAAAAATGTTTAGATCTTTTTCATTCTTTTCAGTCAGACAGCTTTTCTAATTCTAAGCTCATTCCCACACAATGACGCTTTTTGATGAAAACTATTGGGAAAACAATGATTTCTACCCAGAAAGTTGAAAAAAAAACCTAAATGTCATGAACATTATTTGTCACCTGCAACTCCTTTCAAATTGGACCAGTCTAAAAGTTTGCCTTTTAGGTAATGGGTTAAAGAAAATTGTGTTAGCATTGTTTAAGGTCAGGCTTGAAGAATTTGGATACCATCACTTTACATATTGTCTGTATTTTAGCTGCTGTAAAATTTAACTGAATCATGATTAATCTTTCAAAATATTTACAATTACTTTTATGATGAATAATTTCACAATGATGTTTTTAAATATAATTGTGTTGTGTATTCATCTGTTATATATAAAGGCAGTGTTCATATTAAAGTTTTATGATTGTTAAAGACTGTCATGAAGAAAGGGACTAATTTTTAGCACTTTTTCTTTCATATCATTCATTCTGATTTATTTCTAGTTAATCCATTCCCACACGATAAAATTTTAGACATGTCCAAATTCAAAGAAGTTGAAGACAAAAAATTAAAGTTGATGAAATCTTTAAAATCTTTGTCTACTGTGGTAGAAAACATTGTGGATTATGAAGAAATTGCTTGTGACAAGCAATTTCTTCATTTTCCACAATGTTTCCCAAAACTTTTATATTTAGAGGCACTGTGTGGGAATGGGGTTATTACTTTAGTGATTTTTTTTCCTACAAAACAATTGGGTAATATGGCCACAGAAAGGGATGGAAACCAATCTGAATTAAATCACAGTGTTACAATTCACAGTCTGGTATCTGATTGTTAACTATTCTATCTTCTTGTGACGGTTTGATATCTTAACATAATTGTTCCAGATAAATGAATTTCATTATCGGCTTTTGAGACAGTAAATCAAATTTCTTTAGACATCCAGAAAAAGCCTTTAAAAATTTCCTCCTTCAGTATATATATCTTGTCTAGTTGATTAAATCTATATGCCATTCATTGACACAATATACATACAATGTAACACTTTAATGATCTTTTTTCACCCCTATGGTTTTCAAAGAATCTGCAACTTTTAGAACTCTTATACTTAAAATTATAAAATTTCAAGTATATAGTAAAACTTGTATCAAGCGACTACTGGAGGGACGGCAAATGAGTGTTCACTTGTGAGAATGGATGCTTAATACACTTTTTGAGACAAATATAAAGGATCCATTCCATTGTGTTCATAATTATTGCAGATTTATCACTTAATACTTTGTTATTCAAAATCATTAAATGACTCCAATGTTTTCCAATCACAGGATTAAGTTCGGTTAATTTTCATAAACAAAAATGTCTTATTACTTATAGATATTGGTTTTGGAAGTTTCGACTATGGTAGCTTAACCCATTCCCACACAGTTACGCTTTTGGACACCTCCATAAGAAAAGCAATTGAGAAAACATTTTGTAAAATGAAGAAATTTCTTGTAACAAGCAATTTCTTTATTTTACACAGTGTTTTCTACCCACAAAGTTGAAAAAATCTTAAATTTCATCAACTTTAAATAGTCAGCTGCAACTCCTTTGAATTTGGACAAGTCTAAAATTTTGTTATGTGGGAATGGGTTTACAAAGTGATTGCTTAATAGAGGTGGTTGCTTGAGCAAGACCAACTGTATTTCTTATCAGTGATGGGTTGCTGTCATTCTCCCTTAGGCTATTTATAGATTCTAGACTTCATTATTAACCCTTGTCATACTGAACCCGGAATATTCCGGTTTTGGCAGGAGATGTAGACCAAGATCTGCCTGCACATAAGTGCAGTCTGATCTTGGTCTACACCTCCTGCTTGTAATTTTCCTACCAGAGTTGTTATAAAATTGATTTCTAAAAGAAATATTGATTTTTGAACAACAAGTGATATCAGTGCTTTCATCCCTTTGATTTTACAGCAATTCAGTAAGGTAATTTATACAGCATGACAAGAGTTAATCAGTGATGGTCAAACATCACTTTAAAAATAAACTTTTGGGGAGTATCCATCACATTGATTAGCAACAGTTAGCTCTCAGATACTATATTGTTTAATGAAAGTATAAAATGAATTTAGAAAGACTGTGTGATAGATACTAACAAAATATCTGGTGGAGCTTGTTGAACAACTAGTAATTGATCTGACTTTATAAATTTATGAATAAGTGATACATACATGTGATGTGTAAGATTTATGGAAAAGTGTGGAAAAATCTGTAAACCTAGTCCTACACAGCTCGCTTTTTTACAAATCTTAAGAAAAAAGCTTTAAAAAACGTTGTAAAAGAAGAAATTGCTTGTAGGTGTTAATTCATTTATTATCCACAATATAACTTAGATTTTTTTTTTCGAATGTCATCAATTTGAAATTGTTGTCTGCAACTTCTTTGAGATTGGAGCTATCTAAAATTTGATTGTGAGCTAATGGGTTGAATGAAGAATTGTGCTGTTATCAATCAAGCCACATGTTTACCCTTGTCATGCTGTATAAATTACCTTACTGAAATGCTGTCAAATCAAAGGGCTGAAAGCACCGATAGAACTTGTTCAAAAGTTAATATTTCTCTAAGAAATCAACTTCATTAAAAACTCTGGCAGGAATAGTACTAGCAGGAGGTGTAGGCTAAGATCAGCTTGCACATAAGTGCAGTCTGATCTTAGTCTACACCTTCTGCCAAAACCCAAAAATTCCGGGTTCAGCATGACAAGGGTTAAAATTTTTGTACTAAAGTTGGACCCAATTCAGTAAATTCCACTGGACACTGGACACTAGCAATATTTGCCTTGTGTCCTCAATTTTTAAATAAGATGGCAATAGAGTTTAAAACTTGTTAGATTCTTAGATATTGCAGACAAAATGGCTAGTTGAGTAAATTAAAAAGTCTTTGTCTTTCAAACTAGAAATCATTATGAGAAATGAAGAAATTAAATGCTACAAGCATTTTTTCATTTTGTACAATGTTTAAATAAAAAAAGAAATGAAATGGGTTTAAAAACATGTTATTGTTTATGATACTGATTTTTGTAATTTAAGGGCTTACCCTGAACTTTTGTAATAGCATTATACACATATGAAGCCAACTGCCAGACAACAAAATTTTAGACTGGTCTAAATTTAAAAAAGCTTAAGATTACTACTTTGTAGATGAAATTTAAAATTTATCTTTTTTAGGATAGAAAAGCATTTTAGAAAATGAAAGATTTGCTTGTACATAAGGATTTTCTTGATTTTCCACAATTTTTCCAATATTTTTTTATGCCCCTGCATCGATAAGATTGGCGGCATATTGTTTTACTGGTGTCAGTCTGTCTGTCTGTCTGTCCATCTGTCTGTATGTCTGCAAAACTTAACCTGCCAACTAAACATTTTCCTATAACTTCAACCCTGATTAAGTTACAATGCTAATATTTGGTATGTAGATAGGTCTCAACAAGGTGCAAGGGAAGGTCATTTCATCAAGGTCAAGGTCAAAATTTTAACCCTTTACCCGTTTCTTAAGAATTCCTGTTTCGGGGGCATGGTGTTTCACAAACACATCTTGTTTCTATATGGAAGCAAAATGGCGAGATTGTGTGGGAATGGATTAAAGGGCTAGTAAGAAAATGTTTGCAAATGCCGAAACATGTATACATATTGACACACAGTTTAGCCTTAACCTTCATGATTCAACAACAAGAGTTTGCTCTAACTGTATTTGTTACTGATCATTGTAAGAATGTAATGGATATAGAATAGGCCTTTTAGTAGATATAAACACATATATCAGTTAGTAATTTAACTCTTTACCATACAACAAACATTTAGGCATGTTCAAATACCAAGCAATCTATAGCCATTCCCACTTGATGTATTTTTAGACTGGTCCAAATTGAAAGTAGTTGCAGACAACAATTTGAAGCTGATAAAATATTAAAAATCTTTGTCTTTTTGGCTAGATCATTTTGGGAAGAAAATATTGTGGGAAATGAAGAAATTGCTTGTAGAAAGCATTTCTTCATTTTCCATAATATTTTACTTTTTTTTCAGCGGCATTTCAAAGTGGGATTGTGTTGGAATGGGTTAAGCAACAGATAATGAAATGACAGATCACTGGCCCCGCCCATTGACCTTCAACAGGAAGTTTGACCTAGATATTAAACAGATTTATTAGCTCAGCTGTTTTCGGAGAAAACCAGAGGTTACAGCCTTGGTGTCGTTGTTGTTGTTGTTGTCATTGAAAACTTTGACATTTTGTGATATCTCTGGTTCTACTAAAGGCATTCACTTGAAACTTGGCACACTTGTTCACTATATAAAGAGAAACCTATACTATCAAAGGGATAACTCTAGATGCATTTTGTCCTTTATCCAGCACCCAACAGCCGAGCATAGGCAAACGTAGGCGGTGCTCTTGTTTTACAAATTTATTGTCAGTAGCCTGTAACATCAACAAAAAATAGAATAGTTAGCTGGCAAAGTTAACATCACAACTACAGCTTGAATAAGCTGTTGTTATGAGATTCAAGTAACCAAACCAAAATAAATGATTCACATAAATGGCAGCCAACATCAGACTTTAAAGTTTCCTTTTGGTGTAAATGAACAATTTAATTAGTCTATTGGTTGACATCCACAGTCTGTCAAATGTAGAAATACAGGATAATATATGTTTGGATCAATAATTGACGAATTGCTGCTGTCAACAGAATATCAATTGATTAATCAATTCATTCATTTAAATAGGAAGTAAACTATGACCTCTGACTTTAATGCCAAGCTTTTTGTTGGTTTTATTATTTAAGCTACCTATCTATAGCTTATCCAAGCTGTTGGCATGATGCTTAGGTCTTAACCCATAACCAGATGGCAAAATTTTAGACTGGTCCAAATTGAAAGGAGTTACAGACTACAATTTTAAGTTTATGAAATTTTTGATTTTCAACTTTTTGGATAGAAAACATTGTGTTTAATAAAGAAATTGCTTGTTACAACCTTTTTCCAATTGTTTTTCTTGAGGGGCGTCCAAAAGTGTCACTGTGTGGGAATGGGTTAAACTAACAATTTAAATGATTACTTAACAATAAATTATGCAAATCAATAATGTTTGATATCGAAGTTTGACTGATATTTATGTCAAGTTGAACAGTGATTTCAGTGGGCTAGGCTAATTATCTGTAAAACCCAATTACTATGTCTATTACTATTTTTAACCCATTCCCAAACAACAAAAATTTTTGAGTAGTCAAAATTCAAAGAAGTTGTAGACACCAGTTTCGAGTTCATGAATTTTTCAAATCTTTATCTTTTGGGATAGAAAACATTGTGACAAGTAATTTCTTCATTAACCACAAGGTTTTCCAGAGCTTTTATATTGAAGGGTGTTTAAAAACATTGTGTGGGAATGGGTTAAATCATTTTCTGGCTAGGCTATCTGTAGGAAGGAAATATGCTATGTATTTGTTGGTCCTATAGATAAACGGCATTCAACTGACAACTCCATCAAAATTTTCTATACTGTCAAGGATTTCCGTTCATGCTTAATTTGTCAAAATTTACCAAATTAGGATATATCTTATGATTGATCCCTGCAAATTGAGTATATTACATAACAAATCTTTGCCTCCGAACCCTATACATAAAGTAAAGGGAATCTTGTTGTAATTTAGTTCTCTGAGAGAAAATTCCAGAAAATAATCCTGATGAAGACTATTTCGAAGTTGTGTGGTGAAGGGTTGATAGCAATGTCATATTTGTTACATATCAGTCTTTTGTCCAAGGGCAAAACCTTTCATACTCTCTAGTTCTCAAGTCCTACCCCTATGGCAATTATGTGTAGATTTGCTGTCCTAGTGATTGACCACACATGTTTATTTTTACCAGCCGTGAACTTTGAACTCCGACTTTTATTTAACCCATTCCCACTCAGTTATGCTTTTGAACACCCCCCAGGAAAAAAAAACATTGGGAAAACATTGTGTAAAATGAAGAAATTGCTTGTAACAATTGCTGGTCCAATTTTTATTGTTGTCTGCAACCTCATGCAATTTGGACCAGTCTAAAATAAAAACACGGGAAAGGGTTAAATCTAAGCCAAACTTCCTGTTAGGGGGTCAGTGGGAGTAGCCAGCAAACTGTCACATGGTTGGTTTTTAGACTTGGACACTGAGTTTTATGAAAGAGTTTGTGATTAAAGTCCCTATTGTTTTGTTTGTCTACAAGTAATGTATCTTAGAGATTTAGCTCTACATTGTGTTTTACACTCTCTTTAAATTTGTTTTAGTTTAATCCATTACCAGACTGGTCCAAATTGAAAGAAGTTACAGACGACTGTTTCAAATTAATGGAATTTTGACGATTTTTTTGAGGTAGAAAATATTGTGAGAACTATTGTGGAACAAGTAATTTTTTCATTTCCCACTATGTTTTTTAAGCCTTGAGAGGTGTAAAAGGTGGGATTGTATCCGATTAGGTGAACATTGTTCTATACTGGATGTGAACTTTAAACCTTTATTATATTTTAATGTCTTGTGGTTTAACCCATTTCCATACACTTCTGCATTTTTACAGATGCTAAAAATAAAGATAGAGAAAGTATTGTGAGAAATGGAAATAATTCTAGTAACAAGCAATTTTTTCTTTACTCACAATATTTTTATCCTCAAAAGGCCTTTTATTTCAATATAACAAACTTTGTTTTGTCACATACAACCTCTTCAAATTTGGAAATGGTCTAAAATTTTGTTTGGGAATGGATTAAACACTTTTTATTCAAGGTGTAGATACAATTTTCAGGTGGCCAACCATCAATTCCCTCTTTGTTTTATATCCCTCGCCATGTATTTACAAAATACTGTAAACCCTTGTCATGCTGAGCCCAGAATATTCCTGTTTTGACAGGAGGTATAGACAAAGATCAGCCTGCACATATGTGCAGCCTGATCTTTGTCTACACCACCTGTTTGTCCCCTTTAAGCCAAAATTATTCATGCAAATTAATTTTCAAAAGAGACATTGACTCAAAATCGAGCTATCCACTATTTCAAGCCCTTTGATTTTAATGGAATTCTGATAAAGTTATTTATTCAACATGACAAGGGTTAAAGCCTCATTGAAACTGCCTTGTTGGACCAGTCCAAAATAATGGCGTTTGGGAATGGGTCAAATGAGAGCCATAGCTATTGTTTAGTAAATTTTATGGACTTTTTTAAGTTTTTTAACTTGTTCCTTCACTGTCCTGCATTTTTATGCCCCATGAAGAAATTGGATCAGAAAAACCATGTGGAAAATGTAGAAATTGCTTGTTACAAGCAATTTCTGTATTTTCCACATGGTTTCTATCCAGAGGGAACAAGATATTCGAAAGTGTATGAAACTTCTTTGGTTTTGGAATCATGTAACTTTGTGTCATCTGGTAATGGGTTAAGTAATCTTCTAATGAAATAAATGAAAAAAATCTTTGTCTTACTTCAAGCCTTATTGCAATATGCAGGGCATATAATTATCTTAGTTTGATCTCATGAGTAATTGTTCTTCAAAAATGGTTGTGAGGTTCTTCGGTTGAAATGAAATGCAACTTTCTTTTTTAAATCTACTGAAGAGCATTATTTGTGTAATATCCTTTATCACTAATGTCATTCTGTAATAACACATGTCCACATTATCCAAAATGTTAACACTGCCTAGGAATATAATTTGAAATGTCAACTGCAACTTCCATGATTTTCGACCTGTCAAATATCTTGTACCGTTGTTGTATGGTAATGGGTTCACAAGAGAATCGGCTTCAACTAATGATAATTGAAATAGTTAGGATGCCTGTATGTTATTTGTTTTTAAGTTTTTAATATTTTGTTAAAGGAAAAGGCGGTTAACCCATTACCAAACATTTAAGCACTTGTGTTCAAGAGAAAATGCTAAGGAAACATTGCAAGAAAAGGAAAATTGCCTTTCATTTTCTCACAAGGTTTTCTAGCCTATCTAGCGCTTATTTCATTTTTCAATTTTAATTCAGTAAATGTGGTCTAAACTTTGTTGTTTGGTAAAGGGTTGAAATACATCTGAGTTTTATATTTATGCTTAACCCCTATTCCTACACAATCCTGGTTTTGGATGCACCTCAAGAAACACGAGTTAGTGAGACAAGGAAAATGAAATTGATTAAAACATTCAATTTCTTCATTTCCCATGTTTTCTACCCCCAAAGACAAAAATTCATAAAATTTAATTAACTTTAAATTGATGACTGCTACTTCTTGTGATTTGGACATGTCTAAAATTTTGTCATCTGGTAAAACATTAAAGCTTTTTTATATCCAATATGAATTGCAATTTCAGGATTACAATTATATGGAATCCATAATTTTTGTTTAGATCTACATGTATTTGAAATTGATGACATGAAATCTGATATTGATCAACTGATATGTTGGAATAAAAAAGTAACATGTTGAGTACAAAAATACTGTAAGTGCTTGTACTAATGAAAGGTTGCTGACCACACCAAATGACCTCCGATAGGAAGTTAGACTTAGATTTTAAACAGCATTAATTTATATAATTTATGGTCAGAATTATAGAACTTAGGGCAAATCATTGGGTGTTTACCTAGACGCTAGTACAGCTGAATAAGCTGTAGTCATGACATATAAGTTGCCATACCAACAAAAAAGCTTAACGTAAATGTTGACGCTTTTACATGCACTTAAGAAAAAAGTTTTGAAAAGCATTGTTAAAAATGAAGAAATTGCTTGTTACAAGCAATTTCTGCATTATTCACGTTTTATGCCCCTGATGTAAAAGAATTCCAGAATTCATATGCTATAAATTGTTGTCTGCAATTCCTTTCATTTTGGATCAATCTAAATTTTTGTTGTGTGGGAACAGGTGAAGTAATGGTGAGACTATTTTGAGTATCTTGATCAGGAAAAAGAAATATTTAAATTGTGTTCTTTTTGGCCAGTTATGCTTGTAGAATATAAGGGAATTTAGATGCATTTTTATTTTTTTGATTTGAATTATGTTTTTTTGAGTCAACAACAGCAGCAGGAACATATCTCACTGGAATCAGTGGAAACACAATTACTCAGAATGGATCAATCAGTGCAAAACCTGTGTACATGCAAATATATTTAAAGGCATTTGCAATAGTTTTTCCAAAGGGTTAATGAATCCTTACTTCAACACATTAGATGACAAATTCTAGACTTTTCCGAATTGATATGAGGTTGCAGATAAGCTGAAGATTAGTGCCATGTAGGATTGAAAATATTCTGGGAAAAGCAGAACTTGCTTGTTAGAAGCTACTATAATTTCTTTGACATAACTGTTAAGGAGTGTTGAATAATTGATTGTGTGGTAATGGGTTATAGAGATCACAGTTATCCAGGCATCAGTAAACACCAATCAACTAGTAAATTTTTATCATTGCCATTCATTTTCTAATACTTATTGATCAACTGTAACAATATCATTATGGTAGTGAAGATTTGTTTTTTCTCCATATAAAACTTCTGCTGGCTTATAATGAATAACAGAGATATGTTAAATTTTGTGGCCAGTCTACAATAGCAAGCAATTTAACCATTTTGTTTTTTTGCATTCATAAATCATTCATTGTTCAGAGAAAATAACCTTTAAATTACTGTATCGAATTCTTCAAATTATACTTATTCATCTGATTTATTTAATCCATTCCCACACAAAAGACTTTTAGACCAGTCCAATTTCAAAGAAGTTGCAGACGACAATTAAAAGTTGATGAAATTTTTAATATCTTTGTCTTTTGAGGTAGAAAACATTGTGGATAATGAAGAAATTGCTTTTTACAAGCAATTTCTTCATTTTCCACAATGTTTTCCAAGATTTTATATTGAGAGGTGTGGGAATGGGTTAAATTATTGGATTAAGCCTTTTAAGAATTTGATGTAGTAATTCAAAAAGCAGATTGGGTATCCTTGCAATATCAGGGTTTGCACTTGTCTTTTAAATTGAGGAGTGATTTAGAGATAGAAAATTCCCTGTTTTGACCCTTAATTTTTTTTTCTCATTTTGGGGAGAAATTGCTGTGGGTCAAAACAGTTTATTTTCAGATTTTTAAGCCCCCCCCCCCCGGTTTACGAGTAAAACATGATTGGGGGCTTCTAATAGAAAGGAAATAATTATGAGGAGAAAAACATTATATATGTTGCTTTGTTGAATTTGTGACTGGTTTAAATGTTGAACAATATATATTTTGTAAGCTTGTGTTGTTAAGGTTTGTTATTGTATAATGGAAGTGTGAGCACATTACTGATAGGAAAGATATAGCATATTGTGATTTCTATTTTATATTTGTTTTTTCCTTTTTTTGTATGCTTGTATAATAAGTCTATCTTGTCATTATTTTATTAGGAACATAATTTGATGCTTGCTGTTTGATCCATGTTGTTATGTAGAAACCATGTCCAAAAATGCTTTTCTGAGATTTCAGGTTGTTTAACTGTTTTTTTAAGTCTTTAAGGTGTTAGAACTTGAACTGACCTTTGATAGAACATTCAAATTTGGGTTGGTCTCAGTTTTATATTGTGTGAAAATTTGCCAGAGTAACTTGAAATCACATTTTGTCAAGGACTGATGGTCCTTTAACCCATTCCCACACATAAAAATTTTAGATCTTTTCAAATTTCTGGTCAGAAAACATTATGGATAATGGAGAAATTGCTTGTGACAAGCAATTTCTTCATTTTCCACTATGTTTTCCCAAGCTTTTTTCTTGAGAGGCATTTAAAAGCGTCACTGTGAGGGAACGGGTTAAACAGTCACATCAGACACTTGATATCAAGGATTAATCCAAATGCACATACATATATGTGCCTTATTGGAGACCAGTAGGCGTGGCAAGCAATCCTTCAATTGCTTTTGGAACTATTACCGTGAAATTTACAAAGATACAATCTTTTTAGCCATGACTGTAAGGTTCTGTTGAGATAATGGGTAGAGAAGTGCAAAAGGACTTAACTGCAGTAGCTCTTCTGATATTTCCCCTCTATTAGGATGAATCTGTCAAAAGATCCATGTTAGAAAAAATGGCTTGTTAGTCACTGTGCTTTTATACCTGAGAAAACATGAATGAAAAAGTAGAAATAGCATATAACCATTAATTTCTTCTTTTTCCATAATCCTTTCTACCCCACTGAATGTTTATTTTTCAAATAAAATTCCATTTAAATTCTTGTCCGCAAAACCTTTGAACTTGGACAGGTCTAAAGTTTTGAAATTCAGGAAAGGGACAAACAGGCTCATTCAAAATCTTCTGAATGTGCCTCAGTTGCATTTGAGCTCTTGTGTGACCTTTTCAAGCATTGTACAAGTGCATGATATGCAGACTCCGATCAGCCTTGAAAGCCACTCAGTGCATTTAGGCTGATCCATATCCTTACTTTGTGTACATGTGTAGTGGTTTAGTTATTACTTGTAACCTCATTTGACTCTGTAATTAGGGTGTAAATGGGTCTGAGCCTTTTGTTAGAAACTGGACTAATTATTTTTCTGATTTAAAAGTGGCAGTATTAAAATTGATATGGGATAAGTTAAAATCAAGATTATCATTTTAACAATTCTACTGGTTAGTTACTGGCCAATCTGATTTCTTGAGTTGTGATTTTTAACATGCTTTCTAAATTTGTTCATGGATATCTGCATAGATTTTCTCGAATTGCCATCCATCCTTTGTAATTATTTACCTGTAGAAGTCTTGTTTTTGGTTTTTTAATTTTTGGTCAAAAATACAAAAAGCAATTTGTATCAATGTTATGATTTTCTACTCGTCTTTATAAGTAAGGCTGTGTGGTATTGCTATAGCCCTAATAATGTCTGTTCTGTGTTTGTGTCTGCTTCAACCTGTAATATCGCTGGTATTACTGAAATCATTCACCTAAAACTTGGAATACGTTCACTATCAAAACTGTAAATGTATTTTCAAATGAATTATGACCTTTTTCCTCTTGAAACTTTTATCCACTGTCGAGTACTTTTACAGCCGAGCATTGGCATCTGCATGCGGTGCTCGAGATTTGTATATATATCATGTCTTTTATTTTAACAGTATGATATAAAACAATGAGGCCAAATCATGCACTAAAATGAAAATTGTGTGATTATTTTAACTTTGTTTGCACTTCTTAACTATCAATTTGAGCAGAAAAAATCTTCAGCTTTTAGAACAAAGGGAATAAGTTTAGAATTTGAAATTATTATCACTTCTCAACATTCTGCCAAGAAAAGGATACACACACAAAAAAACCCTCTACAAGTCACTTTCAACTAAAAAGTATGCTTGTAACAAGCAATTGTGCATTATTCTACGAAGAAAAACAAAGATTTAAAATTTCATCAACTTTAAGTTCTTGTCTGCAACTTCTGTCATTTTGGACTAGTCTAAGATTTTGTTGTCTGGTAATGGCTTATAAAGAAGCCATGTCTGAATTGAAATTTTGTAGAATGGTCTTGTTTGACTTGGTCACCATTTTGTACATTGAATATTCATCTTTTCATATTTCATTCTTTTTAACCCATCCCCACACATTGATGCTTTTAGAAGCCCCAAAGTAAAAATGCTTCAAAAGTTATTGTGGAAAATGAAGAAATTGCTTCTTAAAAGCAATTTCTTCATTATCCACAATGATTGCTGTCAGAAAGGTAAAAATATCAAATTTGTCAAATTTGAAATTGTCGCCTGCAGCTCCTATCAATTGGACTAGTTTAAAATTTTGCCGTCTGATAATGGGTCAAACCATTCCCACACAATCCCACTTTTTTATGCACTCAAGAAAATTAGCTAGGGAAACATGCTGAGAAAAGGGAAATTGCATGTAACAAGAGATTTCCTCTTTTTCCAAAATGGTTTCTACCCAATTTGTCATTCATATTCCAACTTTATTGCACTCAAACTTTTGTCTGCTGTCTCTTTCAATTTGGACCAGTCAGTTATATTGTTGTCTAGTGATGAGACCAGAAATTTTAGGAAAAATGTGTGGGAATAGGTTAAAGATATTTACTCCAATTGAACTGCTTTTATTGTATTCATTGTAAGCAATTTTGAGTTCAAAGATGACCTCCCTAGGATTGCTGGATCAAAAATAATAAAATCACTTGTCAAATGAAGGAGAACGCAATGTAAATTATTTGAAAAGCAATCACAAACAGTTCTAGTCAGTCAGAGCAGATTAATCCATTTCCAGGCCACAAAAATTTAGAAGAAGGTGCGAACAAGACTTAAAAGTGCATTTAAATTAAAAATGAATGTATAAAAGTGAAGAAAACAAATTGGGATATTGGTAAAACTGCTTGTGGCATGCAATCATCCTTTTCCCACCATTCTTTTCTTAAATATGATTTTTAACCAGGTAAACATGAGGGATCGCTTGTTATTGGTTAAAGAGAAACTACCTGGGATGCCCTGGGAAGTTTCAAATTTGATCAAGTCATAATTTTTTGTGAACATGTGACCAATCTTTTTGGTTGACTAGGTCAAAATATAAATGAACTTATAAGCATGCAGATCATTTTGAAATAATCCGAGGTCAGGGTATACAAAGTGATGAGGATTAGCATAATGTAATATTTCACTACTTATCCATCAAACCCTATGATGTGGGGACTCACTTGTATCGTCCAGACGCTTTAACTTAACCCTTATAACACAATCCCAACTTTTTGTGTGAACAATGTGAAAATGAGAGAAAATAAGCAATTTCTCTTTTTTCAAAATGATTTCTTACCAATTAATCCTACCTTGTAAAATCCCTGGTTTTTATGTGCATGTGATTTTATACTAAAGAAAATATTTTGGAAAAAAAGAATTGCTTGTCACAAGCAACTTCTTCTTTTCTCACACCATTTTCTACCACAAAGGATCAGTTCATTTCAAATTCTACTAAATATTTCTTTGTCTTTGGCAATGTCTTTGGACCAGTATAAAATTTTGATAAACAGAAAAGGGAAAAGCTCTTACTTTATTACTTGAATGGTAGTAAAATTGTTGTCTTTGACCTCTTTCAGTTTTGAATTTTGTTTCCTGGTAGTGGGTGAAAAGAATACCCACAACACAGAGTCAGGAAGAAACAAATTTAGATTGTATCACTCCCATTTATCTTGTAACTCTGCATAATCAATTGACCAATTGCTGGCCTTGCCTACTTATACCGTTGGCTCTGCCGATTGACTCTGACAGGAATTTCTGCTTCAATTTTAAACATCTTTAATTTGCAAAATTTATGGCCAGTAGCATGTAACCAAAAAGTAGAATGGTTGGTTGACAACCTAAACATTGTAACTACAGCTTAAATAAGCTGTAGTTACAATATTTAATTGGCTTATCCAACAAAAATGCTTCGCATAAATAGCGACCAATGTCAGAGTTCAAAATGAACTTCCAGTTTAAATGAATATGTTCATTTGTAGACTGATTGTTTGATAGTTTGCTGCAATTGGTCATTTGTAATGATAGTTGTAAAATTGTTTATATCTACAAATATGAATGCTCTTTATTGAACACAAATTGTCCCATGGAATTAAACTCAGCAAGCAGATCAAATAAAAAGTCAAATAAATTACTTTATTTTGTGTTCTGTATTTTTCCATATTCCAGCTTTTCTGTCCTTGCATAGTAAATAGCCCACTTCTAACAGTATTTCAGTCATATCACAATAATTTAATCTTTAGTTTCGTCTATCAAAATTCGGCGTTCTGATTGGTCGAAAAATATTATTCATAACTCCATGAACAAAATTTTGAGCTTGCAGCAATTTTGTAAGCTTCCGCTCAAAACAGTCCCATAGAAAGAGGTATCAAAAGTGTAAAGTTTTTGCTTTTTTTCTCTCGATACTATTAAATTATAAGAAATGAAGAGAATATTTTTTGTTTTTATGGAGGTATGAACCGAAAAACCTAATCACACAATGTATGAATCCGCTTCGCGTATTCATACAGTGTGATTAGGTTTTTCGGTTCATACCTCCATGAAAACAAAAAATATTCTCTTCATCTCTTAATTGGCTGGAGCATCTAGCCATTGATTCCTGGTATTTCTCACACCAGTACTACCACAACATCCTTTCTACACCTCCAGTTACTCATCCTACTTCGGTTTATGTTTATCCACTAATTGGTGGGAGATAAATGTCCGAAAGGATTCACCAGAGCCAGGGATTGAACCTAGGACCCCATGATCAGGGGTTACACGTCCTATGGGCTACCAACGACACTATAGCTGTGGCCATCAGTTGAAATTTGATAAGGGCTAAAGTTGGAAAACTAGATAGGGCATCATATTTTTGCTGCACTATTGTATGTGATGGCCACTATAGTAGTCACCTTCTCTAGCTAGCAACAAGCCTTGCGAGTCTTTCATTGTTGTATTAAAGTTGACAAGTCCAATGCTGCATGTTTTATCTAGAGTCTTGCATTTGGCTAGATCAGGGTGGTAAACATTGCATTCTGCATGCATCTTCTTAAGAGATGAAGAGAATATTTTTTGTTTTCATGAAGGTATGAACCGAAAAACCTAATCACACTGTATGAATATGCGGTTCATACCTCCATGAAAACAAAAAATATTCTCTTCATTTCTTATAATTTAATAGCAATGAGCGAAAGAAGCAACAACTTTACAAATTTTGATACCTTTTTGTATGGGACTATTTTGTGCGGAAGCATACAAAATGACTGCGTGCTCACAATTTTGTTCATGGAGCTATGAATAATTTTTTTCGACCAATCAGAACGTCCGTTTTTGATAGACAAAAGTACAGATTAAATTATAACAAAATTAACCCATTACAACAAACTGTCACTCTCTGATAATGAAAAAATTTGTGGGAAAAGGAGAAATTGCTTCTAACAAGTTATTTCTCCCAATGTTTTCTACCCTTTATGTCATTTGTTTATGAATTTCAGTGCAATTGGAAAAGTTAGCCCCGGCCCATTCAGGCCAAGTTTTTCATCCAATCAAAATTTTTTGAAGGAATCTGATAAAGGGTCACCCAATGATCATTCCGGAAAGATTTGGATGAAAACCATCAATTGGTTTCTGAGAAGAAGATTTTTGGGTTTCACCATATGGAAATTAGCCATGCCCAGTAAAGACTTGTTTTCTGTCCTATCAAAATTCTTTGAATGAATCTGATAAAAGGTCACCAAATGATCATTCCTGTAAAATTTGGTTGAAATCCAACAATTAGTTTCTAGGAAGAAAATTGTTAAAAGTTTCAACATATATGGAAATTAGCCCTGCCCATTAAAGCCATGTTTCTCATCCAATTAAAAATTGTTTGAAGGAATCTGATCTGATAAAGGGTCACCCAATGATCATTCCTGTAAAATTTGGTTCAAATCCATCAATAGACCTTTTCACGCTCCCACAGCACATGCGTCAAATTATATCTCGTTTAATGCGATACCAATATTTTTTCCAATGAAATAAGGATTTTTTAAAAATATTCTTACCAAACCACACACACACACATAGAAGAAAGGGAAAAATATAGAGTTACAGTTAAACTCTCAATGACCATTGTGGTGAATTATGATGTACAACAAATTACTACAAGTTAATCGTGCCGGAAATCGTTGATTTTTTTTTAATATTTACAACTATCGAAACTACACAAAAGACATAATCATTCAGAATTTTTCTAGCACACTGAATGGTTAAATTTGCAAATATGCATCAATTACCGGCACGTCATTCATTGCAAACCCCGCCCCTCACACTTCAGGCCCGATCACAATGACAATAATCCTGATTGACATGATTTACTCAACTTATATGTTTATTTTAAAGCATCTAAATAATATTGGCCACATTTTGGACGATAAAGATAAATATGCTATGTTGATACCAATCTCCTAAAGTCTTTACCAAAGTGCATGTATTTATTTAAAAAGTTCCATTGTTACAAAGTTTAAGGGTACATGTATAAACAGAAACATGAAGATAAATAAGAACAAAGCAGGCATGCTGATTTTGAAATATTTGTTTCTGTCTGTGTTTTCACCAAAGTAGATCTCTCTCTCTCTCTCTCTCTTCTTATCCCTTCTTAATATCAAACATGCCCGCACTACAGCATTTCAGTTGTTGTTTTTTTTTTTTTTTAAAAATCGCATCATTGTAACAATAGAAATATGGGAGAAAAGGTGGAAACAATTTTTGATGTGAATAATCCACTTTACGTAAAAAATGCCATACAATGAATTAAAAAGAATTTTTTATGATGCCAAAATAAGGAGCATTATATCGACGATGAACGCCATAGATCGTTTTTATGATGACGATATTAAAAGTGCAAAGAAAAGTATAAAAGTTAAAAATGATTAATTGTTAAGATACTGATAAGAGAGATCTGATCAGAAAAATGAAGGTTAAAAGCCTTGGCGTAAAGGGTTCCCTTCGATAGATCACGATACATATGGGGTTATTATGTAACCGGCAACATGTCACAAAGAAACCAATAATCACTCTTACATTTAATTGGTCAAATTTATGATTTGTTGAGACATGATTTATCTTTTTATGTTTCAAGTGATATGCCGCCAAAGACTAATTCCTGGATTGACCAAAGGGTGCGACTGGGCGTCTTTTAAATCGGCACGGTTGTATGACACGGTGTTCATCTTTTAAGCATTTTTCCGCCAAACCAAATAAGTCATTACACTTATCTTCATTGAACAGATTTAAATATGTTTTTTTCGCTGGAGGATATATTGCGAGGTAGCCTTTCATTTTGAAATATCTTGCTTTAATATTTGAAAAATCTAGCCTTTCTAGGAGATCAAGGGGACAATATGCATATCATATCCAGAATATCAACGATGGGCTAAGAAAAAAGGTCGTAAATACAATTTGAGATAATATGTAGTACGACATTTGGTCACCCAACAACGATATAATGTCTGAATTGATCTTAAATTTCATCTTTCCTCGCAAAAACTATCATAACTTCAATATTTCCGGGGGCGAAGAACATGAGTTTTGGTGATTCTGGGGTTGCCGGATACAAAACGTGTTAATGGCCTTTCCATGGTGCATTTATCTTCTTACATTAGAGGTATTTGTTTTAACTTATACAATATACTGGGTTATCATACAATTTATTGTATTTGGTGAAAATAGATCATGAAACAAAACACCCGTCATTTATTCGTTAAGGCAGATAAAAAGGGTAATTTTAATGCTTCTCAAGAACATAACTGGGACAACGCAGCAAAAGATATTGTAACAAACGGATGCTCCATTTCAAACAATATTATTTACATCATTTAGCCCTATAAATTCCATTGTAAAAACTCAAAAAAAGAAGTTAAAATGACTGGACGTAAAACTAAGGCTTTCGAAAAGCAAAAGCGGAAATAAATCCTCCCTGCAGTGGAATTTTGTTGTTGTTGTCTTACTTTGAAAGCGTCTAAAGGATACAGACTTTTCAGTCATCTGACGCTCTGCGTGAAAAGGTCTATTGGTTTCAGAGAAGATTTTTAAAGGTTTCACCTTATATGGAAATTAGTCCCACCCATTAAAGCCATGATTTTTATCCAATAAAAATTCTTAGAAGGAATCTGATAAAGGGTCACCCAAGGATCTTTTCTGTGAAATTTGGTTGAATTCTGTTCAGTACTCTCTGAGGAGAAGATTTTTAAAGTAAAAGTTTACAGCCGGATTCACACACTGACACACAACGGACTTGACGCCATGACAATAGCTCGCTGGCTTTCAAACATTGGAGCTAAAAAGCAAGCTTGGTTCAACTTGTCCAAGGAAAACTTTTCTATCTTTCAGGAGAGCTCTCTCACATAGTTTTTAACTGTTGATGTAGTTTTTAACAGGTTCATCACTTTGAACCTGCAACAAAACAACAATGACAACAGTGAAAACACCTTTGATCACCTCTCTCAAACAAGAGGGCCAATGGCCCTGGTGTGCTAACTCAATACAAAGGCCTATTTGCTTTCAAAGGTTAAATTCAATATCAAGAATAGGATTATTAAACAAGTGGGCATAACAATACTTTATACATATAAAGGCTTTGTACCTGGGGATCCTTAAGTCCAAAAAGCACTTTTCATTTAGCCTTTGTGAAAGAAGACCACCTAAGAACATTTCTGCAATATTTGGTTGAAAAAAGCCCACTGGCTTGGGAGGAGACGCCATATAAAACTTATTCTTTAATTTCTAACATCCCCCCCCTAGGACCAGAGAGTTATGATTTTAGCTATTTTGAAGGAGGTCCATATACTGATGTTTCATGCAAAGACTCTAGGCCTTCTAGGTTAGGAGAAGATGATTTTTAGCTCACCTGAGCACAAATAAAGTGCTCAAGGTAAGCTTTTGTGATCATCTTTTGTCCGTCGTCCGTCGAAGGCGTCAACAATTCTTTAAACATCTTCTCCTCGGGAACCACTGGGCAGATTTCAACCAAACTTGGCAGGAATGTTCCTTGGGTGACACTTCTCGAAAGTAGTTTGCAGAATTTTGATTCATACCCAAATATGGGCGTGGCAGTTTTTGACTTAGAAATCTTTAATCATCTTCTCCTCAATAACCATTGGGCCAATTTCAACCAAACTTGGTATGAATGTTCCTTGCGTGACCCTTTTCAAAAGTTGTTCGCAGAATTTTGATTCACACCCAAATATGGGCTATCAGGGCGTGGCAGTTTTTGGCTTTGAAATCTAAAAACAATTTCTCCTCAGTAACCATTGGGCCAATTTCAAACAAACTTGGCATGAATGTTCCTTGGGTGACCCTCTTCAAAATTGTTCATGGAATTTTCATTTATGCCCAAATATGGGCGTGGCAGGGTGGGGCAGTTTTTGACTTTGAAATTTTAAACATCTTCTTTTCAGTAACCATTGGGCCAATTTCAACCAAATTTGGCATGAATGTTCCTTGGGTGAAACTATTTAAAAGGTGTTTGTGGAATTTTGATTGATGCCCAAATATAGGCATGGCAGGGCAGGGCAGTTTTCTTACTTTGAAATTTTTAAACATCTTCTCCTCAGTAACCATTGGGCCAATTTCAACCAAACTTAAAATTAATATTCCTTTGGTGACCCTTTTCAA
Organism: Fragum fragum; assembly: GCA_946902895.1. Classification (NCBI taxonomy): domain Eukaryota; kingdom Metazoa; phylum Mollusca; class Bivalvia; order Cardiida; family Cardiidae; genus Fragum; species Fragum fragum. Next base: position 19,915,225 of record OX336366.1, read on the forward strand.
AAGATGTTGGCGAAATATTGAAGGACACGTGGCAGGGTGGGGTAGTTTTTTACTTAGAAATATTTAAACATCTTCTCCTCAGTAACCATCGGGCCAATTTCAACTAAACTTGGCATGAGTATTCTTTGGGTGACACTTTTCAATATTAGTTTGTTAAATTTTGAATGAAGCCCAAATATGGGCGTGGATGTTTTTGACGTTAAAATCTTCTCCACCCTAACCATTGGGCAAATTTCAATCAAACTTGGCATGAATCTCACTGACAATGGCCAATGGGGCTATTACCATGCTGTTATGTCTGTGAGTACTTCAGGGCTGCCAACCTAGCCAGTTAGGAATGTGTCAGACACCAATCTATAATCATGGCCTGTCCAGGGTTCCCAGGCTACCGGAAAAACGGGAAAAAGACAAATCAATTTGATGAAAGATGCAAGACCCAATTAAAGTAAATGTTCCTAACAGTTGACAAGTATCCCCCCCCCCCAGTAGGGTTTATCACAGTGTAAATTACATGGGGATGCCTTATCACGTCACAATGTCTGTCGAGAAAGAGAAATTGGTAATTGTTTCACAAAATATACAAGCATGGTACTTAGTTTTCTGCTAGGAATGGAGGTAGGTGTCCAAATTTACTTAATATATATATGATTAGAGTACATAAAGCAAATATTTAGGAGAAAATCCAAAGCAACATCTTAAGTGTACCAGTAACCGGACATGAATTGAATTTGGATACGAAAGCAATAAATGGCCTCCAATTCAATTCAATGAAAAGAGAACTCTTGGTAGATAGACATTGAAATTATTTATCATTATCATAATATTGACAATCTACATGTCTAGAAGCATCTAAATTAGTCAGGTGATCAATTTTAGGGCCATTCTGGTCCTCTTGTTAAGTCTTTTTTTCTAATTTTGCCTTTTGTTGCCAAAGCAACTCGAGTTTGCAATGGATGTCAATTCTTTTAGCTATTTTTAAAGCCAGGAGATATTGATCAGTCTGAACATATGGACAATCTGACCTTTGTCTATATGTGCTATTGCCAAGAAAGAGCTGTTTTTAATATTATTTTTCAATAAATGCACAAAATAACTATTAACCTACAGTCAGAACACAGAGACTAGTATATGGAAATTCTTATTCTAGATGACTAACTATAAACAAAACTTGACAAAAAGCCTGAAACACATAGTATAAATGAAGTCACAGTTCTAACAGTAATTTCTGATTTTCTGTCTTGATTGATAGATAAATGTAAAGCTAAAAGAATAAATTACAAGAAAATAAAATATTTTTGAGCAACAGTGATATCAATCTTGAAAGACAGACTGGATTGTAGGGCAAGTCAATGTCATTTTTGTTAGTTGGACAAAATTGCAAATGAGGTTTCGCACACCATATAATGCTAAATATCACCTTCCAATCCAACATCAACCTGTTAAACCCACTAACTTTTAGAATATTCATTTAATAACAAATTAAGGTTACATATTACCCATAATACGAAAGTGTCGCAATTACCTCACACACTTGTTGCTGTTGAAAGAAGATATTTGATTGGTGAAAAAAGTACGTGTAAAAGCTGTACCATAAACATCCAAACAAAATCTATTCCAAGATGAAGGATAAGCGAAAAAAGTGTACAGTTTTGTCCATCTACTGTAAATGAAATTGTTTTGCTCAACAACCATGCTTGTTTTTCAAGACTGATACCTCTGTTTCCAAAGATTGATTTTTTTAGTAGATAATACTTTACATTCATGCATTGTTCAGCATAAAATCTTTGATTGATTGATTTATTGGGTTTAACGCCACTTTTAACAGTGTTTCAGTCATATTGCGGCTGAAGCATTTAACAATGGATTCCTGGTATTTCTCACAAAAATTCAATTGTGACTAGTCCTTTTGAATTGCTCTCAGCACTTTGATTTTATTGTAATTGTAAAGAGGATTTTATTTAGCATGACAAGAGATAAGATGAATTGGTAATATTCATCACTCATTCTTTTAACCCTTTACTGTTCAAACACGGGATTTCACATTCCTATGATTTTATACTTGAGAAAACATTGTGGAAAAAGAAGAAATTGCTTGTAACAAGCAATTTCTCCTTTTTCCACAATATTTTCTACCACATAGGATGGTTTCATTTGAAATGGTGTCCAGTTTTCATTGTCTCTGCAACCTTTCTCAATTTGGACTAGTCTAAATTTTCCAAAAACGGGAAAGGGTTACTAAGCTTTTGGTAACCAATATTTGTAGGAGACATTATTCCGAGTCCTTCTCTTCTTTCACTAAATTGCCAGCATCCTCATCTCCATGCTTATGTTTATGCTTGTGCTTTTTGTGTTTCTTATGCTTATGCTTCTTATGTCTGAAAAAACAACAAGTGGGCTATGAAAGATAGAATGGTATCGCAATTAAAACTTGAAATGTTTTTACAATGAATATCTCTCACTTTTGGAGCCAATAGGCATTATTTTGTAAACAATATAAAACTTCCATCACAAAGCCATTAATGTCAGAGAAAAAGTAGTTGAGGAAACTGAATTATATTGTCAACCTTTGAGACTTGCTTCTGTTTTCATTATCTAACTTTACCCATTCCCGCACAATCCTGTCTTCTACACTCCTCAAAATAAAAGTTTTGGAAAACATTGTGGAAAATGAAGAAATTGCTTGTCACAAGCAATTTATTTCATTTTCAACAACGTTTTCTATCCAAACAGTCAGACATTTTTAAATTTCATCAACTAAAAAATGTAGTCTGCAACTTCTTTCTATTTGGACCAGTCTAGAATTTTGCCATTTAGGGAAGGATTAAATAGAAGTTAATATCTTCACTTTGCACTCATTTTGTAAAGTTGCTTGCAACCCCTTTCAAATTTTTACAAGCTTGATTTCATTCCCTAGGAAGGTTTTGTAACAGAAGATCATCACATCAAACCTGTTAGAGTTTCTAGAAGGACTCCTTGATTTCCTGTCTTCTGCTTCTCTTGTCTTCTCATCTGCTGATCTAGATCTACTTCTTCTTGACCTACTTTTTGTGTTATCCCTCTGTCTTGACCTTGACCTACTTTTCCTCTCCCCTCTTTGTTTTGACCTTGACCTTTTCCTCTTGTATCCCTCTCTTGATGTTGATCGACTTCTATATCTTTTGTCATTTGACCCTTGCATTTCATTTCTGTTTTCTTGTATACTGTCAAAAGGCAAAAAGATGAAATGAATAATTTTCACATATAACATAGTTTTAAAAAAGAATTTGAAAACATTGAGGGAAATGAAGAAAATTGTTGTAAAAACCAATTCCATGAAAAGAAATAAGCCGAACATTAACACCTGTGTTTTCAAACATTTCTTGCAGAAAACAATCCTAAGTTTATTAAATTTTAGATTATTTCAACTTTCTGGGTAGGAAACATCTTGCAAATGAAAAAAATTGCTTGTGACAAGCAATGTCTTCATTTTACACAATGTTTGCCAAATTTTTTTTCTTGATGGGGGTCCAAAGGCGTCATACTGTGGGAATTGGAAAGGTCATAATTTAATCTTACTCAAGCTGTAGTTACAGCATATAAGTCCCTAACTAAAAATTTTATTTTTTGTCACATTATTGACCATAAGTGTTGCAAAATCACGCCATCTTATATCTAAGTCAAACTTCCAATTTGAGTCAAAGGGCAAGACCAATGATATGTCATTTCACCGAGCAGTCTCTGAGCAGATAATTAATCCAGTTTTAAACTTGTCTAAGATTTTTCAATACACATATTCTGACCAATTTTCAGGTTCATTGACCTTGTCATTAGTGTCTACAAAAGTTTCTCTGAATTCACCTTTTGACCTTTATTTTTGACTACAAGAAACCCAATTTCGAACTTGCAAAAGGTTTCATCGAGACATTCTGATTAATTTTTATGTTGTGGCCTCTAGAGTGTCTATTGGCAAATGTTATGAGGTTACAGAAGACAATTTCTAGTGGGTGGAATTTTAAATTCTTCTTTTTTTTTGGGGGGGGGGGTTGAAAAATATAGTGTATAATGAAGACATTTTTTTGACAAGTAATTTTTTTCATGTTCCATGTTTTCCAATACTTTTTTTTTTGGGGGGGGGAGCACCTAAAGGCTGGATTGTGTAGGAAAAGGTTAATATCTAAGTCAAACTAAGAAATTGAAATTAAACTTCTGTCAATTTCAGCTGCAAGAGTTAGAATAAGAAATTTAAAATAGTGAGTCTATGATAAAGTAAAGTTACCTCCCTTCTTGTTGTGAGCTACTTGTCTCTGGTTGTAAGGATTTAGCATAGATTTCCATTTGGTTGTTTATCACCTCTCTCAAAATCTGTCATTTAAAAATATGCCTTTGATAAAAACATTGCTACCCTCACATGTCTCAAACTGATGTTTCATGAAATATTCTAGTAAATGAAGAAAATTGTCATTTCAATATCATTTATTATAATAATCTTAGATTAGTAAATATTTGATATTTTTCATTTCTGCATAGTTTATCAAGAATATTTAACCCACTCAAACATGACAAAATTTTAGACTGGTCCAAATTGCAAGAAATTGCAGACAACAATTTTAAGTTTATGAAATTTGAAATTCATTTCAACATTTTGTGTAGAAAACATTGTGTAAAACGAAGAAATTGCTTGTTACGAGCAATATTTCATTTTACACAATGTTTTCCCCATTGTTTTCTCTTAGGGGCGTCAAAAGGCGTCTTTGAGTGGAAATGGGTTAAAGGGGTAATTGATAAATGTGGTTACATCATAGACTGTACAAATTTTCCATTTTTCATAACACAGACTTTAGAAAAATTATAGAAACTAGATGGTTGTCCCAGGACAACTGCCGTCGAGTCTGCAAAGTTTTGACCATCAACATGACCTTGACCATCAATTTTAGTGTTTGACCTTGAACTTGAAGCTATCCAAAAAATTCTTTCAAATGGCACATCTACTCATGATGGAAAATAATCAAGTGAATTTATTTTGAAATCCATCCATAATTGCAGGAGAAATGCTCTGGATAATCACAATTTTAGTGTTTGAACTTGAGCTGTGACCTTGACATTAGAACTATCCCAAAATTTTTTTCAAGTGGCACATCTACTCATGATGGAGAATAACTGTATCAAGTTATTTTGAAATCCATCTATAATTGTAGGAGTAATTGTCATGACAAACACAATTTTAGTGTTTGACCTTGAGCTGTGACCTCGACATTAGAATAAGCCCAAAAATTCTTTCAAATGGCGCATCTAATCATGATGGAGAATAATTGTGCAATAAATGTAGGAGTTTTTGTCAGGACAAATTTGAACGGACGGACTAACATATGGACTAACGCACATGCACCGACTTGTTATAGTAACATCTATGTCTTGCTCTCTGCAAGTGGGCTCAACAAAAATGGAGAGGGAGCCATTGTGCATTTTTAAATGATTTCATATTTTCTAATCAGTAATTACTAGATCACCACCGTCAATAAAAGAATTGATCACCCAATCAAATCATTTAGACTGGAAAAGAATTTAGAACTCTGACATTGTTTGACTCTTTGGGGTGATGATAAAGCCCATTTCGACACAATGACACTTTTAGACACCGTTCAAGAAAAACAATATGGAAAACATTGTGGATAATGAAGACATTGTTTGTGACAAAGTTTGGTCAATTTGAAACAGTCAAAAATTTTCTTGTGTGGTAATGAGTTTAATTCCATATTTATAGCTTACTAGTTTGCTAACCAACTATTTGACCTTTTTTTCTAACATGTTACTAACTATAAATTTTGCAAAAATAACTCCAATTAACCCATTCCTACATGACAAAATTCTAGACAGGTCCAAATTCAAAGATGCTGAAGACAAAAATTTCAAGTTTGTGGAATCATATTTTTTTTTCATCTTTTTGGATAGAAAACATTGTGGATAATGAAGAAATTGCTTGATGCAAGCAATTTCTTCATTGTCCACACTGTTTTCCAAACCTTTTTTCTTGAGGGGTGTAAAAAGGAGGGCTTGTGTGGGAATAGGTTAATATCCAAGTCAAACTTCCTGTTGGAGGTCAGTGGATGTGGCTAGTGATCTGTCATTTAGCCCATTCCCACACAACAAAATTTTAGACTGGTCCAAATTGAGAGAAGCAGCTGACGACAACTTCAAGTTGATGAAATGTTTCCCAAACCTTTTTTCTTGAGGGCGTAAAAAGGAGATATCATATGGGAACGGGTTAAGTGATTAGTTAAAGATAACAATATTACAATTGAGTAACCACTTCTTCTAAGTGACCATGTCAATTAGGAGATCATAATCAAAATCCTTTTTTTAAAAGCGTAAGTTCTTAGCCATTTCACATTTTCCCACATTGTTTTCTACAGTATCATAATTATTTTAACCAATTCCCAAACAATCATGCTTTTTATGACCTTCAAAAAAAGAGCTTTGTAACAAGGGGCCCATGAGGGCCTGAGACGCTCTACTGGTTATCAAGTTTTCCGTTAAAGAAATCTGATATTTAGAGACGTTAATTACTCAAAGAAGAATGCATAAATAAAAAAAGGGCTTTATCCCCTTTATTATTTTAAGCAACAATCCTCAAGGCCCCTTTTCCCCGTGTTTCATAATGGATCCACTCCATTTCCAAAATAATGTTACCTTATGACCCTACAATCATTCTGTGAAATTTTCATCAGAATCTGGCAATAATTGTGGACTTTATCACATAAACAGGATTGTTTTGAATAAAAATCAATAAGGCCCCTTTTCCTGTGTTTTCTGATGGATCAATTTCATTCCAAAAGGAACTTTCCTTACAACCCGACAATTGTCCTGTGAAATTTAAAAGACAATTTGATAATGATTGTGATCTTCATCACATACACAAGAATGTTTTGAATGATAATCTGTAAGGCTCCTTTTCCTGTGTTTCCAATGCCACAGTTATTCCATGCATCTTTGAAGAGAATCCGATAAAACTGTTGACTTTATTGTGTTGACAAAGATATTAAAATCAAGTTCTCATAAGGCCTTTTTTCCTGTGATATTTTACTGTTGGTTTTATCATTCTGTGAAAGTTAAAAGTGAATCCGATGAATAATTGGGACTTCATTTTGTTTATTAGAATATTTAAAAAAATAATCATATGGCCCCTTTTTACATGATACTTGATGGGTTGTACCCAGTTCTGAAAAGAACAATTTAAGTGATTGTACAATCATTCTGTGAAATTTTGAAGTGAATCCGGAGAAATCAAGGGACATCATTGTGTTAACCAGAATATTTAAGAAAGTTTTTCGTATGCCCCTTTTTATGTGACACTTGCCATAATCAGATCCACTGTCAAAATCAACAATTGGAATATTGGTACAATCAATCTGTGTAATCTGTGGAATTTATTGTGTTAATGAGTTTATGGTGAAATCTTCATAGGGCCCCTTTTCTCATGATACTTTACAGAACAAACCAAATTTCAAAAGGAACAATTCTAATGAAGGTACAATCATTCTTTAAAAGTTAAAGAGAATCAATGAAAACAGTGGACTGAATTGTGTCAAGAATTTTTGTAACAAAATTTTCATAAGGCCCCTTTTTTCGTGAAACTTAACAAATCAGACCCAATGTACAAAGGATCAATCCTAATGATAGTTTGAAGAAAATGATAAAGACTGAGGACTTTATTGTAATAATGATGTTTTGTAATTTTTATAAGGTCCCTTTTCTTGTGTCACTTAACAATCAGACCTAATTTACAAAGGAACAATCCAAATGATGGTACAACCATTCTATTAAAGTTTGGAGAGATTCTGATAAAGACTGAGGACATTGTTGTGTTTATGAGGATTTGGTAATACTTTTTCATACAGCCCCTTTTCCTATGATACTAGACAGATCAGGCCCTATTTGGAAAGAAACAATCCTAATGATGGTACAAACATTCTGTGAAAGTTTGAACAGAATCTGATGAAAACTGCAGACTTTATCTTGGTGTAAATTTTTCAAAATAAAATTTTCATAGGGCTCCTTTTCCTGTGATACTTGAAGGATCAGGTCTCATGTCAGCATCAACAATCATGATTATTGTTCTATGATTCTGAGAAGGTTTGAAGAAAATCCGATGAAAGCTCTGGACTTGGTTATAAGGATTATAGATAAAATTCTCAAAAGGCCCCTTTTCCCATGATACTAGACAGATCACGCCTAATTTGAAAAGAAAGAATCCTCATGATGGAATAATCATTCTGTGAAAGTTTTAACAGAATCTGATGAAAACTGTTGACTTTATTGTGGTACAATGATTTTAAAATTAAATTTCATAATGCTCCTTTTCCTGTGATACTTGACGGATCAGGTCTAATGCAAACATCAACAATCAATATTATTGTACAATTATTCTGTGAATGTTTGAAGATAATCCGATGAAAGCTCTGAACTTGGTAACAAGGACTTATAAATGAAATTTTCATAAGGCCCCTTTTCCTGTGTTTCTTGACAGCTCAAACCCTGTTATGAAAGTAATGATAGTTATGACCTTCCAATCATTCTGTGAAAGTTTCAACAAAATCTGATCAAAGCTGTGGGCTTCATTGTGCTAACAGGGTTTAATTAATTGAATTTTCATATAGCCCCTTTTCCCATGTTACTTGATGGATCTGAACCAGTTCCAAAGGGAACTCTTCTTACAAAAGTATAATTATTCTGTTTAGTATAAAGACAACCCTATCTCATCTGTGGACTTACAAGCATTAATTAAGATTTTTTTAATTGAATTTTCCTAAGGCCCCTTTTTTCAATGGATCAGACCCAATTTGATAGGAACAATCCTTATGATGGTACAATCATTATGTGAATGTTTGAAGTCAATCAGGTGATATGTAGGGCCATGATGTGTTAACTAAGATTTTTTTATTAAATTTTCATAGGGCCCCTTTTCCCATGAAACTTGATGGATCAAACCTACATCAGAAAGGAACAATCCATTTAATGTAATAATCATTCTGTGAATGTTTGAAGAGAATTTGTTGAAAACTATGGACTCTATTGTGTTTACGAGGACTTTTTCAATCAAGTTTTTATCGGGCCCCTTTTCCCAGTGGTCCTTGTCTGATCATACCAAATTTTGAAAGGAACAATTCTTATGATGGTACAATCATTCTGTGAAAGTTTGAAGTCAATCAGATGAAAACTGTGGACTCTAGAGTGTTAACAAAGATCTTTGAATTAAATTTCAATAAGGCCCCTTTTCCTATGTTTCTTGAGGAATCATATCCGATTCCGAAAAGGAACAATCCTTATGATGGTACAATCATTCTGTGAAAGTTTGAAGAGAATCCGTTGAAAATTGTTGGCTCTAGATTATTAGTGAGGATTTTTTATTAAAATTTTCATAAGACCCCTTTTTCCTGTGTTTCTTGATGGATCATACCCAATTTCAAAAGGAACTTTCCTTATGATAGTACAATCATTCTGTGAAAGTTTGAAGGGAATCCGATGAAAACTGTTGACTCCAGAGTGTTAACGAGGATTTCTTAAAAGATTTTTCGATTAAATTTTCATAAGGCCCCTTTTCCCGTGTTTCCTGATGGATCTGGCCCAATTCCCAAAGGAACAATCCTTATGATGGTACAATCATTCTGTGAAAGTTTAAATAAAATCTGATAAAAACTGTGGACTCTAGAGTGTTAACAAGGTTTTTTAATTAAATTTTCATAAGGCCCCTTTTCCCGTGTTTCTTGACATATCATACCCATTTTCGAAAGGAACGATCCTTATGATAGTACAATCATTCTGTGAAAGTTTGAATTGAATTTGATGAAAACTGTGGACTCTAGAGTGTTAACAAGGATTTTTTAATTAAATTTTCATAAGGCCCCTTTTCCTGTGTTTCTTGACGGATCATACCCATTTTTGAAAGGAAGGATCCTCATGATGATACAATCATTCTGAGAAAGTTTGAAGAGAATCTGATGAAAACTGTGGACTCTATCACGTAAACGAGGATTTTTAATGGAATTTTTAATTAAATTTTCACAAGGCCCCTTTTCCCATGTTTCTTGACGGATGATACCAAATTTCGAAAGGAATGATCCTTATGTTGGAACAATCATTCCGTGAAAGTTTGAATTGAATCTGAAGGAAACTGTGGACTCTATCGTGTAAATGAGGATTTTCTAATCAAGTTTAAATTAGGCCCCTTTTCCCATGTTTCTTGACGGATCTGACCCATTTTTTGAAAGGAATGATCCTTATGATGGTACAATCATTCTGTGAAAGTTTGAAGAGAATCCGATGAAAACTGTGGACTCTATCACATAAACAAGGAAAAGTTTAACAGACGGACGGACGCATGGACGCCAGACGGGAAAAAGCCTTCGGCCAGTAGAGCAAAAAATTGCTCGTAAGCAATTTCTCTATTATACAAAAAATATTTTACCCCAAAAGACAAAAGATTTTTACAGTGCACCATTTGTCATCTGCAATATCTTTGGAATTGAGCCAGTCTAAAATTTCGTGGCCTTGTAATGGGTTGATAAGAGACAGTATTCAAATGCTACATATCATGATGTCTTTTTAGAAATGTTGAAAAAATTGGTTAAATTGGGTTTTGAAAATCACTATCCAAAGTTTTGAAAATCACCATCCAAAGCTAAGATTACATTCAAATGAAACTTTACCTCTGTATGAGATTTTTTGGTTATATGAACATTTTTGGCCCTGTAAGTTTGCCGTCTGCGTCTGTAGTCTCGTAATGCAGCAATCTCTTCTATATGATTCAGTTTAGTGTCTTTGTCTTCTTCTAAAATAATAGAATTATCAAAAATTGTCAGTTTACATGAGAAATACATGCCTCAATTTTTTCAAGTATTTTTTTTTCATTTTTGTCGTTTTGAATTACTCTCAATATGTATAATATTCATTATTAATTACTTTTGTAGCCTCTGAATCCATTCCCAGACAATAGCCTACCTTTTTACTTCCCCTCAGCTTTGGAAAACATTGTTGACAATGAATAAATTGCTTGTAACAAGCACTTTCTTCAATGTCCACAAAGTTTTCAACAATAAAATGCAAATCTTTCTGAAATTCCACTTACTTGAAATTGTTATCTGCATCATCTTTCAATTTGGACTCGTCTAAAATTTTGGCAAGCCAGAATGGGTTAAAGAATCTAATCTTTTCCATGTAACCAACTAACCCATTACCACCTAATAACTCACTTTTATACATTGAAGAAATGAAGCTTTCTGAAAATATTGTGAGAAAAGGAGAAATTCCTTGAAGCAGGTAATTTCCCCTTTTACACAATGTTTTCTTTTGAATATGACATGTTTTTTGTAACCTTCATGTACTTCTTCCATTTTGGAACAGTCTAAAACTTTGATATTTGGTAATAGCTTAGCTAAACTAAATTATTTGCACCTGTATGTTGCCCCTTTTTTATCATTGTTATGTTTATTCTTATTTTTTATTTTAGTTCATACAAATTCACTTTAGTTTGACTGTGCAAATTACTTTGGCTCGTATACAGCCGTTCTCTCCAGATGTTTTGGGGTAGGAAACATTGTGGGAAAAGAATAAATAGCTTTATACAAGCAATTTCTTCATTTCCCACAATGTTTCCAAATTTGTAAAAATGTGTGATTGAGTGGGAATGGGTTAAGTATTTGGCCAATGAACTCACCTTTGGCATAAATCAGTCACCATCAGATCACTATTCAAGAACACTTATCATGATGTTGTCATTGAGGAAGATTATTCTTAAACGAAATTTTTTTAACCTATTTCCACAATATCCCTCTGATTTCACCCCCAAGAAAAAAAACTTTGAAAAATATTGTGGAAAATAGAGAAAAATACAGTCAAAACTGTGTTAGCGGTCACCTGAGAATAGCGGCCAATCTGCGTATAACCGCCATCCCAGGTCCACCCGTGCAATTTGCTCTTTAAAATTACTGTGAATAGAGGTAATCTGTCGTATGTGGCCAGAGGTCACCTTTCATTGACCAATTTGCACTTCATTTATATCCCTTTAAACGGTCACACGACCGACTAACTGCAGACAGGTGTCGTGTAAAAAATCAATAATGCGTCTGGCTAATCTTGTGCATAAACTTTTCAATACGTGAGATAAACATGAACACGCCACTTAAAGGTGTACTCTATCAACGTGTGTTTGGTTGAATGCAATAAGTGCCGAGTAATTTTGATTAAAATTAATCGAACATAATGGATTTGATATGAAGTCTAATTACGTATCCAGTTTGTAAGTTTACCACACAGCAAAATTTTAGACTTGTCCAAATTCAAAGAAGTTGTAGACGTTTTAGCTTAATAATAATCGTCTTTTGCGGTAGAAATATTATGGATAATGCTACTTCTTCATTTCCGACAATGTTTTCCAAAGCTTTATTTAGGAGCGTAAAAAAGCGGGATCGCGTTGGAATGGGTGCGGGTCTGGATCCAAATATTCTTTCCAAGCGGTTCGTAGACATTATATACCGGTATTTAGGAAACATACGATCGTAATAGAGTATCTAATATACATTTTTCGGCGAACTTTCGAAGAAAATAAATTCAACGGAACGTCGGTCTCGATCAGAAGTCGTTCGACGTTTTATCATGCAACTACGACCGTAATGAGCCGTAAATGTTTAACTCTAGACGAACATGTCAATGTTCTTCAGTTTCTTGATCGCGGTCGGTCGTCGCTTCCGAGTTTGGGTTGTGCAAATTCAAAAATTTATGGAAATACTTTAATAAGAATACATAATTATTGGTGTGTTTACTATTTTTTGTTAATTAAAAAATCGTCTTTCTTTATTTTGTACATTTTATGTGGCCATTCTCATAAGGAGACGCATCATTGTATCATGACTACCTTATGTCAACGGGGTTGTAACACCCCCCCCCCCAAAAAAAAATCTGATCTGTGTTAAGCAGCCAACTGTCATTTGTGGCCAGTTTTGATCTGTCCCTTGGCTGGCTGCACTTGGCTGGCTGCATACGACAGGTTCGACTGTACTTGCATTAAGCAATTTTGTCATTATCCACGTTTTCTATCCAAAAAGATGAAAAAAATCTAAAATCAATCAACTTTAAATTGTCGTCAGCGGCTTTTTCAGTTCGGACCAGTCTAAAATTTTGTTCTGTGGGAATGGGTTAAATCTTATACATATGAGCCAGGGCTGTCATTTCAAACAACTTACCAATGTGTGTGGAATAAAGACTTAGAACAGCTTGTACATCAATAGAGTCAGATTAGAGTCTTCATTTTATGATCAATGGATAGATACTAGCTCAAAGCTTTTAACCTATTCCAACACTATCACATATTTTCATAAATCCCAAGAAAAATTTTGGAAAACATTGTGGAAAAAGAAGAAATTGCATGTCATAAGCCACAATGTTTACTACATAAAAAGGCAAAAAATTTCACAATTCCATCCACTTAAAAATTGCTGTCTGCAACTCTTTTTTTTACGGACCAGTCGAAAATTTTTGCCTTGTGGGAATGGGTTAAAATGATCAGTGGATATTCTGAAGTGACTGGGTGGCTATCCAGGCGGCTCAGTATTTTCTTTAACACATTACCAAATGACATTTTACAGTATTTTAGACTGGTCCAAACTGAAAGAAGTTGCAGACGAAAATTTCAAATTTGTGAAATTCAAAACAAAAATTTGCTTTTAGGTTAAAAAACATTGTGGACAATGTAGAAATTGCTTATCACAAGTAATTTCTTCATTGTTCACAATATCTTCATTGTTCACAATATTTTCTAAAGGCATTTTCTTGAGGTGCATAGAAAAGTGTTGTGTGGGAATGATTTAACACACCAATGTCAAACTGATGGAAATGTCACTCAAAAGCTTATTTATAAATCTGAAAATATCATGTAATAAATAACAAAATTCATTTACCCTTTTTGATTAGGTCAGCCAGATTCTCAGCACCAAGTAACTCTGACTTTTGCAGATCTTTCAGTCTGTGTGCTTCTTTTGCCATTGCTACTATGTGCTCTGAAAGCCCAAGTCTGTCTTCACGACTCAATAACTGCTCCTCTTCAACTGGAGTCTTTGGCATTCTCTCAAAACCATAAAATACTGAAATAATGAAAATGATTTCTACAAGATAGAGAATATATTACTGTATTGTTTGAACATATTGCTTATTTTATAACTAGAACAACTATCGCTGAAGGTGATAAATACCCCTACCACTATATTTCATGTCATTGGGGTAATAACTCTGCAATGACATTTGGCCAACACTTGTGCAAAACTTGAATCTTTGAATCAGCGCCAAAAACACTGTAATCCTCTAAGCTAAAAATTTTTTAAGTCAAATTCATCTGAAATAACTCATTAATTCTTGATTTAAATTAAAAAGAAATTATGCCTTGCACATTTACAGCTCCTTATGAACATTGCTGCCAAATATGACTGATAGAGAAGGAGGAGTTGGCTGGACAAGATATATTAACTCTAGATAGAATTTTCAAAAATTTGCTTCTTGCAAATTTTCAGCTCAAAAAAAAAACTTCCACCAAGTATAAAGTAAATTAGAGAATGGTCTATTAGTACATATTTTGGCAAAAGATATGAAGGATCAACTTGATTACATACCCAATACATAAATTATTACAGAATTCATGCTGTATCCTATGTTGTTTATACTCGTTAGAATCTTCTCATTGAGACAATTCTAATGAGTAACAAGAACATAGGATTTAGTCCTGATTTTACTTTTGCGTACCAACATTTGCTTTTAACCCATTCCAACACAATCCCTCCTTTTTACGCCCCCAAGAAAAAAACTTTGGAAAACATTGTGGAAAATGAAGAAATTGCTTGTATCAAGCAATTTCTTCAATATCCACAATGTTTTTTATCCTAAAAGACGAAAAAATTCAAAATTCCATCAACTTGAAATTGTCGTCTGCAGCTTTTTTCAATTTGGACCAGTCTAAAATTTTGCTGTGTTGGAATGGATTAAAAGAGGGATTTTGATTATGGTATCTGAATGGATGTGGTCGCATAATAGTAGTGGCCTAGCTAGACTAAAATTTTGTAGTAAGGAAATGGGTTAACAGTCCTCCATATCCTATGCATAACTTTCTAGAATTGTCATAAAGCAGACTTATACCCACATCAGCTTTTGTCACTCAAGCAGCACAGTTGACCATTCATCTATGTTATCCAAAAACAATATGGCACCTCCATTGATCATTGGCAACAATTGTATGAAGTAACATGGTTGTAAGTCAATTTATTCTAGAGTTACAGCATGGAAACAAAACAGTCCATGGATGGAAAAATGAAGTTACAGATAGACAGACAGACATGGTAAAACCAATATACCCCCTCTACTTCATACGTAGGGAATTCAATTATGTCCAACAAACCTGAGTGGTTTTCAACATGGTATTTCCACAGGATAGAATTCAACATCTCTTTATCTGTAAGCAGAATAAGGACAATAAGTTTATTAAAAAAACTTTGAAATCAATTTCCTCCTTTATATAACTTCAAATTAATATCTATCAAGAATAATACACAGAGTCAGATGTTATTTAAAATGAGTATATTCTCTATCAAATGCTCATGTTAATACTTGAAATGAACCCTTGTCATGCTGAATAAAATCTTTGATCTGCAATTCATTAAAATCAAAACGCTGATGGCACTGTAGGTCTGGTTGTCAGGGTCAAAATATTGAGTTTAGAAGGCAATCTTACGGAAAAATCTTGTTCAAAAAGGACAAGCAGTGGGGTAGACTCAGATCAGACTGCACATATTTGCAGGCAGATCTTTGTCTATGCCACCTGCCAAAGCAGGAATATTTTGGGATCAGCATGACAAGGTTTTAAGGAATCACTGATACCTTTACCATGAAATACTAGGGGTCAAAACTGATTCTAAAGGCGTCAAAACAACAAAAAGAGTTTATCATGAGTATAAATGTGATGGTGAAGGTTTAACTGCCAATAGCACTTTTCTTGCGAACCTATGAAGTAAGCAATTTGTTTATATAATTCTCAATAGTACATAAGATACATCTTTGAAAAACTGAGTGAGCAAATAAATCTCTTTGGACCCTGAGAAATTTCTCTCTAGGGGTCAAGATGACCCCCATTTCAAGAAATTTCAATGTGTCAAAAAAGGACATTTTCAGATTTTTGAGGGTCAAACCCCTGGTTTAGAAGTAAAACAAGAGCCCAGATAAAGAGATACTACTCATCCAGCAGATAAAAAAGGACCTACTTGGTGGTGTGAACAATAAAAGCAACCCTTGTCAGGATAGTGTGTGGATAGTGCAGGTTGTTCTAAGTCGAACATTTTATCCACAATTATTTCAATCTAGAGTGGCCATTCAACCTAAAAGTATTACTGTTTCAGAATTTGACCTCTGGTGGATCCAAACTCTTTATTAATTAGTTCTTTTTTTTATCTGACTGGTAACATGTATCAGACATGACATAATCCTTTTCATGGCTTATTAAACTATTGCAAGCTTTAATCTTGTTATCTAGTTCTAACTGCTCAATACACCTCAATCCTGGTGAAAAAGGCTAGTAACTTGCGCTTAATATTTTCTCACCATATGTTCACCCATACATATTTTTTCTCTATTAGACAATACTATTTAAAAGTAGATAAGGACCACATTTTTCTTACCCAAGATTGAAATTTGGAATACTTACTGTGATTCACTTGACAAGTTTTATGCCGAAAATTAGAAGTGTCGACAAAAAATAATAGCACTTGCATTTACTTGCTAAAATGATTTGTGATAATACAGAATGATATAGATAGAACATGGAGCCTTTGGAAAATTAAAGGAGAGTCCTTTAATTTTACTATAGTTAAGTAAGTGAAAGCAATCTCAGTAGATATTTTGTCAACTCATTCATTTTTGGTAAAACTCTTACCAAATGAACATATTTTCATATTGATTTGACCAAATATTCAAAACATGTTAAAAGTATAAAAATATGGATCTGGTAAAAGGTTTAGCTTACCCAACTTTACAGTGTGAACACAATCAGCTTTCTCATAATAAAATGACAAGTCTTCTAAAATCTGTTCCTGAAAGAAAATGTCATCAACCCATTACTAGATAACAAAATTGTAGACTCGTCCAAACTGATAGAAGTTGTCGACAACATTTCAAGGTGTACTAATATTGGAAATTAAGTGCCAGATAAGAACAAGATTTTTTTCCTTTTCTCTCATAATTTCCTTAACTGTATTTCTTAAGAACATCAGAAAGGGCTATTGTGAAGTAATAGGTAAAACTTTATCTATCATCTAAGCTTATTAGATGCATGTCAAATAAATCAGGCCAAGTAAGAAGCAAATCAGACAGAAACTACAAGCAAAGTTGTCTGGACAAGACTTTTACAAGTCAAATCAGGGGCAATAATACATTATTTCTTGATTAAATTTCACAAAAGTTGCACATCTACAAATCCTAATGAACACTTCTTTCAAGTACACAGCAAATCAGACTGAAACCGTAGGCAGAGTCGTCCGGACAAGATTTTGTGGACAGATTTACAGACTTATTCCAGTATCCCTCATCTACATTTGCAATGTATAGTTCAACCTGGTATATTGTCTTCAACAAAAAAGTCCCTCTATAGTTGAAGCTGCTGGAAGTATAGTAATAGATTCCTAATCTTAGGGGTATGAACTTGAAATTTAAGTGTAATTTTTAATTCTGCATGACCAGGATTCTCCTTTTTCCATGCACAATTAAGACTGAAACTGAAGGCAAGAGGGCTTTACTGAGATAAAGGCTCTTTTTCTTTCAACACATTTAAGGTTAAACCACTTTGTGCTTAGCTAAGCTAAAAATGTGTGAAATTACAAGCAAATCAAAATCTGTCTTATAAATTCAGAGATATTTTCTCATCAAGTATTTTGACCTTTGACTATGACTTTGATTCTCAGCAAATAAAAATTTTGTTTCTACTAGGTTGCTAGGATGTATTACTGGTCCAAAGTGTGAAATTACATCAAAATCTGCCTTGTACTTGTTTAGATAATTCCAGGACATATATTATAGGAGCAGGTTTAATTTTGACCATTGACCTGGAATTGACCATGAATTTGAGCATTCAAACATTGTTTGCTAGCCTCAGCTTTAACCCTTTCCCGTTCAAATACGGGAATTTACGTTCCTGCCATTTTATACTCAAGAAAACGTTGTGGAAAAAGAAGAAATTGCTTGTAACAAGCAATTTCTCCTTTTCCACAATATTTTCTTCCTCATAGGATGGTTTCTTTTCAAAAGGCATCCAGTTTTCATTGTCGTCTGCAACCTCTTTCAATTTGGACCAGCCAAAAACGGGAAAGGGTTAAAACATGTAAAACATATTTTTGTGTTGCTCATATTCAGCTGTTTTAACCCATTCCAACACAATCCTACCTTTTTACATGTTTTGAAGGGGGGGCGATATCATGGTCTTTGTTGGTATCACAGGGAACAAGAAAATAGATCATGTGGTAATCCAAGGCAAACTTGATCCAAAAAAGCACTTTAGAATTGTAAACAATTCTATGCTATCATTTCTGAGTAATAATTCACCTGCAATTTTTTAACATGACAATGCTAGACTGTATTAAAGCCACATTAGGGGGGAATTTGTAGTGTAGAAATACATTATAGTTTGCCCTGCCCGCTGTATGGCCTGATTTAAACCCAAAAAGAGTTAGTTTGATGCTGCAGGGCAAATCAAGACATTACAAGCATGCAGTTGGCCCAAAAGTGCTCACCTAAGATAAAGCTTAGAGATGATTTTGTAGAGAGTCAATTGTTGGTGACCCCATGTATTATATGAAAGCTTTAAGCTAGATGAATTGTTGTAAGGATAATTAAATAAGATTTTCTTCGTTGTTTCTGAATAAATCAAAGTGTGTTTTGGATGAGACCAAATATAAAACCCAGAAGCATCAAATGAACAAATCTGGAAGCAATATACTAGATGCTAAAAACTAAGTATAAATACTCTAGGAATTCTAGTTTTGGCAAAGATATTTTAATATTCCCGTCTAAATGTCTTTTTGAACAGGAAGGGTACACTGGTGCAGTCCAAATGTGAGCAAGGATGAATCACATGAACAAATTTTATAAAAGATCGCTTGGCAACTTGAAATTCATGACCTGTTTCCTTGTTTATCTGAATTTTGACCTGTATGCTTTAATCAGTAAACAAGAGTGCCCTAGTCACAATATAATAATTATGCTTCCACATTATGGTCCCCTTTTCTGTGACGCAGTCTGGATGTGCATCAGGTCAGGTGACTAGGTACATTCTGTAAAATTTTTTAGTTCATTCCCACTAAAATGTTGCTGTTACACAAACAAAACACACTGCAATGCTAACCCATTACCATATGACAATTATTTTGATCAAATTTGAAAGAAGTTGGTGAAATCTTAAAAATCTTAACCTTTAACAGTAGTAAACCCTGTTGGTAATGCAGGAACTGCTTGTAAAAAGTTTGGAAAACATTATGGAAAATTAAGAAATTGCTTGTAACAAGCAATTTCTTAATTTTCCATAATGTTTGTCCAAAGTTTTTTTGGGGGGTGTAAAAAGTAGGATAGTGTTGGAATGGGTTAGGTTTTTTGCTAAGTCAAGGCCAGATAATTCCAAACCGACCTGAGAGATCAAAATACTTCATTTTCATGCACAACTAGACATCATAGTGATTCACAATGTCAATTCCGTATGCAATTTGGGGTCATTTAATTGAAACTGTTTTAGTTGCACATACAAAAAATTGCTAGTGGACAAAAGGACAGACAGACAGGCAGATGGTCAGGGCCATAACATAATACAACTCTTCAGGCATGTTAAAATTCACTGACAATACCTGTTAATTCAGTGAAAAGGAAAATATTTATTGTGACATTTAAAGTGCAGGGCAACATAGTAAAACCCTATGCTCCAAATAACTCACTGTTTCTTCCTTTGAATATCCCTGACTTCGGAATTCACACTTCTGTTTATGTTTCTCTAGTGATGATTCTGGCATTTTATGATCTTTATCAAATGGACACTGAGAGAGTTTTCTCGGCTATGGAAAAAATAATATGGAAAGTCTTTGATAATCAGAAAAATGTCAAATAAGAATAATGTTAATTTTTTTTAATGTTACTCTCAATTTTGACACATATCTTAAAAACAATAGAACAGAATGGTAAAAAAAATATCTATTGCACTTTAACAGTAGAAAAAATCAACTATTTCATCTTGAGATTGCCACACTATTTAAGAATTTCCAATAGAATTGGAATAGGGCTAAGCATATCTTTAGACACTCATCAACAGCTGTCAGAGGACAGCAAAGCTCAACTATTCTGAGTGATGGATAGTAACAATAATTTAATGTTCACATTAAGCATAATAAATACCTAAATAGTAATATAGATAAATAAAAATTAATTAGAATTTAAGTCAAACAAGAATATCTAAGTCAAAAAAGGATTAAAATTCAACTAAAATGAATGTTTGAGTAATGAATCTTTGTCTAGAAGATGATATGATGGCCACAAAGAATTGTGCAAAGTTTCAGAGTAATAGCATTGGTAGAAAGAGAGTTATCAAAGATATACAACAGCTGCATGTAAAGTTTAACCAAGAATTGTTAAGTCCAATAAGTGTTTAAATCCTACTGAAATGAATGTCATACTAACACATCTGTGTCTTGAGACAGAAAGTATCATTACAAATTATGTACAAAGTTTCAAAGCAATAGCATAGGAAGAAAGAGAGTTATGAAAGATATATTTCATGACAGTTGCAAATAATGTTTAACCAAGAATTCCTATGTCCGAAAAGGGTCAAAACTCCACTATAATATATGCAATTATATGGAATCTTTGCCTAGAAAGTGATATGATGGTCACAAAATATGTACAAAGTTTCAAAGCAATAGCATCAGTAAAAGTAGAGTTATTAAAGATATTAAGACATATGACAATTGCATGCATGGTTTAACCAAGAATTTTTTAGTCTGAAAAGGGTTAAAACTCAACTGAAACAAATGTAAGAGTAATGAATCTGTGTCAAGTGGCTGATATCATTGTCACAAAAACATGTGTAAAGTTTCAAAGTAATAGCATTTGAGAGAGTTATTAATAATGACAGTTGCATGCAAGATTTACCAAAGAATATCAAAGTCCAAAACGGGTTAAAACTCCTCTATAATAGATAAAATGGTAATGAACCTTTGCCTAGAAGATGATATGAAGGTTACAAAAGCATGTCGAAAGTTTCAGAGCAATAGTATAGGTAGAACTAGAAATTGTCGCAAAGTGGACTAATACCCCCACCCCCCCCAACCGCGCTTGTCCATATACAAGTGTTATCCGCCAAAGGGCCGTAACAAAAAATGTACTTTTTATAAAAGAGCCTTAACTCCGTCAAAAATTTATGGACCATGACCAAAATAAGATTAACACATGTCTGACTTATACCGAGTCAATCTGTGAAATTTGAATCAAATCCATCCAATGATTGCTGAGAAATTGAGTGGACACGATTTTTCACCAAAGGGCAATAACTCCCTCAAAAAATCAATGGACTGTAACAATAATAAAATATGCACATCTCTGCTTGATACTGATCATATCAGTGAAGTTTGAAAAAAAACTGACCAATACTTGCTGAGAAATTGAGAAGACACCAAAAAGCTACAGAAAACAACAACAAAAAATGGACTTTTTAATAAAAGGGCCATAACTCTGCAAAAAATAAATGGACCATGACCAAAATAGGATATGCACATGTCTGACTTTTACCAAGTGTTTCTGTGAAATTTGAATCAAATACATCCAATGATTGCTGAGAAATTCAGCGGACACAATTTTTCACCATAGGGCCATAACTCCGCCAAAAATCAATGGACCATAACCAAAATAGGATATGCACATGTCTAACTTATACCGAGTGTTTCTTTGAAATTTGAATCAAATCCGTCCAATGGCTGTTGAGAAATTGGGCGGACACGATTTTTCACCATAGGGCCATAACTCCCTCAAAAATGAATGGACTGTAACCAAAATGTAATATGCACATCTCTGCTTGATACTGATTATATCAGTGAAGTTTGAATAAAATCTTACTAATAGTTGCCGAGAAATTGAGTGGACACAAAAAAGGTACAGACAGACGCTCGGATGGACCGACCGACTGACAAGCTGACTCCTATATACCCCCCAAACATAGTTTTGGAGGGTATAAAGAGAGTTATTAAAGATATATGACAGTTGCATGCAAGGTTTAGCCAATAAATTTTAAGTCTGAAAAGCTTTAAAATTACTCCAAAATGAATGTCAGTGTATTGCATCAGTGCCTAAAGGCTGATATTATTTCAACCAAAGTTTCAGAGCAATAGCATTAGTAGAAACTGAGATACATCACTTTCACATAAGGTTTAACCAAACCATTCCACCTATGCCCGGATGACTGGAAAAGCCCCATATTCTTTGAATAGTCGAGCTAAAAATCAAGTGAAAATACTACATCATGATCCAAAACATGTATCCTTTATCTCATTACTAGATTGTAATATTTTGGACAAGTCTGAAATCGAGCATTGACATGTGTCTTCAATAATTTCTAATTAGTATCAACCTAAAATTTAGTTGCCTTACGGGTAGACATATTTTTCTTTGTCTTATTTTCTGACTTATTAATCCAGTCTTACCACCATAAAATGCTCTGGTGTCCATCCAAGTTTATCCATCATGGCTGTTATATCTTCCTGGCATTTATTGATGCATTGCTCTAGGTTGTCTAACACCTCTTGACGAGCATCAATCTCTTTACTTGTCAATGACATTCTTGCATTTTTTCATCTAACATTTAGGACAAGAGTACTTCTTAATTAATAATTCTGTAATACAAGAGAGGAATTCCTGCTATTAACCTTTGTCATGCTGAATAACATTCTTTTCAAAATTACATGAAAATCAAAGGGCTAAAAGTGCTGAAAATACTAGCTGTATAACTATATTTAAAAAACAACTCTGGATTAAAGGAATAAACCAGTGGTGTAGACTAAGATCAGACTGCACAAATGAGCAGTCTGATCTTTTTCTATATCTCCTGGTAAAACAGGACTATTCCGGGATCAGCGTGACGAGGGTTAAAACAATTTTCTCTACAAATAGCAGGACAAACAGTTTATAACAAGGGCAATCACAGATGGATTATGCTTGCGGAGCAGGTGCTTGTTACTGAATAAAACCCATGAAGGTTGTGCTCAGGTGAGCTAAAAATGAAATGCATAATGTCAAGGTTGGAATTTCATAGGAAATACTCACTAAATGCGAGAGAAAATTTGGTTAAAGAATTTCAAAATTATGGCACTCCAAAAATTTTGCGTGTGAGAAAAAAATATGTTTCTATAAAACATTAATACACTTTACCATAGAACTCACGATTTGCAGTTATAGATTTTTCTCAAAGACCGTTTTGGCACCAATACCACCTTCTTTTATTGACTTACAAAAAACAATGAATTGATAAATAATGGCTTTCTTCCCACAAAACAGTGTCAAACTTAAATGGGAAATGAAGTCATTGACACAGCTCATTCCAAATCTAGTTCGAAATCTGCCAGAACCTTTTACCAGATGACAAAGTTTTAGCGCCAGTCCAAATGGAAAGAAATGCAGACAACAAATTAAATCATGGGTTAAAAGAGAAATAACTGGCTTAAACAGTGAAGACATTGTGGCACAAGAAGAAGTTGCTTGTGACCAGCAAATTCTTATTTTCCTATGTATTTCAGTCTATAAAATCTTAAAATAGTGAAAACACGTGATTGTACAGGAAAGGGTTAAAGAGGAACAAACTAAAGTCGGGGTACAAGCTGATCTTTATTTATGTCATCTACTCTTGCCAAAACAGGAATATTCCAGGTTCAATGTCAAGTTTTTTTTGTTTTTTGTTGTTGTTTTTTTATAAAAGATGTAAGTATATATATGTTTATAATAATGCTTAATTTGTAAGTTTTATATATGAAAGCTGAGTGGTTAGGAGCATGTATATATGTTGATTAATGATTAAAATTTACAACTGGGTATATCACTCTTCTATGCCAACACAGCTGTGCATCATCACCATTTCAGTGCTTTGATTTTTGCCATGAAGCTCTATTGTTTCAAATTTTCATAGCGATCTTTTTTTTTTATCAAGTAGAGCCTCATTTTTGCAAGTTGAAATAATTTCTCTTTTTTTTTTTTTTTTTTGAGTGGAAAAAATGAAGTAATTTTAATAGATTATCAGAAAGAAGGGTACAATATCACAGTTAACTGTTCCAATTAGTTTCAAAAAATTTGTTCAAAAGGTCGTAAAGAAATAACTTCAGAGGGCTGGGGGAGCACAAAACTTACTGCTTCCAACAGTCTGCTGTAGCGTTGAATTCCCAAGCCAACATGATTTTCTTTTTATCCAGAATTAAATTGAACTTGTCCGAGAAAGATTGATTGATTGAATGGGGTCATATAGCAGCGGCTGGAGCACATAACAATGGGTTCCTGGTATTTCTCACACCAGTACTACCACTACTTCCTTGCCTAGCCTCCAGCTGCTATCCCACTAAGGTTTACGACTATCCATCCATTGGTGAGAGACAAATGTTGGAAAGGATATGTGCTGCCGCCGGGGGTCAAAGCAATGACATCCCATGTTTGAAGATTGTCCTCAAAAGAGTGAAGAGATAAATTTGAGAAAGCATTCAGTTATTGTTTTCTTCATCAATCACAATTATTCTACCCTTGAATATAAACATTATGAAGATTTTCCAACATATAATGAGTTATCTTTTAGTCCCATTTCGTACCATTCCAAGATTTGTCATGGTATTTACTTGTCCTGTGAAAACTGGACTTCAAAGTAATAAGTAAATTTCTATTTTCAAAGGGAAATTCTTTTTCAATTTATTAACAATTCAAATCAAAGTACAACACATTCTTTTGAAACTTTAGCAGATTAATATGAAAAGGAATGACATCATAAATGCACAACCATGTTTGAATTAGGTTTAATGCCTCTTTTAGCATTTTTTCAGTCATATTACGGCAGCTGGAGCACCTAACAATGGATGGTATCGGGTCCGTTCGCACTAAATATCCTTTCGCCCCGGGTTTGTTCGCCCTGGGTCCGTTTGCCCCAAAAGTGGGTCTGTTCGCCCTATTTTTTTATGTTCGCCCCATTTTTAAATGAGTATGATTTTTACTAAATATGCTTTAAATTGCTTCAATGCTTATATTTGTATGGGCCCAAACCACTTATTGTAACTGAGTTAAGCCAATAAAATATTTTTATAAAGTTTTTTTAACCCATTTGTTTCAAAATGCTCAATGATAAAGATAATTGACTCAAATGTTGTTTAAAATTTCATTTTTCTGTTGTTCTTCAAAATAGCAAACGTCCAAATTTTGTAATTATTTACTTAAATCGAACTAACTTCAATTTCAATCAGCAATTAATTAAAGTTTAAGTTATTAATTAAGTGTCGTTAGAAATCGAACACGTTCTTTATTACCTGCCAGTAATACCCGAAAGGGGAGTTGGGCAGTATATATAGATAGATAGATAGAAGTTATTTGATTTCTTTCTGTGCGCTTGATTTGTTTACCCAGTTAACTTTCCTTTAATATTCATGTTTACCGTTTGTCACTTCTTGAAGTGGATAAAAGTTGATGATCATATGTAAAGTCATGCTGTGTGTATATATACCCATATTTTGGATTTTTTTGACAGACTTCATTTCTAAATTAATGTGATAATTTCAACTTTGTTCAAAGCGTATTTGGGATTTATTACTGTGATTGTTATCTGTAACGTCTGAAATTGTGTCTGAATATGAGTCGAAAGAACTACCTTAAATAACCTAAATATCTCTTAAAGGAAAAATGAACGCTTACAAGATTATTTATATTGGAGCAGCTCATGATGATAATGAAATTGAAAAATAGGGCGAACGGGAATAAGGGCAAATGGACCCGGGGCGAACCGGAATTGGGGCGAACGTGTTTTAGGGCAAACGGACCTGGATTCACAATGGATTCCTGGTATATCTCGCACCAATACTACCATTAAGTCCTTTCCTAGCCTCCAGCTGCTATTGAAGTTAACAATTTCTGTTTCGTTTCATACAAAATGGCCTTATGCGCCGTTTCTTTGTTAATGAAATAAAAATGGCTATTTTTACTGTATGAAGCTGATCGGGTACGAATGAGTAAGTCTTCCAAAAACAAAAGTAAGAGACAAAGAAACTAGATAAAAGTAAATAAAAAAGACATTAAACTCACTTGAGACTGTTTTTGCACGTGTTGATGGTTGTATATCTGCCTTTAGAGGGTTTTACATCTACAGATACAGATGGCGACTTTCGAAATAAGGGAGGTAACTATCCTAATTACTACGCCCTTTTTCCTGGACGGCTTCCGCTGTCGACTGACTTCCAAAAAAGGCAGCAATACCGGACCCTCTTTTTCAACCTATTACCACGCGAGAATATATTTGACTAGTCTAAATTTAAAAAAAGTTGCAGACGACAATTTTCTAGTTAATGAAATGTTAAAAAAAAATGTGGGGAGGGGGATCAATGTCGGATTTTCTTCGTTTTCCACAGTGTTTTCCAAAACTATTGTCTTCAGAGGTAGGTTAAAGTTCACAAAATCACAATTTTGATATTTAGCATTTTTTCATTATCATTGTTTAATCCATTGCCGGATAAGTTGGTGGATTTTGAAAAAATATTCGTCTCTTTGGTTAGAACTGGCATTGTGAACAATTATGGCCAAATCATGACTGAAACTGATTTATTTTGCACTATGTTATCCAAAGCCATTTTTCTAAACCAGCAAAATACCTTAACAAAAATGGCGGGCAATATTGGAGTTGGAAACTCACTTCGTGTCTAAATGAATAATTTGATTGGTGGACTGATTATTTGATTGACAGCCGCAATCATGGTCAATTCCTTATTGCACTTATCCAATTTTCACACAGTTGAATTCAAACAAGGCTGTAAGGCGATTCAAATGTGACAGATAAATAAAAATCAAAGAACATTGTATGTTCGAACGGGTCATAAATTTTAGTAGCAGATGGCGTCATGGGAAAATTAATCCTTTTGCTCAGATAACAAAACTTGAAGGTCACTAGGTTTGAAGATAAAGACAGAGAAGAATAAACCTTTACTAAAAAGTTTTATCTTTAAACCCTTTCCTGTATTTCAAAATTACAGACTTATCCAAATTTAAAGGTTTTACAGGTGAAACTTTTATAAAATGGATTTGATTTCGAAAATGATCATGCACAAGGGTAGAAAATATTGTTGAAAAAGAAGAAATTGCTTGAAGCAAATTCTTCTTTTTCTACAATGTTTTCTCAATCATAAAACCACAAGGACGTAACAACTAGGGATCGAACAGGAAAGGGTTAACCTGAGTCCTATCATAGCTATATAACTCTTATACCATATGGAGTTAGGCGAAGTAGGATGACAATAAAATCGCCCGTGAGTTGTATTTATATTTACAATCTATTGTTTCGACAACAAGAACACTTTTATAGATAGCGAAGAAAAAACTTTGTTGAAATAAAATATCGTAGACAAAGACAGGACGCAAATGTAATGTATGGGTAGAAGATTTTGTTAGATAATTATTATCTGCGACAGAAAGTTTTAATAGCGACATCATCTTACATCTAGATTTACAGAATTGACAAGTCGCTGGACCCGCCTACTTTCTCCGTTTGCCCCGCCCATTGACTCCATCAGGAATTATTTCGCTAAATTTATAACCAGTAGCATGTACCGAAAAAGTGAAATGGTTGGTTGGTGACCTAAACGTCGTAACTACAGCTTGAATAAGCTCTAGTTACGGCATTTAAGTCGCCAAACCAACAAAAAAGGGTGAATGAAAATGGCGGCCAATGTCGGCGTTCAAAACACATTTCTGTATTTCTAGTCTAAATGAAAGATTTCATCGGTGGACTGGTTTTATGATTAACAGCCGCGATTGGTCATTTACAAAACGATGAAAATAGTTTTCTAAATTATAATTTGCATTGCAATGAAATGGAACGTCTATTGTTGTTAAACTGCCTGCACATTGTGTCATGCCTACTGAAGATAACGGTTAAAACCCAAACATTATTCCTATATATGTACGAAAAGCTGTGGATTATTTTCTCTTTTTTTTGTGTGTGTGGGTGAATGTGTTAACCCATTCCCACAAAATGGCGCTTTTTTGACGCCCCTCAAGAATAAGCAATTTTGGAAAACATTGTGGAAAAATAAGAAATTGCTTGCTGCAAGCAATTTCTTATTTTTCCACAATGTTTTATACCCACGAAAAACGTAGAATTTCATTAACTTTGGATTGTCGTCTGCAACTAATTACACAATGGCGCTTTTTTGACGCCCCTCAAGAATAAGCAGTTTTGGAAAACATTGTGGAAAATGAAGAAATTGCTTGCTGCAAGCAATTTTTTTATTTTCCACAATGTTTTATACCCACGAAAAACGTAGAATTTCATAAGCTTTGAATTGTCGTCTGCAACTAATTACAATTTGTATCAGTCATTTTGCTGTCTTGTAATGGGTAAAAAATGCAATTTAGTTTATTAGTATCATTTTCTTTTTTCTTTTTCGTTCCAGCTTTTATGACGATGATGTCTCTTCAAACATTGGTGTTTATATTTCTTGTCATAATTCGTGTAATTTACAAACTGGTGAGCTAAATATTATTTCATCATTTTCAGCATATAATCACCCGGTTCTCAAATATCATTATAGTTAGCGGCAAAACTACCTGAAGGGACTTTTGAATGTCAGAAGCGTATTTGCGAGAAAATCATTATTTTCTGATGTCAATTATGAATTTCTCGTAAAAATATTATATTTGCAAGCGCCTATCATTAGCAGAGTCTATAAATTCGTTATTCTGTGGCATAAATGATACTGTAATTGTATCTTTGTTCGTACAAAAATCTAATAATTTTCTTCATTCAATAAAAGCCAAATAAATACATTATTTTGTCAGTCATTATCGAATTTTTGATATTCGTTTTCTTGTAAATTCGCGATTTTCTGCTTTCATTTTCGTAACTAAATGTCCTGTGGTCAAAGAAGAAGAAAAAATCTCCGAATAAAATAAATCACAGAGTCTTAAATGTTATACATGTAGTTCGAAGAAAACGCCAGTTAAAGTTACTGGGTATTAGAACAGGAATTATCAGCTCATAAGAAGGTCGCTTGTAAGAATGGTCATTCTATATATTCTTTTATATTCTTGCAGATGATATTGCAGTCTTCTCTACTAATAAAGAAAGTCTTCAATCCTTATTGAAGGATATAGAAATTTATTCAGATTTATGGGGTTTAAAAATTAATGTATCTAAAACAAAAATCTGTATGTTTGAAAAGCGCAAAAGTGAGTATAATTTTGATTGGAAAATTTATGATGAAATATTAGAGGTTGTTGATAAATTTTGTTATTTCAGGTGTATTATGTTATAGAACAGGTAACTTTGTGCCTGCTATTCAAACGCTGCATGATCAAGCTTTAAAATCTAATCTATGTACGGACTTTTGGCGCTTTTTCGAAGAGTACCGATGGATATAAAAACTAAATTGTTACTTTCGACAGAATTGTAGCACCCGTTATCCTTTATGGTTCGGAGGTATGGGGAATTTACAATTACAAACAAGTTGACTCTTTACATATTAAATTTTGCAAGATAATACTAGGGGTTAGTAAAAATAGTTGTAATGACGCTGTCCTAGGGGAATTAGGTCGATGCCCGCTTTCTATTATAGCCATTGAAAGATCGATTAAGTATTGGATAAAACTACGTAATTCATACAATGTTATATTAAGAAATACATATCTAGAGAACTGTAATTCATTGATTAACAATAAGGCTAGCTGGGCCATCTTTGTTGCAAAATTTGGGATTGAACTTTATCCGGAGTGGGACAAATACTAAGTCTACTTATTTCCACTTAATACAAGGACGCATAAGAGATCAGTTCATCCAAAAATGGTATTCAAATATATCCGGATCTAGTAAATTATTCAATTACCACCAATTTAAGAAAGAATTTGGATTTGAATCATACTTAACTAATGTCAAAAACGATAAACAGAGGACAATTCTCACGAAACTTAGAATATCTGATCATAGTTTAGCTATTCAAACAGGAAGGTATAATAACATTGTCAGAACGGAGAGGACATGTAAAATATGTAGCCAAAATCTTGTAGAATCAGAATACCATTTTGTTCTAATATGTTCTAATTATAGAGAAAAAAGATTGAAATACTTTAAATGTTCTTTTCCATCTTTACCCTTATTTATAAACTTAATGTCATCTTCTAATAAAAAGACCAAGAGCAATCTTTCAAAGTATTTAACTGAAGCTATGAAAATTCTAAATAATCTGATAAGAACTTGATTGGTTTAAAATATCGCAACACATCAATATTTTGTATTTTGATTTGTATTCTTTGTTTATCATTTAAAATGTTATTGTTCCATGCATGTCAATATATCATTTTGTAAATTTTTATTAGGCCAAAGGCACAAAAAGTGCCGACATGCCTAATAAAGATAGATGAAGTTGAAGTTTATAATAAAAGTCTATTAAGTGTGTGTGTGTGTGTGTTTGTCATCGACAAGCTTGCACCTTTTGAGAATACCGAGCTAGGTTGCTATCATTCGTATGTTCAAAATGACCCCAGTTGTGAGGGAATCAGAAAATATAATACTTCTTATAGATCTACATAACGTTATGTCTTTAAGATTCCAAGACGAAAAGGCTTCATACCAGAACCAAATGGAATTTTCCTTCAATTGTTGAACACAGCATTTAGAGGTGACAAACTAATGAAGCTAGAGTTTCTAACAGACTTCTACGAAAAACAAGGACTTTACAAGTTTGAAAATAAAGTGTACATATTCGACCCCAAATTAACTCAAACTGCTGTAAATAAACTTGAAAAGGGAGCTGAAGAATACCTGAAGAACTCTCCTTTAAAGGACACGTTTCTAGGGTCCTCGAGTCGGAGCCCTGAAGTCCGCCGGGCGATCGCGTCCCTGTTCAGAAAGGGTAGTTTAGAAGAGCGCGGAAATCTAATAATAAATGATGTGCAGAATATGTGTGCTAGAATGGAGACAGAGGCAAGATTAGGTAAAAAGATGTTTAGTCCTTTCTTGTTCAATCCCTTGTTTTCAAGTCCCTGTGCTTTTATACATGAGAAATCATTATGGGAAAAGAAGAAATTGCTTGTAACAAGCAATTTCTTCTTTCTCCACAATATCTTTTACACTGTACGTTGGTTATTTATTAAATTGCACTCACTTTTGATTGTCGTCTGCAACTATAATGTACTTTCAACTTGGACAAGTCAAAATTTTAGAAAATTCCCTTTATAGAATTAATGCCTTGATTCATCTTAGACATATAGTAGAGTATTTTAAAATTATATCTGACGTTCCTCATCGAATGAATACATGTAAATTTGCGAGGGGTGATCGGTGAATTCAGAATTTTCTAAATTAACTCAACCAATAACAAGACGACAAATATTAGCCTGGTCTAAATTGAAAGAAAATACAGAAGACAATATCAAGATGATAGAATCTTGACCCTTTCCTGCACAATCACTGGTTTTTACATCCATACAATTTCATATTTAAGAAAATGTTGTGAAAAAAGAAGAAATTGCTTGTATCAAGCAATTTCTTCTTTTATTACAATATTTTCTACCATATAGTATGGTATCCTTTCAAATTGCACCCACTTTTCATTGTCGTCTGCAACATCTTTCAAATTAAGCCAGTCTAAAATTTCAAGAAACAGGAAAGGGTTAATAACCTCTGTCGTTCTTAGTAGAAAACAAGGTGAAAAAATAATCTACTTGTTTTTCAAAGTCCTTTCTTTGAGATCGGAAAAAGTGGGATTGTATGGGAACTTGTTAAGTAGAGCCTTGACATGAAATAAATTTGTTCGCAAAGGAGGACCCCTTCGTTCTGAAACACAATTTACTGTATTATGCTCGTTCATGACAAGCGCTTTAAACCCTCGTGTGACACCTTAAATCAATACCCAGTCAAATGTTGGCATGTTTTTTATCTGCGGAATTATTAAACTGTAAGTTCTATGCAGATCAACCTGAGGAGTCAAAGTTTGCTTGTTCATACGTACGTGTAATCATGCTCAATTTCACCAAATCGCAAATAATAAGTCTTGAAAAATCGATCTGCTTTCATCTTTGACCTTTTTATGATTGAACAAGAAGTATATACTCATATGTACTTATAGAATGACCTAAGCCTTAGGAGTGGAATAAAACCCTTTTAGTAAAAAAAAGGTCAGCGTCAGTTTTGCTAGCTTATGTTAACATACAAACTTTTGAGGTCGTCTCAAAGTTCAACGAGTGCAAAACTGCCACTGGAGGCTTAACTACTAAATCGATTGAATGACTACGCCATAAAAGTAGTTCTTTTGTATTTCAGAAATATTTAGAGAACTCTTTCAAAAAACATGCTATTTAACCCATTCCCACCGATTCCGCTTTTCAAGCACCTCAAGAAAAAAGCTTTGAAAAACCAGATGGACAATGAAGAAATTGCTTGTAAAAAGCAATTTCTTCAGAATCAACAATGTTTTCTACCCAGCAGGGGGAAAGGTTTTCTAAATTTAGCTAAGTTGAAATTGTCGTCTTTATCTTCTTTAAATTCGAACCAGTCTAAAATTATGTCATGTTGTAATGGGTTAACTCCTGGGTTACTCCTGGATTACTATAACCTCGTTTATTTATCATGATAACCTTTGACAAAGAAGATTACATAACAAAACAATAATTTGCAAGCTTACAGTGCTTTCAGTACTTTGATTGATATTCTAGATATTACATGGGCGATATTACACTAGTGAAATACCCACGTAAGTGTTCTAAAGCTTATGATTATACCTTATCGTTACCGCGAAAATGACGTCACTTTTTAAATGCATATACATGTATACGGACCACAGGGCTGCGTAAACCCACTCGAACATGATCCCTCGTTTTACGTCCCTAATAATAAGCAATTCGGTAATAATGAACGGCCACTCGTTTTACAAGCTAACTTGTTTGATATCCCACGCCATCTTACCTCCGATAGGATGTTCGACTTAGATGTTAAACAGCATTATTTTGCAAAATGTATGGGTAGTAAAGTGTTCAGAAATATTGATTGTCGGTTGGCCATCCCAACGTCGTAAATACCGATTGAATAAGTTGTAGATACGACGATTAAGTCGCCAAAACAACACAAATGCTCAGCACAATTGCCGGAGTTCAAAACTCACTTCCGGTCTTAATCAATGATTTGACTGGTCAAACTCTGAATGTATCTATAATTTACACCAGGTGAAGCCGTCAATATAACCGATTGGAGTCTACGAATGGCCATGGACGTGGTGGGACACATGTTGTTACAGCTGGATTTATACGCAATAGAAGGACAGCAAGAACTGCTGTTAGACAGCTTAATGACCATATTACACAGGTGTTATGCCCTAGCTGAAATATCGGCTGACGGAGATGAATTCAAGAATGCTAACGAAACTTTTGAGAAACTCACATCTGAAATTTTAACAGACGCTTTACAAAAAGACGAGAGAAGCGTCGAAAAGAGACTGGTGGTTAAATTGCACGAAGCATGCGGGTTTGACATGGTATGTTTGTTGTATTTTAACGGTTAGAATGAAATTCTACTACTTGGACTAACAGGTTTTTACTCCCAAAGACAGTAAATTTTATGTTTTCCTTGTATACCTAATAATTGGTTATAAATAAAAGACATTGAACATACTTAACTTATAAAGACAAGAAAGGTCGATCGCGATGTCTCGTTCGATTTTTACAAAAACAACAAAAGATTTAGACAGCTTGGAGATTGTATGCAGAAATTCTGCAGAGAGACATAGAGAGAGTGAGAGAGGGAGAGGGAGGGAGAGAGAGAGAGACAGAGAGAGAGGGAAAGAGAGAGAGAGAGAGAGAGAGAAGAAGAAGAAGAAGAAGAACGAGAAGAAGAAGAATTAGTCTTCAATATAATGCATCAAATTATGCTTTTCAAATAACACAAATTGAACTGTTTCTTGCTCATATTTCACTTAAAAAAACAAGTACGTGGATAAAAGTCAGGTTTATTTACGGATCGCAGGCTGCGTCCACTGAACCCCTACGGGAAGTTCCCCTAAGATATCAAATGGTGTTTTTTGCAAAGTGTACAGTCAGACACCGGTTCCAAAAGGAAGAATAGTTGGTTGGCGACCTAAACGTCGTGACTGCAGCTTGAATAAGCTGCAGTTGCGATGTTTAACTCGCCAAACAACAAAGATATTAATGTCGGATAAAGTCGGCGTTCAAAATTCAGTTCCGGTTTAAGTTAATTATTTGGTTTTCTGATTGATTCTTTGATGAACTGCCGGGACCCGTCAAGTATTGATAAATGAGATGATCTATTATTTTTTAAAAATGTATGTTCTTTCTACTCTAGGCAAGAGACAATATGAAGTTATTTTTGATGGCAGGGTCCGAGACCACGGCGTCAACTATTCCAGTTTTATTTTCACTGTTAACCTCTTATCCAGAAATACAGGTAATATCTTAAAATACTAGACATATTCTATTCGGTTAGATAAATAGATCTTTTAACTATCCCATTTCCACGCAATGGCACTTTTTGACGCACCAAAGAAAAACAATTGGGAAAACTTTGTTGCAAGCAATTTCTTCATATTCCACAATGTTTTCTACACAGAAAGTTAAAACAAATATAAAATTTCATAAACGTCAAATTGTCGTCTGCAACTCCTATCAATTTGGACAAGTCTAAATTTTTTCTATCTGGTAATGGGTTAGAATCGTCGATTAACGACCAAATCCTCGTAACTGCAGCTTATTCAAATTGTAGTTAGGGGGTTTCGGTCTACCACCGACGAAACTAGTTTAAGTCGCTGTAACGTATAATTTTTTACCTACGAACTAAAGAGCTATTTTAGGTAAAATAATACATGTACATGCAAATTTCCAGGTTTATCAAGATGATTCTTATACAATACTGGTCTTTGATAATACGCGTTTTATTCAAGATTTTTGAACGGTTTTTAAAGAGGCTTTGAAACTGCTTTTAAAATTGAACGCAATTTGATCAATTTATATCGCGCTTTGTATACTTGTGCCAAAATACCTTAGAGAAATTTTTGAAAATATTAAAGTGGTCGTTGTTTTCTAAATTCTATAGGAAAAGTACTACAAACATTGAAACCTATGGATGTATACGATAGAATGAAAAGTGTGTGTGGTTGTACGTATAAGTATCACTCTACCTTATAAAGTAAAACGCACATGTAAATGTCCAATTGGTAGATCGCCTATGTCAAAAAAGTCATTATACCAATCAAATCATTATTCAGACCGGAAATGAACTTTGAACTTCAACGTTTATGTAAGGATTTTTTTGTTGGTTTGTCGACTTCAACGTCAAGCTGTAATTACGTCGATTATATCACAAACTAATGATATGATTTATGTGGTATGCCTAAGCCACGCAAATGTACTTTGGCAATTTAACGTCGTTTAACCCATTCCAACACAGCAAAATTTTAGACTAGTCCAAATTGAAAGAAGCTGCAGACGACAATTTCAAGTTGATGGAATTTTTTTTTTTTTTTTGTCTTTTGGGATAGAAAACAATGTGAAAAATGAAGAAATTGCTTGATACAAGCAATTTCTTCATTTTCCACAATGTTTTCTAAAGCTTTTTTCTTGAGGGGCGTAAAAAGGAGGGCTTGTGCGGGATTGGGTTAATATTTCACTCATGTGAGGTCGGAGAGCATGAATATCAATCCATCAATTAAGGAGCTCCCGAAAGTAAGCTAGACAACAACATTAAACCTCGTTTTTCTGCATAATTTATGGCCAGTTACATCTAACCAAACATTTAATCGTTAGTTGGCGACCTGAAAATCGTGATTACAGCTTGAAAAATTGTAGTTACGATGTTTAGATCGCTAAACCAACGAAAGTATTTCAAATAAATGTCGGCCAATATCGTAGTTCAAAATTCACTTCCGGTCTAAATGAATGAGTTGAATGAACGATTGAATCTTTGGCTGACGGCCGGGATCTGTTAATTGGTAGGATCGGTATGATATAAATATGTATAAATATATAAATATATAGCAGCCTAAGGTTTGTCATTTGCGACAAATTTCTATGTAAATCGCGAGGCATGGCCTTTATTTTTTGAATTTTCAAGACAGTCCATTATAACTTATGACGGACCCCCATTTCTTAAAACCCAGGTTTTGTCATTATAATGAGGCTCTTGATAGCCTGGATCTAATATTTTCTTCAGGAAGAGCTTCGCGCTGAAGCCAATGCTCATATACAAACACTACTAGAAAACCCAGCCAAAGCCTTACCTAAAATCGAAGCCGTCCTGAAGGAAGTGTTAAGGACTTATCCAATCGCGCCCTTTATCAGCAGACACACGCACGAACAAGTCACTGTCGGCGATATCACTTTACAACCAATGGTTAGTTTATTATGTGTTTCGTTTTCATTGGTTAGAATAGGTTGAGACGGTAGTGAGAAACTGTTTTGTTGGTGGTAATTGAATCATATAGATTTCGAAATTATTTACGTAAGGAAGAGAATATTTTTTTGTTTTCGTTGAGGTATGAACCTATAAACTTAAACACTAATATATGAATACGAAAAGCAGATTCATACATTAATGAGATTATGTTTTTAGGTCCATATATAAATGAAAACAAATACCATCAAGCAGAAAAAAGCAAATATTTTACAAGGGATCTACTTTGTGTGCGAGCATAAAAAATAATTGCATGCTCCAAAATTTTGTTAATGGAACAATAATTTAATTCTTAGGTTCGTCTATCAAAAACGAGCGTTCTGATTGGTCGAAAAATATTATTCATAACTCCATGAACAAAATTTTGGTCACGCAGTGATTTTGTATGCTTCCGAAAAAAAATAGACCCACACAAAAAGGTATCATAATTTGTAAAGCTTTTGTTTTTTTCGCTCGATGCTATTAAATTATAAGAAATGAAGAGAATATTTTTGTTTTCATGGAGGTATGAACCTAAAAACCCTAATCACACAATGTATGAATCCGCTTCGCGTATTCATACAGTGTGATTAGTTTTTCAGTTCATACCTCCATGAAAACAAAAAATATTCTCTTCATCTCTTACATGAGATTATGTTTTTAGTTCCATATATAAATGAAAACAAATACCATCAAGCAGAAAAAAGCAAATATCTTACAAGGGATCTATCTTTTGTGCGAGCATAAAAAATAATTGCGTGCTCCAAAATTTTGTTAATGGAACAATAACAATGAAACAGTTGAATCTTGATGGAAGAAACTAAAATTAAATAATTTTGAATCATATTTGAGGTAAAGATGAACTAATTTTCAAATTTGAAAGTTTCATTTAGAAGATAGTGATCCGAAAAAAATATCATGATTCAAACGATGAAAGTGTATAAAAAAGATAATATCTTCCCGATAATGTTGAAAATAGAACCACGATACATGATCTTTCACGCGAAAAGAGACCATCTCGGAATGCTGTAAAACAATTATATGAAAAAGAGACCGGCTTAGGTATAAAGTAGTGATATTAACTCGTAACAACATAATGACTTTGTCTGATTTTTGTCCTGAAGATTTACGATCATGAAAAACGTTATGGGAAACATGCAATTTCAGTATGTTTTTCTACCTTTTTTGTCACTTATTTTTTCAATTTTAGTGCTATTTGAAATGCCGTCCACAACTTCTTTAGACTTGGACCAGTCTAGACTTTTACCGAATGGTAACATGTGAATAGACATTCATTATTCATGAGTCTGACCAGGAACGATAAATTTCGAATTATTATTATGGCCCCTATTCGCTGGACCGGTCACATAAATCAAATTATGTAAGCATAAGTTAATGTCAACAGATTTTCAAGTTGTAACTGCTTTTTGTTGTACATTCCACAAATTTTACTCGCGCCATTTATTTTACATGATTGAGTTTTGTACACCCATCAAGCTGTGCTGTAGAATTCACTATCATTCATTATCTTATACATTGTCAAGCTGAATTATACATCATCTGAAGAATTGAGTTAAAATCAAAGAGCTGAAAGTACAGTAGAATCAGTTGTGGATTTACACCTATTTTAAATTTTGTCGTATCAAAAACTCTGGTTCAGAAAGGGCAAGCAGGATGTGTAGACAAAGATCAGGCTTCTCATATGTGTTGGCTGATCTTTGCATGTACCTCCTGCAAAAACAGGTATATTCCGGATTGATTATGACAAAGGTTAAGATGTCTAGTTAGACCCCTTAATTGGGACAATAAAGAGTAATTAATATTATCAGAAAGGAAAACCATTTTTTAGATTTCATTGACTAATCGCAACTGTTAAACAAAGAATCAATCGACTAATCGAATCGTTTTTAGGAAGACCGGGAGTTAACTTTGAGCCACAACATTGGCTGACATTTATGTTAGACATTTTTGCATGTTTGGTGACTTTAACGTCGTAACTACAGCTTATGCAAGCTTATCTTTTGGTCGCCATCCAAACATATGACTTTTTGTTACGTGGTTGGCCTTTAAACTTTGCCGTTTTATATCCAAGTAGAACTTCCTATCGGAGTGTTGGCTTGATCTGCAACCCATTAACTTCTGAACTAAACACGAACAGATTCGGCGGGATTAAAAATTATCTTACTCAACGCTCATTAAAGCAATAGGTCATAGTAAATGGTACGTTAATTTAGTTACTGGTGCCTTTATCATTTCAGACTGACTTGATAGCCTTTACTTGGGGTATCCATCGGTCACCCGCCCACTGGTCTGAAGCTAAACAGTTCAAGCCATTTAGATTCCTATCCGAGGAGGATCGAACCTCAAACAACTTGTACATTCCTTTCGGTGCTGGATCTCGGATCTGTATAGGACAGCACTTGGCATGGTTAGAACTCAAACTAGCAACAGCATTTATGTTGAATAAATTCCGGTTTTCCAGGGTACCCGAGACCCCTGATTTGAGGTTTGTGGTAGATTGGGCTCATGCAGTTGTGCACCCTGATAAGGATATGATGTTTAAATTGGAGGTCTTGAGTTGAAATTTTGTAATAGAGTAGAGCTTTAATGAACTCTATTATTAAAACTTGATTAAACGCATGATGGTCATTATCACATAACTGACGGATCGCGTTTATTAAATAAAAAGTCGATCGACCAATCAAACTATTCTTCCAAACGAAAAGTCAATATTGACCTCCAACATTTATGCCAAGCATTTTTGTTGCTTTGGTGGCTTAAAATTGTATTAAGATGTAGTTGTTCAAACACGATCGTCATATCAAATAATCAGTCGATCAATCAAATCATTCACTTCGACTGGAAGTGAGCTTTGAACTCCAACATCGTCCGCCATTTATGTGAAGTATATGCGTTGGTTTGAGGACTCAAATGTATTAACTACAGCTTATTCAAGCTATAGTTACGACGTTTTGCTCGCAAGCCAACCATTCTACTTTTTTGTTACAAGCTACTGGCTACATCTTTCGAACAATGACGCCATTAAATATCGAAAACGAACCTCCCGTTTAAGTCAATGGGCCGGGCCAGCAGAATACGGGGGCGGGACCAGCGATTGGACAATTTTGGTGTTCAGGTCATAGACAACGATTAGCCCGGTTTTATGCCCCTCACCATATACTTTGCAAACAATTTGCGTTTAATATCTACGCCAAACTGCCTTTCGGCGCTCTGTTGTGGTGACCGTTATTTTATTGTATAAGTAATAACGGATCTAAGCTTGTATATATGATTTAGAAGTACGAGAAATATTTACACCTTTATGTTGAAAACATTTTCAGACAGGAGTTAGCCGTAAATAAACAATTCCTCTTTTTTCAAACCGTGTTTTTTCCCAATCTCATATACTATTTAAGTATTCTCATACATTTGATAATTTTACTAAATGTTCTTCTATAAATCATCTTCTACTACCATTTTTATCATACAGCTTGTCGTATTGTTCCCAATTCGATTTTAAATGGCGTCAATTAAAAAGATTCATGACCGGTAGCATGTAACAAAAGAGTAAAATAGTTGGTTGGCAACCTAAACGTCGTAACTACACATTAAAATAAGCTATAGTTACGCCGTTTAGGTCGCCAAACCAACATCAAAGGCCTGAACGGCCTCAATCGCAGTCAAGACTGCATATTAAGAATTTGTATAATTAAGTCATTATCTGATTTGTCTCTTAAGTTTTCCTTATTTGGAAATCACATCTGATGACTTCTATCTTTTCCTCCGAGGCAGAATCCCCACTATGTTTCCTCGTCCATAACTGACTTGATCAACAACGTAATTGTCAATTTCGGACAAAATGTTTTAGGAGCATCGCCCTCCGATATTTTCGCGAGATTATAAATGATTAGAGGTTTCCGAGTAGATTTTTCGCTTTGTAATGCGACCAAGTTTAGAAGCCATTAATTTCACAATACTTTGTATGGGAGTCTTTCGACCCGCTTCATACATAAATTATTTGTGGGAATCTGAAAGGCCGACAACTAATGAATGTGTTGGGTTCTGAACTTTTTGGAAATAGAATAGCGGACCTTGAAAGATATGCATTGAAAATATTTGAAATGTTTATCTATGATTTCATTGGTCGACTGGTCAATGTGACCAGTCCTAAAGCGATACTAACCAGAAACTTTGCCAAGGACTTGACCGAAAGCGCAATCAGGATTAGAGCCGGAGCTTTAACAGTCAAAGACTCTATTTAACATATCATGTCATATCAAGGTCAGTTTCGAAATTTGCGGCTAAAATGATAGTCTTTCTGATAAAAACAAAAATACACTATTTGAATGAAAAGAAAGAAATGAAATCTGTATTTGTGAGAGACCTACGAAGGGGATACATTACATAGTAAAACAAATTATTGATTGATTGATTGAATGGTGTTTAACGCCGCTTTTAACAGTATTTCAGTCATATCGCGGCGGCTGAAGCACCTAACAATGGATTCCTGGTACTTCTCACACCAGTACTACCACTACATCCTTTCATAGCCTCCAGCTGATATCCCACTTAGGTTTACGATTATCCACCCATTGGTGAGAGACAAATGTCGAAAAGAATTCGTGCCGCCGCCAGGGATCGAACCAATGACAACCCATGATTGAAGATAAGAACAAAGTAAGACATTCATAAAATATGTATTTGTATGTTTGAACATATGTTTATTCACCAATGTACCAGAGACTAGAAGGGGTGTAGAAATATACATGTAATTCATACTTAACACCGTAGGCTGATCTTGGCTTTTTAACCCATTCCAACACGAATTATTTTTAGACTGATCCGAATTGAAAAGAGTTGCAGACGACAATTTAAATCTTATGAAATGTTGATTTTTTTGTTTACTTTTTGTGTAGAAAACATTGAGGATAATGAAGAAATTGCTTGGAACAAGCAATTCCTTCATTTTCCACAATATTTTTCTAAGCTTTTTTACTTGGAGGAGTCTAAAAGCGTCATTGTGTGAGAATGAGTTAATGCTAGAAACTTAATTGAAAACTAGCACCATCAGAATTATTTACAGATACTTGTCTATATACTAGCAACTGCAGGTGCGACACTTTGGATCCTTGGAGCAATCCGAACACCTGCAGAGATCCTGTGCACCACGGGATCCCATTCTATACGGTAGGCTTCGCCCATTATCGTCCCATCTGACCATGACCCAGTTTGAGTCACGTGGGTTTCCAAACAAGCTTTGATAAGCCCTTACCGTGGGTCGAATCACTGTACCGGCTTTTCCACCATCCTATAAAAGACGTAGAAATTATGCAAGAATACGAAGATATGGATGTTAGACTTAGAAGATCTACTAAACCAGAATGGTAGTCCAAAGAAATTTTATGTCGAATCAAAATAAATGCTTGAAATGTTACCTTTACCCTTTACCTTATAAAGCGAACATTTTAGATAAAGCATCTACTTATTATAGTAAATATTTGTACAAATTATTCCCAATAGCTGTCCATAAATGTTGCTATTGAGGTTCAAGCAATAAATCAAACTTGAGCCGTGACCTTGACTTTGGACACACCTGCTAAATTTTACAGTTGACGCATCTACCCATGGTCGAGAAAACTTTTGTACATATATATTAAAACATACCTCTAATTAAAGGGGATGCGGCCCGGACAAACTTTGACCTTTAATCGTTATCATGTCCTTGAGCCTACAATATTCCAGACGGCCGGCATATCTAGGCACGATAGAGAACATGTATACTATAATAATTGAAACTCTTCCTGTGGTCCGAAATATGGACAGAAGATCAACTATAGATGTACATGCTATACTGGGTGATTAAAAGTCAATTTTTCCAATACCTGTATAGACAAAATTGACCTTTGATTGCTCACTATAACTTGTACATCTATATGTCTCAGTCAACGGATAAACCATCTTGTTTATAGAGAATTTTTTCCATTAAGTCTACTTGATACTACCATGGGTCGAATATCACATTGTTTACAAAACTAAGGTGTACATGCTATACTGGGTGATCAAAAGTCAATTTTTCCAATACCTGTATAGACAAAATTGACCTTTGATTGCTCACTATAACTTGTACATCTATATGTCTCAGTCAACGGATAAACCATCTTGTTTATAGAGAATTTTTTCCATTAAGTCTACTTGATACTGCCATGGGTCGAATATCACATTGTTTACAAAACTAATGTACCATTGGTATATAGTAACTTGTTGACCAAATCATTGTATCTCCAGCTTGAAAAGGCTACAATTAAGAAATGTTGGCAGCCCAACCACGACATTTTATCTGGCTCCACCGTAGATGTATGGTAGGCATTAAAAAATCCTTGACGAGGTAAAAGACAAAGTCATACACCATACACCAAATATACCAAGATTACACCAGAATTAAACAAGCCAGTACACTCGAACTTGCTCGAGCGACCACTTCTATTAAGCGACCACGTGCATTAACCGACCATAATCGAAATCCCTATTTATAAACAAAAGCTCTTAAAAAGTGAGGACATTTAACTCTAGAAGTCAAGTCAGAACTAAATTCTAGGTTGTAGGAACTCAAATCGTTCCTTAATATCTTTCTAAAAAAGTGTATCTTTACTGCCACCACTTGGTCGTCCCTTTGGGGTCGCTAAGTTCAAGATTTACTGTAATTACATAGGACCGATCGCTTGGGAAGCAACTGACCTCCGACAAGACTTTTCAATTGAGATAACAAAAAACAGTAGTTTGAATAATTTATGCTCAGTCTTGAAAATAATACAAATCGTAGGTTGACAATCTAAACCTCGAAAACTTTCGGTCTGATGAAATATAAAAAATTTTCCTCCGCAGCTCAAAGCAAATTCAAGATGCTGTATCTCTGTCGTAACATGTATTCATTCTTTTCTCGTCATTACCTCGTTTTGCCATCGCCAGGCAGGCCCTCTTGTGACTCGGTCTCCTTCACACAATACCGGAAAATTACGATCTAGAATGTACAAAGGTAATACCGATATGTTGTTTGAGAAGTACCATGCTAAATATATGTTAATTAAGCCGCATCCCATTCTGTCTTTACTCATTCCCGCAAGACAAAATTTTAGACTGGTCCAATTTGAAAGAAGCTGCAGACGACACCTTTTAGTTAATGGTATTTAAGAAATTTGTGTTTTGGATATAAAAAAAATTGTGGATAATGAAGAAATTACTTGTGATAAGTAATTTCTTCATTTTCCACAATGTTTCCTCAAGCGCTTCTTTTTGAGAAGCGTAAAAAGGAGGTTCGGTCGTCTTTTTCAATATTATAAACCTCTCATTCATAACTAAGTTTTGGGTACAGGCTACATGTTCTAGATGTTTCAATGCAGAAATTGAAATATAAGCGCTGATAAGGTTAGATAACATTGAATGCACTACACGTATCAAACGTCTTTTCCTTTCCGCCGTCACAGCGCAT
This sequence comes from Fragum fragum, assembly GCA_946902895.1. Lineage (NCBI taxonomy): Eukaryota > Metazoa > Mollusca > Bivalvia > Cardiida > Cardiidae > Fragum > Fragum fragum. Next base: position 19,959,393 of record OX336366.1, read on the forward strand.
TTTGTAGCGCATCAGACCCCAATCTACAATTATGGGGTGTCATGTGTTCGATCTCCGGCAGCAACACATATCCTTTCCGACATTTGCCTCTCGCCAAAGGGTGGATAGTTGGATAGCTATCTGGAGGCAAGGAAAGGATATAATGGTAGTACTGGTGCGAGATATACCAAGAATCCATTGTAAGGGGCTCCAGAAAATTGTTAAAGCGGCGTTAAACCAAATTCAAACAAAAAAATAAGCAAATCCTTTCCATAATTTTTACCATAACTATTAACCGCATGGCTTCAAAATGCGGGATTGGCGCCTCAGTCTCAGGTTCTTACATCTACCTTGACATAAAAATGCAGTACAAAATTATTCTTTTAAGACAAATAATAAGTCTTAGGCACTTACCATATTATCAAATGATACATAAAGCATAAATAAACTCCGTCATGAAATCTGAGAAAGTTCATTTTAGTAAGTTGTGCGATCTCGGACCATGACATTATATAAGAACCTTGTCCGATTGGTAATGGTTCTGCATATTTTGAAAGTGGCAAATAGCTTCCACGCCCAATGACACCCGAAATGTCATTCAAATGAAATAAATCAAACGATATTCAAACTTGATGGCCTGGCAGTTAAATGGCGACATAAACGTCTCCTGCTGATTGAAATCCAGTAGTAACGTTTTATATAATGGTCAATAAACCAATAAAAACGCTTGATAAAAAAAGTTGACAAGAGGTTCGGAGATTATCATTCATAATCGGTCTGACAGCGTGATTTGATTGGTCAGGCGATTTTCTAGGTGACAGAGGCTACCCATCAATCGAAAACTATTATCATCGGAAGGAAATATTAGTAAAAGCGTTCGACTTACATGGTTTGGCTCTCCATTTTCCTGCCTGAAATAATTGAAAAATGAATAGAATTCGAAAACCACCATGTTGAATTCATTTCTACAGTAGAAATGGTAGGATCGATGCTGTCAGTCATGGAATTAATCGACTAATCGAATCATTTAGTCAGACCGGAAGTGAACTTTGAACTCCAATTTTGGCTGACATTTGTGTGAAGTTTTTATGATATTTGGCGACTCAAAAGTTGTAACTACAGCTTATTCTACAACCTTTCGTTGCCAACTAATTATTTTATCATTTTTACACGTTATTGGCCACAAATGTTTTTCAAAAGAACGCCGTTTAATATTGAATTGTAACTTCCTGTTGGAGCTCAGTGGGTGTACCCAGTGACCCGTCAGTTACTGTTAATCGTTCGGTAAAGGAGATGGAATTGAGCAATAAAATAATACTCTAAGATTGTCCATGAATTTTATCGCATAGTAAGGTAATCGAAGATTAATAGAAAACGGTATGATAGAATATGTCATGACCGCTTGATTTAGTCGACGGTTAGCGCAAAATTTATACTTTTAGCAAGTTATAAAGCAACTCACAGAAACAAAACCTGCATGAGGGTAAGTGACAACCTTGGCAACCTCCAACTTTTGATCTTGTGCTTCCTTGACGTTTGAGAGAGAGAGACAGAGAGAGAGAGAGAGAGAGAGAGAGAGAGAGAGAGAGAGAGAGAGAGAGAGAGGAAACTTTCTTGATAACTTTCTTTTATTGGGTGTCTATCAAAACTGTTATGGCAAACATGCTCCAAAAATGTCCCTCAAACTGCCTCTGTTGTGACCCTGATCATGACCTTGGTATGTGTAAATGACACTCCAATCCATATTGTTAGCCAGGAACCTTGTATAGATCTTCTAGCATCTTGGGAATAAATATTATCGTAAGATCATACGTATGACATCGTATAAATGCACAATGTATAAAAACGTGCGCTAAATTATGTCATGCGACAATCGCATGATAATCTCAGGATCAAGGTAATATATATGGTTAAGATACTTAGTGTATTGACAAGATTCTTTTCTTTCAAATTTAATGTTAACTTCCAAAGTTTAAGAATTTAGCGATTTAAATCCGTGAACAGATTCTAAATGTCAAATTTCCAGGCTCTTTGACTTCGGTGTTAGAAGGAGCACATTCACTTGGGGGTAATGATATTTAAAAGTTTGATGGAGGTCAATGAGATAGTGCTTCATGCAAAATAACACGGCTCTAGGCAAACTGGGCCAGGAGGGCTTTTGAAAAATAACATTTGATAAATCTTAGTTGTCAGTTGATCTTAATTCTTTAAGCTATTCTGAAGGCCCGCCTACGGAATATTTCTGCAAATTTTGGGGTGAATTGGTCCAATGGACTTCAGAAAAAACGATGTTTAAGAACGTTGCCGCGATTGATTGATTGGTGGAATGGGGTTTAATGCTACTTTCGAAAGTATTTCAATAATATCGCGGCGGCTGGAGCAAATAACAATTGATTACTGGTATTTCTCATACCAGTACTACCACTACATCCTTTCCTAGCCTCCAGCTGCAATCCCACTTAGGCCTACGATTATCCATAATAATCCACCTATTGGTGAGGGACAAGTGAAGAAAAGGATATGTGTCGCCGCCGGGGATCGAACCCACGACATCTGGATCGAACCCACATCCCATGATGACGTTGCCGCGAGGATAAAGATTTAGAAATTTAAAAAAGAGTTCAATACACCGATACCCCGTACATGCTATCAATGTTCTACGATTTCTCAGTGGCCCTTAATCCTTCACCTAAGAATAATTTGATCTTATAAGCCCGGTCCTGCCATGCCTACATTCTTATACGAATCAAGATTTCAAGAACAAGATCTGAGAAAGGGTCACCCAACGAAAAGATCATGCCTACCAAGTTTAGTCCAAATTTGCCCAGTGGTTTAAAAGGAATAGATTTCATGATTTCTTTTAGTGTGATTAGCGCAAGCCTGCCAAGCACAAATTTCAAATTTTCATGAGTAAGTTTTGAAAAGGGTCGCCTAAGGAACATTCTTGCAAAATTTGGTCCAAATTGGCTAAATGGTTTTGGAGGAGAAGATTTCTAAAGAAATATTCCATGGTTACCCTAAGACTCATAAGTCCGGTCCTGCCACGCCCATTGTTTTTTTTCAAATTAGAATTTTACAAACAAATTTTGGATAGGGTCGCCTTATGAACATTCCTGAAACACTTGGTCCAAATTTTCCAAGTAGTTCAAGAGGAGAAGACGGTCAAAAATGTTGACGAAGCACTAATGACGACGGAAAAATGAGTGATCCTAAAATCTCCTCGTGAGCAACGTGTGCTCAGGTGAGCTAAAAAGTCGTTCAGGGACAAAATATCGAGCCGATTAATTGATCTTGTGCTGTGCCATTGACCTTGTAGATATTTGAGTATTAGTTGAAAATGACCCTTCTGTTAATGATGGAGAACAAGTGTAACAGATTATTATAACAAGAGGACCATGATGGTCCTATATCGCTCCCCTGAGTATGATTGCTCTAGGCTTTATGATGTAATATTCAAAATATCAAAGCCCTACACCTTATCATTTTGAAGAAGAATATTTTTAAAGGTGTTCTCCTTTAATCCTAGATATAGTGAAAACCAAACCAAATTTCAAGAGTACTGTAATTCTTTAAAGTAATAAAGTAGAGGGTCATAGGCATTAATACATACCAAATATATATCAAAGCTCTATGCCTAATGGTTTAGAAAGAGAACATTTTCTATGATATCTTTCTTTTTGGATTGCACAGAAAAGGTCTTATTTTCAGGGTACAGTAATTCTATGAAGCATTTTAGTACAGGGTCAATAGGTATTATTACACAACAAATATCAAAGCTCTCGGCTTTTTGGTTTGGGAGAAGATTTTTATAGATTTCCTTATTTAAATCCAATTAAAATCAGGAATCGCACAGAAAAGGGCTAATTTTGAGAATACTGTAATTCTTTGAAGTATTTTGGTAGAGGGTCAAAAGATGATGATTTATACCACATATCAAAGCTCTAGGCCTCATGGTTTGGGAAAAGAAGATTTTTGAAGTTTTCCTTTTTTATTTCTATGTAAAATCAGGGATGGCAAAGAAAAGGGCTAATTTTCAGAACACGGTAATTCTTTGAAGTATTTTTGTAGAGCTTCAATAGATAATGATTTATATCAAAGCTCTCGGCCTTATGGTTTGGGAGAAGAAGGTTTTCCTTCTTTATTTCTATGTTAAATCAGGGCTCGCACTTAAAAGGGCTAATTTTCAGAATACGATAATTCTTTGAAGTATTTTGGTAGAGCTTCAATAGACGATGATTTGTACCAAATATCAAAGCTCTAGGCCTTACGGCTTGGGAGGAGAAGATTTTTTTTAAGTTTTCCTTCTTTATTTATTTGTAAAATTAAGAATCGCACAGAAAAGGGCTTCTGTTCAGAATACAGATATTCTTTGAAGTATTTTGGTAGAGAGTCAATAGATGATGATTTGTACCAAATATCAAAGCTTTATGCTTTACGGCTTGGGAGGGGGAGATTTTTTAAGTTTTTTCACTCCGTTGCCATGGCAGCCAGAGTTCTTCATGGGGTTCAATTCTTTGAAGTATTTCGTAAGAGCATGACATAAGGAAAGTTTCTGTGAAGTTTGGTTGAAATTCCATGGTGAGTTTAGGAGGAGAAGATTTTTGTGTAATTGTGAACGGACGGACGGAGGGATGGACGCCGGACGATCACCGATCATAATAGCTCCCCCTGAGCACGAAAGGTGAGCTAAAAATCCATGCTCCGGTGTAGGAGATATACTCGTAATAAGCTCAAATTTTATGTTTGATCTGCAGTTGTGACCTTGTAGAAATTTGCATATCTACTCATGATGACAAGTTAATATGAAATCCATACATTCTTGAGTTTTTGACCCGGAAAAATTCGGCAGGAGTGAAGCGATAACGCACAAACTAGGACTCGTCATAGTTACAACCTTTATCTGGCTCAACTCAAAAGTGTTCAACAAAAAGACAAGTTTTAGTGTAATAATATTCGTGTTGGAGGGAAATTCGCTGGTTAATTTTTCATGTAAAGTGTTGTTTTTTTTATCAAAGGTTTGAATTTCGACCTCGTACTAATAATATGGTCATTACCAGACGTGCCTGCTCACAACAAATATGAGCATTGTATGTTAATTAGTATTCGAGTCGTAAGTATATATAATTTTTAGGGGACCGACCGACCCGAGTACACAATGTGCACACGATCTTTCGACGCAGTTACGTGAACAAAATCAAAAGATTTATATATCTTTACAATGCTTGATTTAATATCAACTTGAACCAAGTAGACAGGAATGGTATCAAATACGGAAATACAAATATTGTACAAAATTATTTCATAGCACAAAATACAATAATAAACAAATAAGTCGATCCGTTATCCAGGAAACCCTGCCTAACCTTTGACATGCTGAATAAAATCCGCTGCATAATTGCATACAAATCAAAGGGCTTGTAGAACTGGATGCATTTATTTCGGGTTATTAATCATATTCAAAATTTATCGTATAATCAACTTGGGTTTAAAAATGACAAGCAGGAGGTGTAGACTAAAATAAGACTGCACTTATGTGCAGCCTGATCTTTGTCTAAACTTCCTGCCACAACAGGAATATTCCGGGCTCAGCATGACAAGATTTAAATGACGTTACTTTTTGGCGTGAGAAAATTAAAATATTTTGATGACGTTATTGTTTGAAAATTCAAACATTTTGATGAAGTCACTATTGTCTGATCATAGCTACACCCCCACCCTCAAGAAAAAAAGCATTGAAACATTATTAACAATGGCGAATTAGCTTGTTTCAAGAGATCTCTTCATTATCCACAATTTTTTTCTAATCATAAAGTACAAATTATACAGGTTCTATCGACTAAAATGTGTAATCTGCAACTTGTTTAAATTTGAACTAGTCTAAAAACAAGTCTTCTGGTAATGAGTTAAAGTATAAAAAAACAGTTGTAACTATGTCACTTTTAACAGCTTTTTAAGATAATGTCTATCTATTTTTGTAAATTAGGAAGATATTTATTCTTGAAAATATCAATATTTTGTCATTTAGATAGGTTTTCCTGCATAACGGATCAATTATATACATTTCACAAGACGTCGACGACAGTAATGTAATGATGTAAAATAATGCCACGAATCGGCAAGATCACAGTTAAACAAAAAGACAAGACTCTAGACGACAACTTATACCCGCTATTTCTATCTGACCACGCCCACTGGAAATCGACATGGCGGTTTGACTGAGGTATAATTTTATAAATGGTGTTGTCTGGAACATGAAATTATGAACATATCGTTGGTTGGCGACCTAAACGTGCCAATGAACGTGTCAATGATACGCACAATATAGGGCATTTGATTGCAAATGTTGAAATCAAAATCCCTCCTATACGTGGAGATCTGCTAGCACACATTCACGAAAAATTCTTTCAGCTTCGATGTATGCTAATTGTACGAACTTATTTCAATCACATTAACCCATTAATACACAATAACGCCATCACGAGATATACGATCATGTTTTTTTGTTTTTTTTTTATAAAAGATAAATTGCTAGAACTTTTCCCTTTCCCACAATGTTTTACCCTATTCAGAACCTTTTTTCCCAAAATTTTGACCTTGAATTGTCGTCTACAACTTCTTTCAATTTGAAACAAGCTGTCGTCTAGTAATGGGTTACAGTAACGATTTAGTTTGAAATATATATATAAATATATATATATATACCGTTGTCTGCTCACAGCTTTTTCTTCAATCTAATCAATATAAGTGATATTACACCAGTGATGCAAAGACTAATAAGAATAAGTAAACGTAGACTCAAACCTTTGTCACAAAATTTAGAACCTCCAACCACAAGCCAAAACATGCACATGACCTTCCCATTCAAATATAACAATTAACATACAATTTTGAATTGATTTTCATATGATTTTATGTTTAGTTTCGTCTATCAAAAACGAGCGATCTGATTGGTCGAAAAAATTATTCATACTTCCATGAAGAAAATTTTTAGCACGCAGCTATTTTGTATGCTTTCGCACAAAATAGTTCCATAAAAAAAGGTATTAATTCTTTTACCTTTTGTCAGTCAATGTCATTACGTTGTAAGAAATGAATAGAATATTTTTTGTTTTCATGGAGGTATGAACCAAAAACACCTAATCACACTAATGTATGAATCCGCTTCGCGCATTCATGCAGTGTGATTAGTTTTTTCGGTTCATATCTTCATGAAAACAAAAAATATTCTCTTCATCTCTTAAATAACAATTAACATACAATTTTCATTTGATTTTCATATAACTATCTAATACAAGAGACATTTATAAGGAGACTTCAATGTACGGCTTCATTCATGTTTCTTGAAGTAAACATGACCAGTAGTTGACAAGTTAGACACTTTTTTTCTTAATGGACACATATATTAAACTTAAAACTGCAATGGAAACAATATTCAGTGCTTTTGGGAGTAAATCTTCAAAAAAGTTTCTACTAAAGCAAGACATGAAATTGTTTCAAAGTTATTCACTAGTTTGAATGGTGTGATCCAGAATTACTACCATGACTTGGCATTGAAGCAAGATTTTTTATCCTTTCGATAAGTTCATACCTTTTTTATCCCGCCCCCCCCCCCAAAAAAAAAAATAAAATGTCAGTCTTTGAAAAATGTAATAAATGGAATAAAGAACACTGTAACTCTATAAATCCTTTTTGATAGAAACAACAAGAATTTTACGACCCTGAAAAGTAATGTAAATAAAACCATGGAGGATTTTTCCACCAAATGATTTCTCTCGGCTTCATGACGTGTATTTCACAATTAACTCTAGCGTTGAATTTTCGTCTGAAGCCACTTTCTGATTGACACTGTCTATAAACAAGATGACCATGATGACCTTAATCGCCTACCTGAGTCGTTTGCTAATTAAAGTATCTTTTGGATAAAAAAAAGAAAGAAAGAAAAAGATCCGACTGAGTCAAATAATTACAACAAGTTTCATGAGGATTGAGCCACAAATGTGAATTTTAGCGTGTAAACAAAGAAATTTTTACAAAGGCCTCTTTTTCAATGGTTTCCAATAGAACCTTTCCACTTTCAAGGGGTTCATCCTTATGTTCTTTCAGTTATTAAGCTCAAGCTTAATGGAATTTGAGCCAAAACTATGGCCTTTAGAGTGTAAACAAAGAAATTGTCAATAAAGTCCATTTTCCGATGTTTTCGAATAGAACCTTCCCATAATCAATAGGATTCATCATTATGACCTAATAAATATTTTTTCCCTAGTTTCATTAAGAATGGACAAAAACTGTGGCCTCCAGAGTGTAAACACTTAAAATTATTGACACACGACGAACGACAAATATCCAAGGACAACAAAAGCTCATCAGGAGCACGTCGTGCTCTGGTGAGCTAAATAATATCACTTTGTCATGACTTATATCTTAAATTTAAATACCGCACTTCATCATGCATGTAATATCACTAATACTACGGTAGAAAGTAAAGTCGCTGTAAAGCTGTATAATGTTGAAGCCCCTGATGAATCATTCTCGGCATACTTTATAATACCCGCCACCACCGTAGGGGCACATTTACCGATCTACAAACAAAAAATGGATTCATGATATATATCTGGTAGAAGATAAACGTACATATTTGACTCATCAAGCGAAAGAGAACAATCGGGGTTATAGGGACCACTCTTAACCTATTACCAGACGACAACATTTTAGACTGGTTTAAATACAAAGAAGTCGCTGACAACAATTTTTTACTTGATGGAATTTTAAAAATCTCTGTCTTTCGGGATAGAAGACATTGTGAATAAAACAAAAATTGCTTGTAACACGTCATTTCTTTATTTCCACAATGTTCTTGAAGTTTTTTCTATAAGGGATGTAAAAATATGGGATCGGGTGGGAATGGGTTAAATTAGAAAATTGTCGACCAATGTCAAACAGCACACTCGGCCAATATTTTCCTCATGTCCTAGATGGTCCTTTTTCGCGTGATGTGACATCAATATTCAACCTGTCATGCAAAACTGTCCCATTCAACAAATACATGAAAAGTATGGCCTTGATAAGTGATATTGACCTCAAAAGATGACCTTGACCTTACAACAAGTGACGCCTATCAATGTTAGGAACCGTTGTTGGACTCACATCAAATCTGTTCAAAATTTATTTAGTCCTTCTAGACAACATTTCAAAGTGATTGGTTTGGAAAATAGAAAACAATGTAAGAAAAGGCGAAATTTCTTGTTTTAAGTAATTTCTACATTTTCCCACAAAGTTTTCCATATTCAAATTTCTTCAGGGCGTCAAAAAGCGGAACTGTATGATCAGTGGTATTGTATGGTCAGTGGTTAAACAAGGGTGCCATTGGCCCTGAAGCGCTCATCTGAGTTGGTGGTAACGAATGACCAAAATCGCACAAGTGACTCATTTTTTCCATTTTTACCTAAATTCCGCCTTGTACATATCACGAAGAAATACCGTTTTAACCAAGTTTTTAAGATATTAAAGCCATTAATAAGCCCTACCTCTACACTCCATACGAATTGGTTCAAAGGTTTAACCTAGTGACCTACTTTTCTACCCAAAATGACAAAATTTCGGGCTTGTCCTAAATATCAAAAAGACAATCATTTTGATAAAATATCAAGGTATTTAAGCCTAGAAAATAGCTTCTAGCGTGCATACAAAGTATTCTGAAATTTGACCTAGTGACCTACTCTCTGACCCCACGTGACCACATATCAAACTTGATTCAGATATAACAAAGACACATATTCTGACAAAATATCATGACATTAGAGAGTGCACATTCCAGAGTTATTTCTACGATTTGACCAAGTAACCTATTTTTAACCCCGTATGACCCAATATCGAAGCTGACTTTAATGAAGTCAAACTTTCTGACCAAATATCAAGACATTCGAGGCAAAAATGTACCCTCAAGAGTGCACATAATATCTTCCCCCCCCCCCAAGATTTAACTTAGTGACCTAGTTTTTAACCTCCTGTGACCGAATATCGGTCTTGTCTGAGGTTTCGTGGAGACAAAAAAATCTAACCAAGTTTCAAGACATTGGAGGAAAATTGTGGCCTTATAAGTGTCGATGAGATGTTGGCGACGGGCGATAGATGGCAGATGGTGGACGCCGGACGTGACTTGATCGCAACTCACATAAAACACTTCAGATGAGCTAATAATCTTGCAGATTGTTGACAGGGTTTTGTGGAAACTTGAAAGTATTTAGTCTCAATTTACATGCAAAAACAAAGAAACAAACAGTTATAATGATAATTATAAAAACATGCAGCTATATTGTCAAGCTAGTGCTTTAACCCATTCCCACACGGTGACGCTTTTAAACGCCTCTCAAGGTAAAAGTTTTCGAGAACATTGTGGAAAATGAAGAAATTGCTTGTGACAAGCAATTTGTCATTATCCACAATGTTTTCTACCACAATAGACAAAGATTTCATTAACTTTTAATTGTCGCCTGCAATTTCTTTGAATTTGGACTGGTCTAAAATTTCATTATGTGGGAATGGGTTAACCTATTTCCAGTCGACAACATTTTTGGATGGTCCATACTGAAAGAATTTGCAGACGACAATTAAAAATGCATTAAAACTAAAAATAGGTGCCAATTATGGCAGAAAACGTTGCAGTGAAATGTTCAACAATTGCTTATTACAAGCAATGTATACTTTTCTCACATTGTTTATGAAAGGTATTTTCCTTCAGAGCAAATAATGCGTTTAATCTGTTTACCTCTCCCAAACAACTCTTTATTTCTATGATGCGGTGATACAAAATCGGACAGTAAAACTTTGCATGTTGTTATAATGTTTGTACTACAGTAGTAAGATATCAATTTGTATATCTAAACACCAAACATGCTTATTTGGTAGTTTTTTTTGCGATTGGAGAACTTATATTTACTTACCGGACAATCGTCTTTCGGCGTATCGGCGGCATCAGATGGCTGCAAAGGAAATTCATTTAACTAAAATACACTGACATACCGAGAATGGCCTTTACATCGAAATAGGTCCAGATATAGTGGACGACTTTGATTTCAAAACGTTCCTTTACATCGAAAATGGTCAAAATAAAGTGGACGATTTTGATTTCAAAACGTTATTGTAACACAATAAGCCATTTATAGACAAAGATATTTGATCAGAATTCTCTGAGTCCTTGCGTAACATTTCTAACATGTTCACATGAGTGCCAAGTATAGACTTGGTTCAGCCACTGCAATTGCACAGTCTGATCAGACTGCATAGTGCACTCTGTTGATAGCTACTGATTCCAAGGTTTTTCTAAAAATGCGATCAGCCAAAATTCTTACTTCACTGTGTGGCTGATCAGGCTGCTAAATGTTTGTCCCTAACCCATAACCAGACGACAAAACTTAGACTAGTTCAAATTGAAAGGAGTTGCAAACGACAATTTAGAGTTGATGAAAATTTAGTGGGTTTTCCCCAACTTTCTTGGTTATTTCAAGCAATTTACTTCATTTTCCACAATGTTTTTCCCAATAGTTTTCCTTGGAGGGCATACAAAAGCATCATTGTGTAGAAATTGGTTAATGTACATAGGAAAAGGTTTGAATGCCATGCACTGGCTCATTTGTTCAAGCAATTTTCAATTTTCTTCATTATCCAAAATGTTTTCTTCCCGAAAAGACTTTTTTTTTATAAAAGTTAATCAACTACAAATTGTTATCTGCTACGTCTTTGAATTTGGACCAGTCTAAAATTTGCCATGTAGTAATGGGTTAAAGTAACTTTAGTTCAGTATCTACTTAAATGAAGCATAATGAAGATTCTGATTAGACTATGCTGATACAAAGCTGATCTGATTCTTTACTTTGAGCATATGTTTAAGTCAAGTCTATGCGCAATTATTCTATTCACATAAACAGTATTTGTCAAGTGAATTTATATGTGTTATAAACGTTTAATTGTGCCTATTGCTTAGATAACAGAGCTTGCTTGCTCGAAATATGATTGAAACATTATTCGATCTGACGATATCGGTTGGAAAGATGTCTGATACGATATCGAAAGATAAAGATCGCGCCTTTCCTACAAAGCCCTGTATAACAAGATCCTTCACAGAGGGGCTAGGCTTCTAGGATAAGTTCTCGTCACAAAGGTTTTAGAATGAACCGGCTGTGACAAAAATGACTTACTTACTGTACTAAAATGTCTAAAGTTTCGCCACCGTGGTCAAAGCGCAGTTGGTAGCGCGTGGGGACTCTTTATCATGAGTTCCAGGGTTTGATCCCCGGTCGAGGCATATACATGTTTTTCGACGTATGCCTTACGCCAATAGGTGGATACTCGTAAACCTAAGTGAGATAAGAGATGGAGGCTCGGAAAGGATGTAGTGGTAGTACCGGTGTGAGAAATACCAGGAATCTATGGGTTGGTGCTCCAGTCGCCGCGATATGACTGAAACACTGTTAGAAGTGCATTAAACCTGGTTCAAACAAACTGAAACTTCTATTCTATGATGATTGCTCTATGAAAAGGATATTCCCACTACATTAAGCGCTACCACAATCTCTCTAATGTAAGCGTAAAGTAAAAGACATAAAGCCCTTACCTTAACCCTTTCCCGTTCAAATACTGGATTTTACGTTCCTGTGATTTTATACTAGAGAAAACATTGTGGAAAAGAAGAAATTGCTTGTAACAAGCAATTTCTCCTTTTTCCACAATATTTTCTACCACATAGGATGAGTTAATTTCAAATTGCATCCAGTCGTCATTGTCGTCTGCAACCTCTTTCAATTTGGACTAGTCTATAATTTCCAAAAACAGGAAAGGGTTAATTAAGTTAAAACATCAAGTGCACATTGTCAATAGCTTTGATAACATTATAATTGTAAAATCTAGATACCTTTGGCCATATATAGTTTAGAAAATAACGAACATTAAAATTTGAGACTTAACCCACCCCTTTTTCCGTGTCAAGGTCTCAGATAAAAATCCGTAAAAATCTTGGCCTTATTTCCATATGCTCGCCAAGCGGAAAACATACCAACACAGAATCTAGAAACACTAATTGCTGATTATGTGTGTTTAACGAGCCAAAGTTAACTGTACATTCACATTGCTCCCCGTTTTCAAATGTGATTGAATTTGAACCTAGATTGATATCTTAGGGGAAAACGTAACTAAAAATTTTGAGGACGTTTCGGCAAAAAATGTAGGCTCTACAGTGCAAACAAGGTCTTTACATACGGCTCTTGATGACGACATCACGGCGTGATCACAAAAGCTCACTTTGAGCACATTGTTCGCAGGTGAGCTAAAAGATGAAATTTATATGCATTTTTCTTTAATCTACGTTAAGGCTTTTCTCCGATTCAATCTAGAGGAAACCTTTTCCGAATACACGTTTACGAGCCGTTTGAAAATGGATTTTAGAAAAATTTGTTCATTCGAGTAATAAATTTGTTCGTGTGTCTTCCATGAAATAACTGCTTACCCATTCCCACAAAATCCCTCATTTTTACGCCCCTCAAGAAAAAAGCTTCAGAAAACATTGTGGAAAATGAAGAAATTGCTTGTTTCAAGCAATTTCTTTATTGTCTACAATGCTTTCTATCCAAAAGACGAAAACAAAATTGTCGTCAAAAGCTTCTTTGGACCAGTCTAAAATTTTATTGAGTGGGAATCGGAAAAAACGATGAAAAAAAGCCACTACTCTGTAAATTCAAAACAATTTAATTGCGAGTCTGAAATGTAATAAATAAAGGATGAAATTCGTTGGAATGCATTGAAAATAACTAAGTAAGAACTGGTGACCATATCAACATTTAAAGTTCGTCTTTAAATTTTATACGTACTTTGTCTGGGTACTCGATGGTGTGAACTTTGTTCATATCAGCTGAACTTAATAGTAATCGTTTAGTTTCACCGTTTGGCCATTGAACAAATAATTCTTTAGGGCTGTCACTACCGAGTCCAATATGAGCGTATGGTTCCATTTCGCACAAATATCCGGAGCCACCATCGATCACATGTAAATGGGAAATCCCCCTATTGGTCAATATTTTAACTGCAGCGCCCCTAGCAGGCGCACCCTGTCTTGTTTTCGGGTAAATTCTAATCCAATTGTTTCCGTTTCCATTAGAATGTAACACTTTGTATAATTCTAACGATTGTGAATTTCCTTCTCCGTGAGAAACGAGGAGTTCGAGTTTGCCATCTCCGTCAAAGTCGGTGACCGCCGCTCCAGTTCCGTACCCATTCGGTTCCGCGGCAGGTCCTAGAGGGATTTCCACGATGATTACATCTCTTTTATCTGGTTTCACTGTGAACAGTTTGTTTGGGGCTTCTCTTCCATAACGTATATTATTCTGGAATATTTCTAGATTCCCATCGTTGTCGAAGTCAGCGGCAATAACGGTTCTAATCGGTGTTGGTTTCATGTACTCTGAATTTTTGCCTCCTTGGTCTTCGAATTTAGGTATCAGATTATTGTCATTAGTGTTCGGTTGTTGGAGGAACAGTCTGTGTGGTCCACGCCAATTTCCGTAGGCAAGATCAATTAAACCGTCTTTGTTAAAATCGCCCATTGCAATACCACGGACGGTATTCGTTTCATCTGCAACCCCCGCTTTATGCGCAATATCTATAAATGTACCATTGCCTCTGTTCATAAATAGATAGTTATCGCCATCATCTGAACCCCTGTAACTTCCCTCGTTACCGAAGAATATATCGGATCGCCCTTGGTGCCCTAGGATAGGCCCGACTACAATACCTCGTCCACCTGAAGAAATAATACACATCGTAGATTGGCAAGCAAAATGCCGTAAATACAGCGTTATTCAAGCTGCAGTTACGAGAATTCGCTCGCCTTCAGACGACAATACTTCCTTTACAGCCCGTAGCTAACAATAACCTCGTAAAATTAGATTATAAAATGCCAGTCAAACACGCGCAGGAATATTTCCATTGATGCCATTTCCATTATCTGATTTGACAGTGAATAGTTTCGAGCTCTGACTGAAAGTGATGTAAGGTATCGTTCGAAAATATATAAGGTAAATAAAGTGATAGTAAAGTTTTAACAAAAAAATGAGTTATATATAAACTACAAATGTAAAACTTCAGCAGATTGTTACGATATGCTTAAATACCATTCAATGGAAAATAAGGAAACCCTTTTTATAAATCATTCCGATCGGACATTAGGCCAGTTCATCGGCTATCTCTTGGAATTGTTTAATTGTTAGAGGAGTAGAGCGATAATATAAGTTTTATTAACATTCTTCTGGATTGAATTATAGACCTTTTGGGTAGAGATTCATCAAGGGAACATTCCTTCAAAGTTTCAGCTTGGTCGGTGTGCGAGTTTACGAGAAGACTTTAAAGGGAAAAGACTGGTCGCCGCTGTCTATAAAAATACCGATAGACCAATCATATCATCTAGTACGAAAGTGACTTTTGAACTCCGCCATTGTTCAGCATTTATGTGAAGCATTTTGTTTGTGTGGCGAATTACACGAAGTGCCTACAGATTATTCAAGCTGTAGTTATGACGTTTGACTTGCATCAATCATTTTAATTTTGTATACATTATATTGGCCATAAATTTAACAAAATAACGCCCTACAATAAGTAAGACGAACCTTCTGTCAGAATCAGATGGCAGGGCTAGTGAACGTCAATTTGCCAAGCGTGGCTGTCAATCAAATACATGTAATCAATTGATCAATGAAATTATTCATATAGACCAGAAGTGAGTTTCGAATTGCGGCATCGGTCGTCATTTTTGGTACGGTCCTTTGTTGGCTTGGGTACTTAAACGTCGTAACTACAACTTCAACAAGCTGTAGTTTCGGAGTTTAATTCGCTAACCAACCATTCTACTTTTATTTTACATGCTACTTACCATAAGTAATGATACATAATAACGCGGTTTAAATTCGAAGTAGGACTTCCTATAGGAGCAAATAGGCGGGACCAAAGGAACATGTGGGCGGGGCCAGCAATTGATTAACAGCCTCAGTGGCCTTCTGCAAGTGAGGCCCAAAATTGCGGCATATAAAGTGTAAACTGTGAAATTGTCATAACGACTGTTTTATCTGTTTTTTTTTTTGTTGTTGTTGTTTTGTTTTGTTTTTTTCAAACAAACGGTCAGATTTTGATGTCATTCCTTATGACCTCGCACGTTTCCTTTACAATGGAGCCTCATCGTGTTAACTCAACTTAACTGTAAATTTATCATTAAACATATATCACGTGGTTCGGGCAGAACCTTCTCCTTATCAAAAAGGTTATTTTCAGAACTTTCTGACTACTTTTCATCAAAAAAGGACCCCAATAGACCAATCGCTGGCCACGCCTACCGACTCCGACAGGAAATTCCGGTTCGGGTTTTAACGGCGTTATTTTGTTAAATCTATGGCCAATAGCGAGCTATAAGTAAGAAGAATGGTTGGTTGGCGACCTAAACGTCGTAACTACAGCTTGAAAAAGCTGTAGTTACGACGTTTAAGTCGCAAAACTAACAAAAAGGGTTCACCGAAATAGCAGTCAATGGCTGAGTTTAACCAGAACTTCCAGTCTGAATGATTGACTTCACTGGTCGATCTATTATTTGATTGACAGTCGCTATTGGTCAGTTGTTGCCTCAAGACTTTAATCAGTAAAATATTCATTAACGATCGTTTTCCGGTCTTGTTACATTGACGTTCATCATTAAGACTTGACAACAAACATTCAAAGAACACAAAAGCTTACAACATGCTCAGGTGAGCTAAACACCTCAGTTAAATAACATATCGGTTTCTTTGGCATGAAAAAAGAAGGTTCAGGGCGCAAACGTTAACTTACCTGTACTTTTATCTATACCAGCCTGAGGTCCATAATTACGCAGAACTACTTTTCCACTGACGGATTCGTCCATTTCTATCAAAGCGAAGCGACCTGCAATAACAAAATATCGACCCTGCATTCACTATGACAAAACGCTCGCTTACGTTTAATCCGTTATTAGACGACAACTTTCTAGATTGGTCCTTATTCAATGAATTGATCAAACGATTGAATGGTGTTTAACGCCTCTTTAACTAGCTAAAGCACCTAATAGTGGATTTCTGGTACATCTCGCACCAGTACTACCTATGTATCCTAAACGATTTATGGTTTACGATTATCCACCCATTGGTGAGAGACAAAATGTCGGAAAGGATATGTGCTGCCGCCGGAGATCGAACCCATGACACCCCATGATTGACGATTTGGAGGATGATGCACTACCAACTGCGCCATGGCGGCGGCTCCATATTTAAAGAAGATTGAGACGACATTCTTAAGTTGATGATCTTAGATTTCTCTTAGTTTGATAAGTCCCACCTGTCATGCCCATCTTTCAAAATTTCAAGTGCAAGTCTTGAAAAGGGTCAGCCAATTAACATTCTCGCGAAGTTTGGTACAAATTGGACCGATGCGGGAGCAGAAAATTTTGAGGGATTTATTTCATGATTTCACAATATCTGATAAGCCTGAACCTATCATGCCCTCAATTTTTTCACGAATCAGAATCTAAAAAACAAGAGGACCATGATGGTCCTAAATCGATCCCCTGAGTATGATGGTTCATGGCTTTATGATATAAACAAAATGGCAAAGCCCTCTGTCTTATTATTTTGGAGAAGATGTTAACAGATTTCTCTTTAATCCTAGGAATATTGATGATTCCACCATATAGCACTAATTCCCTGAATATGGTAATGCTTTGAAGTATAGACATCAATACATACCAAGTATAAAAGCTGTAAGCCTAATGGTTTAGGAGAAGAAGGTTTTCAAAGAGATCATTATTTATTCCTAACTAAAATTAGGGATTACATATAAAAGGTGCAATTTTTTAAGTAATTTGGTAGAGGGTCAATGGCTGATGATATGTACCAAATATCAAAGCTCTAGGCTTTATGGTTTGGGAGAAGAAGATTTTCAAAGATTTCCTTCTTTATTCCTTTGTTAAATCAGGAATCGCAAAGAAAAGGGCTAATTTTCAGAATACAGTAATTCTTTGAAGTATTTTGGTAGAGGGTCAATAGATGATGATTTGTACTAAATATCAAGGCTCTAGGCTTTATGGTTTGGGAGAAGAAGATTTTTAAAGATTTCCTTCTTTATTACTATGTAAAATCAGGGATCCCCCAGAAAAGGTCTAATTTTCAGAATAGGTTAATTCTTTGAAGTATTTTGGTAAAGGGTCAATAGATGATGATTTGTACTAAATATCAAAGCTCTAGGCCTTATGGTTTTGGAGAAGAAGATTTTAAAAGATTTCCTTCTTTATTTCTATGTAAAATCAGGGATCCCCCAGAAAAGGGCTTATTTTTAAAATACAGTAATTCTATGGAGTATTTTGGTAGAGGGTCAATAGATGATGATGTATACCAAATATCAAAGCTCTAGGCCTTATGGTTTGGGAGAAGAAGATTTTTAAAGATTTCCTTCTTTATTTCTATGTAAAATCTGGGATCATTAAGAAAAGGGCTAATTTTCAGAATACAGTAATTCTTTGAAGTATTTTGGTAGAGGGTCAATAGATGATGATGTATACCAAATATCAAAGCTCTAGGCTTTATGGTAGGGAGAAGAAGATTTTAAAAGATTTCCTTCTTTATTTCTATGTAAAATCAGGGATCATTTAGAAAATGGCTAATTTTCAGAATAAAGTAATTCTTTGAAGTATTTGGTAGAGGGTCAATAGATGATGATGTATACCGAATATCAAAGCTCTAGGCTTTACCGTTTGGGAGAAGAAGATTTTTTTAAGATTTCCTTCTTTATTTCTATGTAAAATCAGGGATCAATAAGAAAAGGGCTTATTTTCAGAATACAGTAATTCTTTGAAGTATTTTGGTAGAGGGTCAATAGATGATGATTTGTACTAAATATCAAAGCTCTAGGCCTTATGGTTTCGGACAAGAAGATTTTTAAAGATTTCCTTCTTTATTTCTATGTTAAATCAGGGATTGCCAAGAATCGGGCTTATTTTCAGAATATGGTAATTCTTTGAAGTTTTTTGGAAGAGGGTCAATAGATGATGATGTATACCAAATATCAAAGCTCTGGATCTTATGGTTTGGGAGAAGAAGATTTTAAAAGATTTCCATCTTTATTTCTATGTATAATCAGGAATCATTTAGAAAAGGGCTAATTTTCAGAATACAGTAATTCTTTGAAGTATTTTGGTAGAGGGTCAATAGATGATGATTTGTACTAAATATCAAGGCTCTAGGCTTTATGGTTTGGGAGAAGAAGATTTTTAAAGATTTCCTTCTTTATTACTATGTAAAATCAGGGATCATTAAGAAAAGGGCTAATTTTTAGAATACGGTAATTCTTTGAAGTATTTTGGTAGAGGGTCAATAGATGATGATATATACCAAATATCAAAGCTCTAGGCTTTACCGTTTGGGAGGAGAAGATTTTTTAAGTTTTTTCACTCCGTTGCCATGGCAACCAGAGTTCTTCATGGATTTCAATTCTTTGAAGTATTTAGAAAGAGCATGACCTAAGGATCATTTCTGTGAAGTTTTGTTGAAATTCCATGGTTAGTTTAGGAGGAGAAGATTTTTTTGTAATTGTGAACGGACGGACTGACGGACGGACAGACGGACGGACGACGGACGATGACCGATCACAATAGCTCCTCCAGAGCACTTCGTGCTCAGGGGAGCTAACAAGTTTTGAAAAAGGGTTAGCCGAGGAACATTCCTGCCAAGTTTAATTCAAGTCAAATGGTTTAGGAGGAGAATATTTTTAAAGAATTATTCAATGATTCCCCAAGTCTGATAAGCCCGGAACTTCTATACCAACATTTTACTAGAATCAAAATTCACGAACAAGTTTTGAAAAGGGTTATCTAACGAACCTTCCTGTGAAATTTGGAACCAAATACCCATTGAATTGGGGGATGTGTTTAGCCCACTGCTGTAGGACACGATGTTTAAAAAAATGTTGAGGACGGACGACAGAGTAATCCTAAAAGCTCCCTTAGAACACGTTGTGCTCAGGTGGGCTAAAAAAGGACCTTAACTAAATCATATTTTATTTGAACTCATTAAAACCGTTTCAATGAGACAATAATTCTATCGAGATCGTAGAACATAGAATTGAGTGAGAATTCTGCGATAACTCATGGATGCAAGCAAATCGATACATCATAACCATGCCGTAAAAATGTATTAACCCTAGTCATGCTGTATAAAGTACCTTACTAAAATGCTGTCAAATGAAAGGGCCGAAAGCACTGATAGAACTTGTCGCTAAAAAATCAGTATTTCTTTAAGAAAACAACATCATAAATAACTCTGGCAGGAAAAGTACAAGCAGGAGGTGTAGACTAAGATCAGCCTGCACATAAGTGCAGTCTGGTCTTAGTCTACTCCTCCTGCCAAAACCGGAATATTCCGGGATCAGCATGACAAGGGTTAAGGGACCATTTCCATCAACGACCACTTTTTGGTCGTCCCTTAAGTGGTCACTTAATACAAGTTTGACTGTATCCACATACCTTTTCCGTTCCCCGAATATGTGGCCAACACAAACGCATATTTCCCGTCTCCATTTCTGTCAAGACATGCCACCGATCGTCCGGCATATCGTCTGGCGTCTAGATCACGGTTGACAGCGTCACTGTACAGGTCCTCGTAACGTCCATTACGCCATTTAAAGATCTTGTCGCCATAATTTGCCTCGCCAGAGTAGGCGTCGTTTGTATTCAAAAAGTAGATCTCCTCTTTCCCATCGCCATCTATATCACAGGCTGCCACTCCTAAGCAATGACATTTATTCTTTCAGAAACGAATTTTCTAAATAATTACCAAACAAAAGCCCTGCATAAATATTGCTTTTGTGAAACATTGTAAGAAAAGGAGAAATTGCTTGTCACAAGCAATTTCTCTTTTTCTCACAGTGGTTTTTCTTAGATATACCAAAGATATATTTTCAGTTTAATTATACTTTAAAATATCGTATATAATTTCTTGCAATTTCGACTAGTCTAACATTGTATAGCCTTGTAAATGAATTGATTAACTGACATAACAGGCCTAGTGCACCAGAACACTCGGTGCAATTCTAAGATCTATCCTATTGACATGTCATATTTCGATGATGGCACAGTCATTATTTTAATGATAAATTTAACACGGCGTGTTTTTTTTTTAACACGAATTACCTTCTTTTCGAGATTGTGACGTTGACATTTACCCAAGAACCTGATCATTGACAAACTCGGTTTTAGTACCAAGAGAAAGTCGTCCCACAGAAAATTCAAAAGTAGATCATAAAAACCAACCACTTTCCATTCCAAGACTATGGCTCATTCAAAGAATTTTCGCTGTAGACAAACATGGCATATATCTTGATAGATTACACATCAATCAAGAGGATCCTGATGTTCCTAGATCGCTCACCTGAACTGTCTGCTGTTAAAAAAATGCAATAAGAGACAAATAACTATAATCAGTTTCATGAAGATTGAGGCAAAACTGTGACTTCTATATTGTAATCAAATAAATTGTCATTATGGCCACTTTTCCTCTGTTATCCTACTGAACCTTCCCATAATCTATAAAGTTCATCTCTATGACCTCACAAGTATCCTGACCAAGTAACATGACAATTGAGCCAAAATGTTGACCTCTAGAGCATTAACAAACAAGAGGGCCGTTGGCCCTGGGGCGCTCACCTGAGATAAAAGCTCTTTTTCTTTCAACAGTCTAATTTCATGTTAAGGTTAGGATTATGAAACAAGTGGGCCACAATTACATATAAAGACTATGAACCTGGGGATCCAAAAGTCTATATTACAAATTCCAAGGCTTTAGTGCTGATTTGAAAGAAGGAAAAAACTTTTTCCATGGGTTATAATTTCAGAAATAAGAAAGAAGTCTGTGAACTGATGCTTTATGCCTATACCCCCCCCCCCCCCCGCGGAGTCCCTAGGATCATGATTTTAGCTATTTTGTAAGAGATCAATAAACTGATGCTTCATGCAAAATATCAAGGCTCTACGCCTTCTGGGTCAGGAGGAGAAGATTCTTAAAGATTATTTTGAAATCTCACTTTTGTTGCCATGACAACCAGAGTTTTTAACGCATTTCAATTATTTTAGCTAATCTTAACGGGGACCACCTAAGGAACATTTCTGCAAAATTTGGTTCAAATTGGCACTGTGAATTGGGAGGAGATGTCATTTAAAAAATCGTTCTTTATTTCTATATACCCCCCGGGCTCCGCCCTTGGGGACCCGAGGATCATGATTTTAGCTATTTTGTAAGAGATCAATATACTGATGCTTCATGCAAAATATCAAGGCTCTACGCCCTATGGGTCAGAGGGAGAAGATTTTTAATGATTATTTTAAATTTTTACTTTTGTTGCCATAGCAACCAGAGTTTTTAACGGATTACAATTCTTTTAGCTATTTTTGAAGGGGACCACCTAAGCATCATTTCTGCCAAATTTGGTTCAAATCGGCCCAGTCATTTGAGAGGGGATGTCATTTAAAAAATAATTCTTTGTTTCTATATAACCCCCCCCCTGGGGGCCCGAGGATCATGATTTTAGCTATTTTGAAAGAGGTCAATATACTGATGCTTCATGCAAAATATCAAGGCTCTACGCCCTATGGGTCAGAGGGAGAAGATTCTTAAAGATTATTTTGAAATCTCACTTTTGTTGCCATGACAACCAGAGTTTTTAACGCATTTCAATTATTTTAGCTATTTTTGAAGGGGACCACCTGAGCAACATTTCTGCCAAATTTGGTTTAAATCGGCCTAGTCATTTGAGAGGAGATGTCATTTAAAAAATCGTTCTTGATTTCTATATACCCCCCCCCCTGGGGCTCCGCCCCTGGGGACCCGAGGATCATGATTTTAGCTATTTTGAAAGAGGTCAATAACCTGATGCTTCATGCAAAATATCAAGGCTCTACGCCTTCTGGGTCAGAGGGAGAAGATTTTTAATGATTATTTTAAAATTTCACTTTTGTTGCCATGGTAACCAGAGTTTTTAACGGATTTTAATTCTATTAGCTATTTTTGAAGGGGACCACCTAAGCAACATTTCTGCCAAATTTGGTTCAAATTGGCCCAGTAGTTTAGGAGGAGATGTCGTTTAAAGAAACTGTTTACGGACGGCGCACGACGCACGACGCACGATGTACGACGGACGGACGCCGGACAAAAGGGGATCACAATAGCTCACTTGAGCACTACGTGCTCAGGTGAGCTAAAAATTGTCATTAAGGCCCCTTTTCCTGTGTTTTCCAAAAGTACCTTCCTTTAATCAATAGGGTTTCATCCTTGTGACTAAACAATTATTCTGGCCAATTTTCATGAAAATTCAGCCAAAATTGTGGTCTCTAGAGTGTAAACGAAGAAGTTGTCATTAAGGCCCCTTTTCCTGTGTTTTCCAAAAGAACCTACCTATAGTGAATAGGCTTCTTCCTCATGCCCTAATAATTATTTTGGCCTAGTTTCATGAAGATTAAGCCTAAATTGTGGCCTCTGGACTTTAAACAAAGAAATTGTCATTAAGGCCCCTTTTCATATGTTTTCTAATAAAAACCTTTCCATAATCAATAGAGTTAATCCTTATGACCTAAAAATTATTCTGACTAAGTTTCATGACGATTGAGCCAAAATTGTGGCCTCTAGAGTGTTAACAAAGAAATTGTCATTAAGGCCCCTTCTCCTGTGTTTTCCAATAGTATCCTCCAATTATCGACAGGGTTCATTCTCATGATCAAACAATTATTCTGACCAAGTTTCATGAAGATTAGGCCAAAATTGTGGCCTCTAGAGTGTAAACAAAGAAATTGTCATTATGGCCACTTTTCCTGTGTTTTCGGAAAGAACCTTCTAATAATCAATAGGGTTCATCTCTATGACCTTATAATTATTCTGGCAAAGTTTCATGAAGATAGAGCCATATTTGTGGCCTCTAGATTGTTAACAAAGAAACTGTCACTAAGGCCCCTTTTCCTGTGTTTTCAAAAAGAACCCTCCCATAATCATAGTGTTCATCCTCATGACCTAGCAATTATTCTGACCAAGTTTCATGAAGATTGGGTCAAAAATGTGGCCTCTAGAGTGTAGACATTCAACGATCACAAAAGCTCACCATGAGCACGTTGTGCTCAGGTGAGCTAAAAACACTTTGCTTTTGAATTGGTCTTTTTTGTTGTTTTGACTCCTTCAACATCAGTTTTTATCCCTGGCTTTTCATGGCCAAGGAGTAAAAAACTCCTCGAATTAAAAGGTAAGCATAATCCCTCAAGGCAATCTTTCCCTACACCTTAACCAACCATTGCCACCAACAATGCAAGTACCGCTAAGCGACCTTTACTATTGGCCGATTGACTTGCAAAAATTAGTATTCATATTGGTTGTTAGTTATTTTCATACACATGTAGCTCCGATAGACAGAAGGCGTGAACAATTCTTCCAGTATATTTAATGACAGAAATGATGGTTCGAATCCACATCTCGGTATTTCGCCCTAAAAAGTTTTAGCTAAAAACAACTCTTACTCCTTTATTACACGAGAATGGTTTCTTTTTCGTTTTGTTTGATTACTTTTTAAGCCAATTCCGTAAATTTTTAAAGTTTGCAGATTTGTTATTATATTAATATATATAAGGTTGAAGTTGATAGCCGTAAACACAAAAAGTGAGTAAAAACATAGGCGACACGCGTTGATTTTTAACCCATTCCCACACAAGCCCTCCTTTTTACGCCCCTCAAGAAAAAAGCTTTGGAAAACATTGTGGAAAATGAAGAAATTGCTTGTATCAAGCAATTTCTTCATTATCCACCATGTTTTCTATCCAAAAAGACAAAGAAAATTTAATTCCACCAACTCGAAAATATCGTCTGCAGCTTCTTTCAATTTGGACCAGTCTAAAATTTTGTTGAGTTGAAATGGGTTAAAGGAAAGTTCTGCTCTTTTTATCTGAGCCACAACAAATTAATATTGTGTGTTATCATGGTCATTTTAACCCATTCCAGAGACGACGAGATTGTAGATTTGGTCCAAATTCAATGAAGGTGCAGAGGACAGTGTCAAGTAGATGAACTTTTATATATCTTTTATTTTAAAATTTCTGGGTAGAAATCGCTGTGGACAATCAAGATGGAAATAGCTTGTTACAAGCAATTTCTTTGTTTCTGCAGTGTTTACCCAAACATTTTCTCAAGGGGCTTAAAAGGGCGTTATAGGGGAGAAATGTGTTAAGACGTCAGAGCGTTACTTTTCAAAATCATTTCAAAATGAGAATAATAAAAACACCCTTCGTTTGTTTTTATTAGACTTCTGGGGAGACCTTAACCAACGCCAATCGTAGTACATTGACCCGTTATTTATTGTTGTCCGTGGTCGAGAGGTAGAGCGTCGGCTTCCCGACCAAAAGGTCCCAATTTCGATTCCCGGGAGCAGCTCTTTATCTTGTTTCTGTCATTGGCCACGCAATCGGCGGGAGAATGCCTAATAGTGTACTGTCCAAGAAGCACTTGCCAATTGAAATAGGGATACGATATCGCATCTAGCAGATTAACAGAAAGCAGGCTACGATATCGCAACTAGCATGTAATATGCAAATATTACCAATAAAATCAACGTATCACTGAACCAGTAATATAACTCACTTTGATAACAACGATATTATATTGACTTTAAAAATCAACTTGAAAAATAAAATGGTTTGATTGACGCCTAACGTCGTAACTACAACTTAACAAGCTGTAGCTACGTCGTTTAAGTAGCCGAACCAAAAAAAAAGTAAACAAATATGTTATAGTTCAACGTTCATCCCCGGTCTAAATGATTGATTTGATTAGTTAATCAAATTTAAATTGACATCAAAGACCCGTCACTTATCAAATATGCTACAATTTAAACAATTGTTCTATACAATTTCAAAGACATATTTATCTTTTCAGAGGACGGCACGAAATATTGTTTACTATCTTGAAAATATCTGCCCGATTACTTAACCCATTACCAGACTGCAAATTTTTAGGCTGGTCCAAATTAAAAGGAGTTGCAGACGACAATTCAAAGTTTTTGAAATTTTAAATTTATTCAACTTTCTGAGTAGAAAACATTGTGGAAAATGAAGAAATTGCTTGTTACAAGCAATATCTCATTTCCCAAAATGTTTCCCTATCGGTTTTCTTCAAGGGTGGTTTTAAGCCATTTCTTCATTTTCCAAAATGTTTTCACAAACGTTTTTATTCAGGGGTGTCCAAAAGCGTGATTGTGTGGG
This sequence comes from Fragum fragum, assembly GCA_946902895.1. Taxonomy (NCBI): domain Eukaryota; kingdom Metazoa; phylum Mollusca; class Bivalvia; order Cardiida; family Cardiidae; genus Fragum; species Fragum fragum. The sequence continues at coordinate 19,985,692 of OX336366.1, forward strand.
AATGGGTTAAACTTAATTTCTTCACAATTTTTACTGTATAATAATTATCATTAAGCTCAGATTGCAAAATCATTCTCTTATCGCATATTTTTTCGCCACAAGATAATTTTATGGTGATAAGTTAATTGTGCATTAAACACATATGTGTTAAGATTAGCCAATGTACGTATGTTATGTTTAGTAAAGTATAGTTTATATGAACTTAGACAGTAAGGACTAGCATGTAGGTCTTGTAAATCGATGGTTTCACGCAAAACTATCGTAAGTGTTGATTTGCAGGTCAATAATGTAAACTAGTTTAATATTACCTATAGCTTGTCCTTTAGGATCCTTTAGTGCCGAATACGCTGGGTAGTACAATATGTTAGTAGTTACGTTTGTAGAACGGTCGTAAGAAAACACAAAGTTTGGACCGTTAAATCCAGCGACAATAAAATCCGGATTTCCGTCGAAATTCACATCAGACACGGCTACGCCATAATTTTTCTGGTTGGTTTTGATATTCTTCAACCAATCAGTTTTGTAAAACATTTGTCCATATATGCATGTCGCACAAATTAGATAGATTATTACAATCAATTCCGCCCTGCTCAGGTTATCCATTTTCAAACTACTACTCCGCACCCTTGTGCTAACACATCTACCACGCTAACTTATGTAAATATTGCGAAAGTTATGTAAACTCCGATATAAACTATCCCCTGTCTCGATTCGGTAAATTAGAAACTGTGAAATTCAAACAGCAAAGTATACATATCGGAAGCTCACGATTCGGACAATTAAGGTTTTCTAAACACTCTTTAAACCCTTTCCTCTTTAATCCATGGTTTTTACGTCCCTGTGATTTATAATTGAGAAAACATTGTACAAAAAAAAGAGAAATTCCTTGTAACAAGCAATTTCTTCCTTTTCTACGATATTTTCTACCCGACTGAATGGTTAGTTTTCAAATTCAATCCACTTTTAATTTTCGTATGCAAGCCCTTTTAATTTGGACAAGTATAAAGGTTTGCAAAACAGAAAAGGGTTAAAACATGTTTTGCTCCGAAGAGCTTGCGAGGTTTTACACTCTCAAACTGGTGTGACCGATCGACCCTTTCCGCCATGTGGTTTGTTTGTCTCAAAGGATAGTGTGGTTACACAGATAATTTTTCACTTCTATACACCCCAGGGCATTGCACCGAGTAAAACGTGAATTCACAACTGTTACAATGTGAAAAGAATGTAGACGTGGCAATCGATTAACTGGCAAAAAAAAATAATAATAATATATATTTTACATCGATTAACAATCAAAACAAAAATTGTCCGTGATAGGGATTCGATTCCTTTCCAGTCAGTCTCTGCAGTGGGCGAACAAAATGTCGCAAATACAGCTATTCAAGGTGTATATTCGACACCCTGCTCTCCCATCGACGATAATGTTGATCATTCTGTTAGGTACCCATCGGGGTATCGCGGTCTGTTTGTCGTCCTTGGTACGACAACCCATACAATCGTACGCCGATTGAGGATGGGGTTTGATTTGTCTGCACTGCCTTCTAAAGCATAAGCTAAATGGTTAAGGGTGTCTGTGTACATCTGCGCCATGTGTTACAAAACGTGACTATGGATTTAACCTCTAGATGATCTCGTGAACTTTGGATGAACCCGTCTTTTCATACACGGTAAATAGTGGGTAATGCCATCGGGCTGTTGACAAATGGATGTAGCCATGTCCGTCGTGCATCCCTTCCGTGCGTCTGTCCGCCTATACACTTTTTCTTGATTTTTTTTTCTCACAAAATTTTAAATCTTGCTGTATTTCAAACAATTTTCACAGAAATGGTGATTGTTGAAATAATGGCTGATTGACCTATTTTTTCAAATATTTGTTTCGAGAAGTACAGGTATGTTGTCTGTGTACTAATGTTCTGATTCTATTACAACTTGACAAATTCGGAGGATCACAACTGTCTATCAAACAATCGATTTACCAAACAAATCATTCATTTAGACCAGAAGCGAACTTAAAAAAAAAATGATAACGGCCGATATTTATGTAAAGCATTTTTGATAGTTTGGCGACATAAACGTTGTAACTACAACTTATTCAAGAGCACTAAAATGGAAAAAAAAAATACCGAATAAGGTAGCAAACTTTGCTAGTAAAGGAGAAACTATTTTTTACAAGGAATTTCTCCATTTTCTTACAAAGTTTGGAAAACCGAATTACTCCTATGCCTGGTTGCTGAATCACTATATTTTTCCAAGGCGACCAAAAGCTGGATTGTGTGATAGTAGAATAAGTAGATTCATGCTGTAGGCACTCCGCGATTTATTTACCCTTTAACCCATTCCCACACAATCCCTCCTTTTTATGCACTTTAAGATAACGGCTCTAGAAAACATTGTGGAAATGAAGAAATTGCTTGTCACAAGCAATTCCTTCATTTTCAACAATGTTTTCTATCCAAACGACAAAAAAAAAAAAAAAGAAATAAAATTCCATCAACTTGAAAGTTTCGTCGGCAGCTTCTTTCAATTTGTCTAAAATGTTGTCATGTGGGAATGGGTCAATGTTTTTTCTCAAATTTTAGATTGTCCACATTCAAAGTAACCAGGACCTATATAATATAAAATATGGGACAAGACGAAATGGCCTGTTACAAGCAATATCTGCTTTATCCACAATGCTTTCTCAAGTATGATATCACAGGAACGTACAAATCAGGAAAGGGGTGAATGACTGCACGGCGGATTGAATTTGGACATTCTCATTTTAGTTCAGCATTTTTGTATCATTACACAACATTTGTACATGACTGGTAGGCCTGTCATAATCTTACTATACGAACAGCATCGAAGAGCAGCGTAGTTGGGAAATGTGCACCAGTCTACATTTTTATACGTAACGACACGCTCCACCTGTCGAGCATGACATTACAACGTCTATACGTACATTTAATACCATTCTGTTTCATAAGTTTTCATTTTTGTGACAAAATTAAACACCATTTTTGTAAATAAAGTTTATTTATGAGCAGCCAATATTTTCTATGTCTGGGTCGGGATGGGGAATCGCAGGTTCATTCCGTGCCGTACAACTCTTAATGCATTGTATTAATGCGCAGAAGAAAAATGGCTTTGAAAAACATTGTAGAAAAAAGAGCATTTGCTTGTTACAGTTACTTTCTTAGGTTCACTTATGTTTCCTATCTTATATGGTTTTAATAAACTTATTTCATTTTTTATGTACACACACTTACAACTTTCAATTTGGTACAGACAAAAAAGTGCCTCTGTAACGTGGGATATAAGCTTTTTGTGTGTAAATCAGACCCTCGATTCGCCCCTCTCTAAGATCTGACAGCATAGTTCTAATTTGAGTTTCGGCACTGCTTCTGCTACGAAAATAACGTTCGTAAATGATTGTCAAAAAATATTCTCCTCCTAAACTGACAATCAGGTTTCAACCAAACTTCACAGAAGTGATCCTTTGGTTATGCTCTTTCACAATGCTCATCGAATAATTCTGGTTGCTTTGGCGACCAGATCCAAATTCAAAGAAGTTGCAGACGACAATGCAACTTTAATGAAATTTTAGATTTTTTCCGACTTATGGGTAGAAACATTGTGAAAATGAAGAAATTGCTAGTTACAAGCACTTTCTTCATTTAACACAATATTTTCTTAATTGTTTTTCTTTTGAGGCGTCCAAAAGCGTTTCTGTGTGGGAATGGGTTAAACTAACCGTAAGACCTAGAGCTTTCGTGTTATTGCTTGTAACCTAGTGATCTGTACCGAAGTCCTTCAAATTATTATTCCTAGATCAACATAGACCCTGGATCACGGATTTTATATTTATATAAAGAAGGAAGCCGTTAAGCTTAGGTCTTACAAATATCGCTTTTAACGTCACCAAAATACTTCAATTACCGTTCTGAAATCAACCTAAGCGCTTTGTTGCGGGTTCCAAATAGATAAAGAAGAAAATATTTAAAGTTCTCCTACATCCTAAACCGTAGGGCCAACGGATTTCATTTTTTTGTACGCATTAATGCCTTATAATACTTTACCAAATAAAATCAAATTATGACTATGATAACAACATAAGCCCTAAGTTGTGGGTTCCCTGATTTTAGCTATTGTTAAAGAAGGCAATATTTAAATTGTTTTCCTTCCTTACAAAATTGCAAAGAGCTTTTAAATTTTGTATGCAGAATCACCTTATGGTATTCAACAACAAGAGGGGTCAAATAGCCATATATCGTTAATCTAGGCTTACTTTCTCAAGCTTGCCAATCACGCCAATTTGCTAACAATAAGATTTTTGTTTAAGGTCAAATGGATATAAATGCAAAGGACTGTGAGCAGAAAACTGATATTTCCACTAATTCTACCCTTTACGTCATATAGCATGGAACTTGATGTCACAATATTCAATAGGGTTCGGCTTTCGTGGTAACAAAAGCATTTTAGTCAAGTTTTATGAAGATAAAGACAAAATTGTGACCAGTAGAGTGTTAAAAAGGTCATTGCCAACAAGGCCCTATTTCCCTTGATGTGAGTAAGAGTGTTTTAATTTTCGAAAGGGTTATTCCTTATAACCACCTCATAAAACGTTTCAGCAAGTTTGAGAAAGTCTGAGACAAATAGCGGCCTCTATTCCGTGATAATGGTCAGAATTTATCTATATTCAAAAGGGCTCCTTCTAATGACTATACAAACATTTCAAGCGAGTTTTAGAAAGACTGAGACAAAATGGTGGCCTCTATAGTGGTAACAAGTTCATTGTAAATAGGGTAACTTTTCCCTTGATATTAGTCAGGATGCCATGGCATTCAACAGGGCTGGGCCCGGCCCCTTCTAATGAGTCTGAAACCTTTCAAGCAAGTATGGGAAAGATTTATTCAAAATTGTGACCGCTAGATTGGTTACAAGGTAATTATTGATAAGGCCCCTTTTCCCTTGATATAAGTCAGAAATGACTAGTACGGTTTTTTCTAATTATTATGCAAACATTTGAGAAGGAATGGACCATAATTGTGACCTCTAGAATGGTAACAAGGTAATTGTCATCAAAGCCATTTTTCCCTTGATATAGGTCAGAATATCACTATATTTATCAGGGATCTTTTGTATTTAAGACAATTCCAATTAATATATCTATGCAGGCTAGCTCACCTGAGCACAACGTGCTCAAAGGGAGCTTTTTAGGATCACTCGGTATCCATTGTCCGTCGTCCATAGGCGTCTTCTATCGTCAACAATTTCTTCTAACATCTTCCACTCCTAAACCACTGGGCCTATTTCGACCAGACTTTGCAGGAATGTTCCTTGGATGATCCTTTCCAAAACATGTTTGTGAAATTTAGATTTGCAATAGAAATTGAGAACAAGGCCGGACAAGGCTTATCAGACTTGGAGAAGTAATTGAAATTACTTGTACTTTTTAAAAATCTTTTCCTACTAACCTACTTTGATTCGAACAAAACTTGACAGGAATGTTTCTTTGGCGACCCTTTTTAAACCTCGGTCGCGAAATTCTGATTTGCGAAAAAATGGCGAATAGCAGGTTAGATCATATAGACTTGGAGAAATAATGGAACAAATCTTTAAAAATATTGTTCTAAAACACTGGACCAATTTGAATCAAACCCGGCAAGAATGTTCCTTGACTGACCTTTTCAAAACTTATTCGTGAAATTCTGATTTGCGAAAAAACTGGGAGTGTAGCAAGTGAGAGCTTATCAGACTTATAAAAGTCGTGATAAAAAATCTCGAAAGATCTCCTTCTAAACCACTCGACCAAACTTCGCAAGATTGTTACTTTTAAGTGACCATTTTCAAAACTTGTTCCTGAATTTTGTTTTGCGAATAAATGGGGGTGTGGCAGGGCGGGGCTTATCAGATTGAAAGTAATCATGGTATAATATTTCAAAATGCATTCTCATTCTTAACCACTGGCCGATATAGACCAAACTTGACAGGAATATTTCTTTGGTGACAATTATTTAAAATTGTGCATGAAATTTTAATTTGAGGAAAAAATAGGCGAAGCAAGGCAAAGATCATAAGATCTAGAGGAATAATGAAATAAATATCCTTCTACTAAACCACTGGCCAGTTATGACTAAACTGTGGAGGAACGTTCCTAGAGTGACACTTTTCAAAACCTGGTCATGTAATTACGATTTGTGTAAAAAATGGGGTGCTTTTAAGACTTATAGAAATCATAAAACAATGTTTTAGAAATCTTCTCCTCATTATACACTGTGCCAATTTGAACCAAACTTGGCAATACTGTTATTTTAATGAGCCTTTGCAAAACCTGTTCGCAGAATTTCGATATGCGAAAAAGTGGGAGCGTTGCAGGGTTGGATCGATTTGAACCAAACTTGGCAGGATTGTTCCTTATCTGACCCTTTTCAAAACTCATCCATGAATACCAATGTATTTGATACGAGAAAAATTGCGGGCTTCACAGGGTTGGGCTTGTCGAACTTAGAGTAATCATTTAAGATAATTTTCAGGTGAGCGATTTAGGACCATTTTTGCTCTCTTGTTCGTGAAGTTTTACAAACTGAACTGAAAATTATTAGTTTTACCTGGAACTCAGTGCAGTCCTACAAGGGTCGACGCTTTCGACTTTTTGAAGAAATTCGGAATGTAGATTAGCTATTCGACCTGAAGAAATGAATTTATTTAAGCTGTATTTTATCGCCAAACGACGGTATTCATTTTCTGGAGTGCTAATCCTTTGCCCCTTTCTTCAGAATCCACTTGACATCTCATTTTACCCAAATCGCAGGAATTTGAAAATACGTGTCGAACAGGATAGAAAATGTTGTAAGGAAACTAGAAATTGATAGTTTCAAGCATTTTCTACATTTTCTACGATTTGGTATTTTGTCTTCAAGTTTTCCTTTCCCGGGACGTAAATATACAGCATCATTTAGTAATGGATTAGTGTTACAGGAAACATATAATTGATTGTTAATAATCCAAGTCGTCTTAGCCACTGCCATTCAAAGTTTCTTTTCCTTTCAGATTGGTAATTTTGATATATAAAACACAACCAAGTAAGTTCAATTGATTGTATTGAATGTAATTATCACAGTAAATTGCGCACAAGTATAGACCTTTTTCTAGCGATACATAGTCAAATAAAATACAAATCAGTTTCCGCCATTCGAATACCGCGAGGGTCTTCGCAAAATAATTTGTTGATTCTAATGCTAGAATAGAAATTACGATGATAGTATCGCGAGACTACGATAGTGATAACACAAGGCTGCGAAAGCGATAACGCGTGAGTTTGATGGCGACGAGATAGTACGATTCTGATAGCACAAATATGCGATGACGATAATACGATAAAGTACTTTCACGAAAACGCGATAGCATGATGACAATAACGCGATGGTAGGCTACTTTAGCGATATCACGAGAGTAACAATGACCTTTACGCGATGGTATTTCGATCGTACCAGGCTACGAGGATGAGAATATTATAGAAGGTGAGTACGATATTTATAACACAACCGAATGATATGAGGTCACGATATTATCTCGTGTTTTTGCCATCGTCTAGCGAGATCACCACCATATTACCGTAATCTCGAATTGCCATCGTCGACTCTCGTGTTTAAAATCGACAAATAATTCAGCGATGGCCCTAGCGGTATTCCGTATCTGAGTGACCGTACTGGGACAGGAATGTCATCAAATAACTGTCGCCAAAGACATTTGTTTCCAAATATAATACTTGACTTGTCATGCCACTTATATTTGATTTTTGTTTCAATATCTTTTTCCCTTCAAGTTGCTACGTCTTATGTTGTCGGTAGTCATTATCCAGATGATTTTAATAATTTTCGGCAGCAACACGTTTAGTTTTAAAAGACCCCTTTTAAGGCAGCAACGCATTCCTATCAAGACTTTTAGATTCTTGAATATGGGTCTCTTAACGCTAACCCTTGGTCAATATAGTAGTCGAGTTTTTATTGACTTGCTCGGAGGCGGTAGTGGTGATGAGTTCCCTTAATCTCAGACTGCGTCCATAATAAGAGCATGATCGTTTTTGTTTCACCCTTTCCTGTACCACTCCTGGTTTTTCCATACTCTTGTTTTCATACTTCAGAAAACATTGTGGAAAAAGTAGAAATTGCTTATAACAAGCAATTTTTTATTACAATATTGTCTTCTCCACTGAAAGAATATTCTTCAATGAAGTCGATTTTAATTTGTCTTCTGTAAAATCATTGAATTGGGACAGGTCTAAAATTTTGTAATACAGTAAAGGGTTCTCGATCTGATCATAGTTGCGTCACGAGACACTATTTAGGCTTTGCCGAAATAATCTGCAATCTAGCAGGTGCACGGTCCACACCTCGGATCTACACCACAGTCAGAACACCGACACAGATCTTGTACACCACGTGATCCCATTCTGTACGGTAATCTCCGTCCATTATCCCATCTCACCATGACCCAATACGGATCGCCTTGGCTTGCATAGTTACTGAAATAGGAACCAGGCGAGGGTCGGATCACAGTTCCGGGTAAACCTCCATTCTGCAAAAATAAACAAAGAGTTGAAAATCTAGGTTATTTATTCACTCCATCAGCTCAAATTGGACAAGTCTAAAATTTCGAAAAGTAGGAAAGGGTTCAACGGGCCTCCTGCTCAAGCTTACCAGGGCCGAAACTGTTCGCTAATTTTACTAATTATCATTTCTTATTATTTTTTTTTATCATTGTTCTGTTTTCTTTATGATTCTTTTCAAAATGTTATCCCTGTTTGACTTCTGCTTTATCCAGTCTCTTTTGTTCAAGCATTTGTTTAACGTAAACCAAAGGCGTCCGTCAAGCAGCCTGTCAGATCACATATAGTTTCCGTCATAAAACTTTGTGAACTAAAGTGTCTTGAAATGCGATCAAAACATATTTAATACAAAAATAAGGCTTTTGTGTATCGAAATTTTTTTAAGCATTTTGGGAAAGTCCATTTTTCCGCTTTCATAGCATATATATTAAGAAGAAAATGTCGTGAGATCGGAAAATGGCAGAAAAAATATTGAAACTTTTACTGTACCTCATTCCCCCATCGCCATCCAGGACCTCTAGTAACTCGATCGTCTTCACACAGTACAGGAAGATCGCCATCTAAAGATATGATAGATGTAGTCAAGGCAAATGATACTACTCAGCCGGTAGCGCTCAATTGACCAATCGCTGGCCCCGCCCACTGACTACTTAGGCCACGCCAATTAACTCCGATAGGAAGTTCCGCTTCTATTTTTAACGGCGTTGTATTGCAAAATTAACGGCCAGTAGTATGTAAGAAAAAAGAAAAATTGTTGGTTGGCAATATAAACGACGTAACTACAGTTTGAATACGCTGTAGTTACGACGTTTAAGCTACCAAACCAACAAAAAAGGCTAACAAGAAGGGCGGCCAATGTTGGACTTATAAAGCTCAGGTCCGGACTGAATAAATGAGTTAATTGGTCGGTTGATTCCTTGAGTGACAAGTGCGTTTGGTCAATTGCTACTAGCAGAATTTCTTTTCTAGATTTTCCGTAATATACCTCCAGTCAGGACGATATACACAAAGATCATCCTGCGCATAAGTGCCTAGCGGTAATTATGTACGATACTTGATTGCATCTCATTTACATCTTGGCCAAGAATTTCATTTTTAGAGCAAGAGGGCCAAGATGACCCTAGATCGCTCATCAACTTTTTTTCTCAAGCTGACTTATCGACTTGTACCATTAGATATTTTACAAAGTCAAATTAAAAGAATGGCAAAAGGTTATGATTGCAACCTTTTTCGCGAGACCGAAGGTCGAGTGGAAAATCGAATTTTCCTCCGCATCGGGATGCAAATGTAAGATGTTGTATCGCTATAGTAATATAATATTCCATTTATTATATATCTACTTTTTTTTTTTATAAAATCGATGAAATAATAAAAAAATGTATAAACTTGCACATCCTTTACCATTCATATAACATTTATTAGCATTATGACGTGATCAGTAGAATTGACGTTACCATTCTGATAACATATATAAGTATTATGACGTGACCAGTAGAATAAAAATGGCGTCATCTGAGACTTCTTGTGTAGAATCGTCCTTTACACTGTCACATCCGGATTTATTTTTTTCTGACGTGTCCGATTTTGTCTCAGTGGAATGTATAATTTTCTAGAAATATTGATAGGTATATAATTTAATTGTTAGTTTCGTCTATCAAAAACGAGCGATCTGATTGGTCGAAAATGTAATTTATACCTCCATGAACAAAATTTTGAGTACGCAGCTATTTTGAATGCTTCCGCACAAAATAGTTCACTACAAAAAGGTATCAAAATTTGTTAAGTTGTTGCATTTTTCGCTCGACGCTATTAAATTACAAGAAATGAAGAGAATATTTTTTGTTTTCATGTAGGTAAGAACCGAAAACCCAATCACACAATGTATGAATCCGCTTCGCGGATTCATACAGTGTGATTGGGTTTTCGGTTCACACCTCCATGAAAAAAAAAAAAATCTCTTCATTTCTTAAATATAATTAAGTTCAATACTGAATCTTTCGAGTTTTCATTCCTCATGTTTTGACATACCATCAGGGGGTCCTATTCCTACAGAGCCTTCGGACTCTCTATGATGGAGTTCAGGGTTCTATACTGGGTCGCAGCAAATATCCTTTCCAGCATTTGTCTTTAACCAATACGCGGATAAATGTAAATGCAGCATAGGACTCGGATAGGATGTAGGGGTGATACAAGTCAGAGAAATACTAGGAAGCTACCGTTACGTTCAATACTGACTGTTTTACGGCTGATTACAATGACAAAACATAGTCATGATGTTCGTTTACATTTTGTGTGATTACCTCATTCAGAAAAAAAAATGATTATTAGTATATGATAAATTTTTTTTTGTGTGACATTTCTTTTGTGGTTCTGTCGAAATGCTGTTTTCTATAAAACGTAAAGATCATACATACAATAAACCATCTCTTGATAGTTTATATTTTAGACAGATCTGTAATGATTCATCTACTAATTAATGGTGTAGATACTTACATCTCTGTGCTTTCCATTTTCCAGGCTGAAAAGGGAAAAAATAAAAACATAAATTTGAAACACTAAATGAAGCATAATGAAAACATGTGAAGCCAAGAAAGGTAGAGCAAAGTTGGATAGAATCGAATTAAAGAGAACAGAAATTAAAGAAAAGAATACGATAAACAGATATCAAGAGAATGCATATAAAAAGAATTGAAAGGAAAGGGGAGGAATGGATTGTTTTAGCAGAATAGATGATGGATTCCATCTGACAACCAAGCACACTAATGTCTGGAAGTAAAAGGTATTTCTCCTACATGTATGCTATACATTATCGCTGTTGTCTCTTAAACGTCGTAACTACAATTTGCTCAGCTCATTTGACGGCTTATTCCAGTTATAGTTACAACGCACGTACGTACTTCACGGCATAGTATTATGCGATTATTATTCCTTCAATTCTTCCATGAAAACAAAAATATTATTATGAGTCAATAAACGGCTATTAACAAGAATTCTTTTTTTTTTTTTTTGCCATGTTTCAAAAAAAAAAAAAAAAAATACAAAAAAATACAAAAAAACGAGGAATAAAAATAAGAAAAATGAAGCGAAAATAAACTCTTTATGTTAAAAGGGTAGTAAGAAGTTAACCTTTGCGTTTATTTCGAGTTTGCTACTAGTTACTAGCATTATGTTTGTTTAGTTACTATCCAATCACTTACCGGGCAACTTTGAGGAGGAAGTGTCGTCACAACGGAAACTTCATCCTGTAAAAGGTAGAAATACCCCATTATCAGACGATAGGTTGAGAAGTAGCAGGCATCACTTTATACTGACAAAAGGCCCGTTTGCCCTGGTGCACTTACCTGAGATAAAGGCTCTATCTCTTTCGTCAGTCAAATTTAATGTTAAGGTTATGATTATGATACAATTGTGTCTAACCATACTTCATACATATAAAGGCTCTGTGCCTGGGGATCAAAATGTCAAGATTTTAGCAATGTTCATAGAATTCCATAAACAGAATCATAATGACGAATTTCAAAGCTTTAGGAAAGGAGGCCCCTCTGGATCCATTGGTAATATTTTTTTAAATATGGAAGAGCCTATGAACTTATGCAACATGGCAAGGCTGAAGGCCTATGGGGTCAAAAGGAGAAGACTTTTTAAAGATTTAACTTTTGATGCAATGGCAACGAGTGGTCTTCTACCTGATTTCCATAATTCTATCTCCTGTGAGAGAGGACATTTCTGTCAAGTTTTGTTGAAATTGGCCCATTGGTTTTGAAGGATATGTCATTCAAAAATCCTTCTTTATTTCAAGATAGGCCCTACCCCCTAGGATTCTGCCGAAAGAGACCTGAGGATAATAATTTGAGAATTTGGAAAAAAAGTCAATATACTGATGTTCCAGGCAATATACCAAGGTTTGAGAATTGCCTTCAGGGTCAGGTGGAGAAGATCATTAAAGATCACTTTTGTTGCAATGGCAACCAATGTTTTCAACAGATTTCAATTCTTTTAGCAATTTTAAACGAGGCCACCGAGGGAATTTGATTTAAATTTGCCCTATAAATTGGGAGAATACGCTGTATTAAAATCCATCAATATTTCTACAAAGACCCCATACCCTGGGACGCCGCCCCTTGGGAAGCGAGGGTGGTAGTTTTAGCAAATTTGAAAGAGGTCAGCTATGTTTCATGCAAAATATCAAGACTCTACACCTTCTGAGTAAGGAGAAGATTTTTAAAGAAAATTCACTTTTGTTGACATGGCAACAAGATTTTTTTAAGGGTTCCAATCCGTTTGTCTATTTTAAAAGGAACCACCTAAGGAACAATTTTGCCAAATTTGGTTGAAATTGGCCCAGTAGTTTTGGAGGAGATTTTGTTTAAAAGAATTGTTGACGAATGACCCACGACTCGCACCGGAAGGACGCCGGACAAAAGATAATCAAAATAGCTCACTCGAGCATTTTGTACCCAGGTGAGCTAAAAAATCATTAAAAGCCGTAGCGGAAAAAGGGGAACTATTGATGCAAATTTTTTATCTATCTCAGGTGTTGGTGTTTATGGTAAGACTTAAACCATGATCAAACACGCAATCAATTTATTCTACCTCACAGACGATAAAATGCCACTTGTTTACTTGAAAAACTATGAAAATACAAAATTTTTGGTTATATTGTTCTAACCAAACAGCATCTCAAGTTTCGATGATTTATTAACCCAATCCCTCCTTTTTTCGCCCCTCGAGAAAATAGCTTTGAAAAACATTGTGAAAAATGAAGAAATTGCTTGTTACAAGCAATTTCTTCATTATCCACATTGTTTTCTACCCTAAAATAAAAAGATCTTTTAAAATTACTACAACTTTAAATTGTCGTCTGCAGCTTCTTTCAATTTGGACCAGTAAATTTTTTGTTCTTTTGGAATGGGTTAAGTCATCTCACACCACAGGTTTTGACCTGCATTATGTGATTGTTGATGGAACTTAGTCTTGATCAAGTGACACGATATCACCATGGGATTATATCATTAAGGGTATTAACTTGAAACTTTGCATGTATGTTCATTTTCAAAAAAAAAAAGGAAACAATAACTGTAGGGGAGATTGCACTAAATGCAGCACCAACAGTCGACCAATCACGACGCGCTTACGACGCTCTTGATTTCTTCTCCTATAGTTGCTATATGTAATTTAAAAATAGCAAAACCACAACTCCAATAAAAGGAGGAAGATTGTTTGCGTTTTAGTTATAAAAAAAGCAGATATGCATTCATTTCACGAATAAAACTTTTCACTGTAAAATTCATTTGTCGACATTAAGAGACTTTTATCCCATTACCAGTCGACAAATTTGTACCTGTCCAAATTCAAAGGTTTTGCAGACGAAAATTTAAAGTGGATTTGATTTAAAAATTAACTATTCAGTAGGGTAAAAATATTGTTAAAAAAGAAGAAATTGCTTGTTACAAGCACTAGGACACATTTTCAGACTGGTCCAAATTCAAAGAAGTTGCAGACGACATTTCAGGTAGTGCTGAAATAGGAAAATCGGAAAATAAATGCTTAATAGGATAGAAAACATTTGTGAGAAAAGAAGAATTTTCTTGTCCCATGCATTTTCTCCTTTGCCCACAAAGTTATCCATGATCAGATTCTTTCAATGTGTCAGAAAGCACCATTGTGTGGTAATCCATTAAAAGAACTAGGCATAAAATGGCCCGACAACTAAATTTTCTAACTGGTCCAAACTGAACTTCAAGTTGGTGAAGATTCAATTGTCTTTGAATTTTTGGATAAAAATATTATGGACAATGGAGAAAGTGTTTTTGATAAGCATTTTTTTTTCATTTTTCCAAATATTTTCCAAAGCATTTTTCCTGAGGGGCGTAAAAATGAGCATTTTGTGGGAATGAGCTAGAATAAGTGATTGATCGCAAAATATGGCATATTTGGATATTAATACACTCACAAAGTAAAGCAGTACCAGAACCTTATAAAATGTAGATCATTTTTCCCTGTTTTTAAAGTTTTATGGTCTCGTGCAGGATTACTTACAATATCCGGATGGTCAATGATGTGGACTGAGTTCATATCAGTGCTTGTCAGGACTTGTCTGTATGTTTGACCATCCGGCCACGTGACAATCAATTCACTCGGCGTTTCGCTCCCAAGACCGATATGGGCATACGGCTCCATTTGGCAGAGGTATCCAGATCCACCATCTATAACGTGTAAATGAGTCACTCCGCTAGATGTCACCACCTTCACAGAAGCGCCTCTAGCAGGTGCCCCTTGTCTCGTTTTGGGATGGACGCGAATCCAGTTATTCCTTGATCCATTTGTGACCTTGAACATGGCAAGACTCTGGCTATTTCCTTCCCCGTGAGACACCAGCAGTTCTAACTGACCATCTCCATCAAAGTCCGTTACAGCGGCTCCTGTTCCGTATCCCTCGGGCTCAAGAGCATCGCCGATACTTACGTCACGTATGATGACGTCGCCGTTTCTCGGTATTATAGTGAAAAGTTTGTTTGGCTGCAAATGACCCCGATGATGAATATTATTGTGGAATATTTCTATATTTCCGTCATTATCGAAATCTGCTGCAATGACTGTCCTTATGTGCTCTGGTGAGTTATAATTCGGATTGAGCGTTCCCCTATCAAGGAAAGTTACGTTGCTTCCAATTCTACGTTGAATAAAAAGTCTATGCGGTCCGTTCCAGTTCCCATATGCAATATCAATATAACCATCTTTATTGAAGTCTGCTAGTGCTACACCCCGGACGGTGTTTCTAGCGTCCTGAACCCCGGCAGAACCTGCGACGTCTGTGAATGTACCGTCTCCGTTATTTTTAAATAAAAAGTTTTCACCGGGGTTTCTGTAGAAACTGTTTCCTTCGTTACCAAAAAAGATATCTGATCGTCCGTTAATGCCAAGTATTGGACCGACAGCGATACCTCTTCCTCCTATAGAAGAAAATAAATCTCGCGTAATCTTGGAAACAATTAACAGTATGCAGCTGTCAATAAACCGAACGTTTGACCAATCATTTCATTCATTTAATATCTAACATTTAGCTCCAACATTTATGATAAAGAATTGTGTTGCCTAAGCGACTTAAACGTAGTAGAAACGGTTTATCTATCCCCGCGATCAGTAAATTCATGAAAAAATCGGGAGAAAGGTATTGGGTATTATGGCTACGATTCGCAATTTGGTCTTTCTACCCCTGTAGTGCTGAATAGACTTCATATCTGAATCGCATTAAAATCGTTTGTTTGAAAGCACTTGATGTAAGCTATATGCCTTTTGAAAATTAATTTCATAAACAAAAGGTAGTTGACACTAAGAACGGCACTCATACAAGCTGATCTTTGCCTACCCCTCCTCCCAAAACAGAAATTTTACGGGTTCAGCATGACAAGGGTTAACAACTGACGGATGTTTTATTTACCTGTTTTCCGCGCGATTCCTGCCTGTGGTCCAACATCACGCAGAACAATTCTCCCTTGATTGACATTATTCTGTGGGTGGGTTTTATCCATTTCGATTAGGGCAAAACGACCTTAAATAAACGTATCAAACAATGAAAACATATTGAATCAGTAATCAAACTGAATCAACAATAGAACTAAATATAAATCAGAATCAAATAAACGTAGTGTTCAGTTACCAACTCTCAAAATGTGTAACAAAAAGAACTGAAGCCGAATATCATCGTTCTAAAGCTTCGTATCTACAGCTTATTTCAGTCTGTAGTTACGAAAATTTAGAACGACAATTACGATATATCTCCGTGTTGGTTCACATCGAAAGGATTGTTCAACGATTTTGCGTTCATTACACGACATTTTGGCCTTAATGCACAGTAAGAAGCACCCCGAATTGCAAAGACCGACCACCGTGTCGTAAATACAGCTTTATTCTTTATTTCAAGCCGCATTTACGATATCTTGGTCGCTATCAGTGCGATACACTATAAGATCTACCAGGACTCAAAGTTTAGTAGAATTCACCCAGGGCTACAGATAGAGAGCAAATTTCGTATTTTAGATTTAAATATTTCACCAATACTGTCCTAAACCCTATGTTGTAGATACTCATATGAATGGTCTCGACGGGTTTCGTTGAGAAATAAGGATTTTAGAATGCTGTTACACGCTCTTATCTATACCTCTGCTTCGTCTCCTTACCGTCATTGCCCGAGGAATAAGTAGCTAGTATAAATGCATATTCTCCCGTCCCGTATCTATCCACACAGGCAACAGATCGGCCTGCGAAGGTTTTGGCAGGGTTATTACGGTTCACCTCGTCATCGAATAAGTCCTCGTATCGGCCATTACGCCATTTGAATATCTTGTCACTGTACGAGGCCCGGCCGGCGTAAGCCTGGTTTGTGTTCAGGAAGTAAATCTCTTCTTTACCATCACCGTCAATATCACAGGCTGCAACACCTGGTAATGTAAAATTAATTTGAGTTTGCGTAGATCATTTCTCACAATCAAACCACGATGCGTCAGGTAAAGGCTTAGATCAGCCTGCTAATCATTATCTTCATTATTGATTGATCGCTGACTATGCAAAGTGATTCGGCTGGCAACGACAAATGAGCTCCAACAGAGAGTTCCGCTTAGACATTTAACGGCGTTATTCTACATATGTTATGGCCCGTTAAATAAAACAAGACAGTAAATAGGAAATATTACAACAGTGTGTTTTTTCTATTTATTGTTATCGTGTTCGAGAAACGTGTGTAGGTTTTTTTTATTGGATGAGACCGAAGGTCGAATCCAATAAAAAATACCTACACACGTTTCGAGAACATGGTAACAACAAAAAGAAACACATACTGTTGTAATATTCCTTTTATTACATACCTTTTGGACATGAAATTAAGAAAATTCTCTTTAATGATTAAGAAATAAACAACTTTCCGAAGAAAAAAAAACAAAACAAAACAACAACAACAACAAAAAAAAAACCCGAACATCAATACACAAAAAAGGAGTCCGTGTTTAACGGTACTCGAAGAATACGGATTTTTGGTACACGCCGAATATTGATGTATTAGATAGCCATATCATTTATAGGTATTTCTTTAATACTTTCAGGTGGATTATCGAGAAATAACGGTAGATTATCACCGCCTATCCAGCGAAATTATCAAAAACTTATGCCTCGCTTTCGTTCATTTCACCCTATCTGACGTTATCTAAGCAGGGCCAAATAAGTGACCTCATCTTAAGCGTTGCATAGCAGTCACGTGCAAAATCACGCGCTTTAAGAAAATTTGTCATAAAATTTTCGCATTTTGTCTAGTTTTTGCATTAAAGAAATAGAACAAGCGTCAGTTGATTCAACATATTGTTTCCATTTAAGGCCAACTTTAACCCTTTAATTACTTGTAAGTTTTATCCTTTTGAGATAAATTGTTTCAACAGATGAAGAGAATGTTCAAGTTTTGTTGTTTTCATGGAGGTATGATACGAAAACAACTAATCACACTGTATGAATATGCGAAGTTTATCATTAATTTAGACCGCACATTGAACAAAACTATTTCGTCTATGGGTGACCAAAAGCAACATCTTAAGTGCAGCTTGAAGAAATTGTAGCTACGATGTTTTCATTGTGCGCACCATCTACTATGTAATTTCTAATTTCTAGCCTTATCAATTTCTATCACCATCTTTGTTATATGCATCATTTCTCTTTTTCTGGTGCCCAAACTTTGAAATAACAATTACATTTCGGCCAAAGTTGGATTAAACCACCACTCAAGGGACAGCCAAAATGTGGTCGTTCAAGAGAATAGCCGATTGATACACTTTTTGTGACTTATATGAGGGACAGGTTTGACTGCATACATAAATAATTGCTGAATTGTCACTCAATACTAGTACTATGTTGTTCGTAGTCGTTAGAATCGTCTCATGGTCGCTTAGTAGAAGTGGTCGCTTCAGCAAGACTAAATGTAAATCAATATGTACTTACCAATTGCTTTCCCTCTTATGTCTTTCAATGCCCTATATGGTTCATCCTCCACGATATTTCGGACGGTTCCGGTGGATTGGTCGTAAATAAAAACAAAGTTGGAACCGTCGTACCCCGCCACAATAAAGTCCGGTCTGCCATCGTGGTTCACGTCCGAGACAGCTACCCCGTAATTCCGCTGGTTGGTGGCAATATTGTCCAACCAGTTTTGTTTTAAAAATATACTACTGCTGCAAGAAAGACTAAGTACAAAGAAAACACTACCAATAAACGAATGCATGATGCTTCTTCTTTCAATAAGAATTTCAGACTAGTTTCCAAGAGTCAATTCCTACGCATTGCAGGGTGTTATCAAAGAACAAAGCGGTTTGCTGATAAGCCGCGCTTATATAAATGCGACCCTGGGAATTATATAAACAGTTATTTCCAAACTATTTTGAAAATCTTGTTCTCAGAAATTGGAGGATGATTTTCAATCAAAATGTCACGGGAATGATCTTTTGGTGATCCTTAATTAGAATTTTAAACGATATTAAGTTTGACAATAAAGCTTAGGAGGAATGGCTACACTTCACATTGAGCTCACTGGAAAGGATATATCTGATGCTGCTTGAGTAAGAAGATATATCATAAGCAAATTCGGGCCTATGGAGCGAATCAGGCTCTCAAGCGCCTCTGGTTTTAGTTATCCGGTTTTTGTCTAGAACAAATAAATGAAACCGACATACCTTTGAGCTATGCCTTAAATGTATTTACAAATTTTGATAAAAAAAAAAAAAAGATTTTCCGTATGGTAATTCATAGCTTTCAAATGCTAAGCTGTTTAAGCAAAACCCCGACCTGCTGCTGTAATCATTTCTGCTTTGTTTTAAAACGTACACATATTGCTAATTATCTTTGCTAGCTTATTCTTTTGGTTGATTCGCAGAAATTACCTGTCAATTGAAATTATTTATCAATGTTTCAGTTTCCAAAAGAAAAAATGTGGACGGTACCCGAAACCGCTTGTATTTGTTTATCACCAGGGATAGATTAATTCAGAGAATTGGCCAGGATTCTGGTTTACCTGTGAGACCGATTCATGCGATAATGCACGTGCATGATAAAGCTTTTCTGGCCTTTAACCCTTAACCTAGTAATTGAACGTGATTCATCGAGTATAAAGGGTGCTATAATGTACCAGCGACGTCAGGAATTCAGTATTTTTTTTTAAATACATGTATATCATTCTAAGAAAAACCGTCAAATTTGAATCTACAGTGATTACAATTTGAAATTTCAGAGAGATCGTAGGATATGCAAAGATTCTTACAGTTTTTCAACGCTAAACGGTTTCGGGAACAACAGCAAAATAAATCAAAGGACTGAAAGTACTGAGAAGTTGGAATGAGCTGAAAGGGTCGTCACTGTGGAATTCGGTTCAAATTCATTCATTACTTTCCAAGTAAGCCTCCCTCCTTTAAACTTAAACCAGCTTTCCCATTCGTGCATATGTGCGTGAATAACGCACAAAAACATAAATCCACATACAGAAATAAAAAAACAAGCATTGTCTTAACCCATTCCCAGACAGTGACGCTTACAAATGACCATCATTATGAAAGCTTTGGAAAACATTGTGGAAAATTAAGAAATTGCTTGTTACAAGCAATTTCTTCATTATCCACAATGCCTTCTGTCAAAAAAGACCAGGATTTAAAGATTTCATCAACTTACAATTGGCGTCTGCTACTTCTTTGGATTTGGACTGGTCTAAAATTTCATCCTGTCTCGCACAGCAAAATTAGAATTTTCAAGCATAACATTCTCCTTTTGATCAACAGTAATACGTGAACTCCTTTTAGAATCTTGAAAAAAGAGAATAACAGCTTCTACAGTAAGAAAACTGAAAGCTAGAAGAAACTTGTTAAAGGTTTGATGTGTTATTATTGATTTAAACTTGTAAATAACGTCATGATAAAGCATATTTATTTAGTAAATAAGTAGAAACCGGAAATTGATATGTTTACATTCTAATTTTCAAAACCTTCTACTTTCGCTTTGCATCTATTTGATTTTGTTTTAGTAAAAGCTGTAAATCTCACAATAATCGCGTTTGCTTGATGCCTACGATCCTCCTTAATCGCCCTAGAATGTTTTAAAGCACTGGGCGGCGTGATTATATTGTAAAATGCATTTGCGACCTGAGCCATATTTGTAAACATTGCCTATCTATGGTCACATGACTACCACATGTCACTTGAGATCACGTGATTGCCAAACACAGGACGGCGAATCACAAAAAAAAACAAATTACTGCGCTGATTATTACCTTATTTTTCAATAATTTAAAGCAAACTAAAGCATGTTTATAAGTCTCTAAACGAATTTTATATCATCCTTTACATGTGCCATATTATTGTCTTCAGCTACAACTAACTGATTGTCCATGGCAAGTTGAGATGAGAAGTAACCCGAGGTGAATTCATATCTAAGAGGTCACGTGATATGTGTTATGAAAAAACCCGGAAATGAAATTGTCTTGTGTTCATTTTGCGGTTTTGTTAAATCTAAGTTGGAATTGCTCCGCATTCCTACTTAATAATTAAATCCTTTGTTATTTGAAGTCATTAGAAACGTCTCGCCGGCCGAGACTTTTTTCGGGTGAGATTAAAGAACAAAGGGTTTAGTAATGGTAAATTGATTAATCATACGAAGGTGAATTTATCCGAGGGCCGACAAGTGTTAAAGTGTATGTGCTTCTGCATGAAATTTTTGAACTTTAAAGTCCCAAATGACCAAACGCGATGTCTATCAACGAATAAACCGACCAATCAAATAATTTATTCAGCCCGGACCTGAGTTTTTCAACACCTACATTGGTCGCCATTTTTCTTAACCTTTATTTTTGGTTTGGCGACTTAAACGTCGTAACTACAGCTTATTCAAGCTGTAGTTACGACGTTTATGTCACCAACCAACACTTTTATTTTTTATTACATGCTACTGCCCATAAATTTTGCAAAATAACTCTGTTAAAAATCGAAGCGGAACTTCCTGTCGGAATCGATGGGCGTTGCCAAAGAAGTAAGTGGGCGGGGCCAGCGATTGCCCAATTACATTTAGACAAATAATCACAAAAAATTATTATCCCCAAATAGTGAATTATAATGACTGGTATTCCCCAAAACTAGTAAAGTTTTTTTTCTTTCATTTGCTTGATTGCATTTAAACCAATAGGAAAAGTTTTGGGTTTTTTTGTCTAATTTTTGTTTTTTATTTTCACGCTGATGTATTAATCCGGTTTGTGTTTTCATATAGAATGGTTAAGCTGTTAGGCTCATACCTCATTAAGAGTACAATAAAATAATCTTTTCAGGCTTATCTAAGTATGGGTTTCGATCAAGGAGGGGGGGGGGGCTATCAGATCCTCATCCTATAAACTTCAAGTTCAACCAAGTCACAGAACCAGGCATTTATTGTGTTATCTCCCACCACTATCACATCTGTATCGAAATGTTCTCAGGCAGACCTTTCTTGGAAGACAGATTGTAAAAACGTGTAATACAGCATCACTGCCTGAATCTTTAAGCTTTTTCATACTTCCCGAATACACCCGAATACACGGTCTGGTGGAAAGAACCTAAAAGAGCGTACGCTTGTATTACATGATTACCTACGGAACAGACAAAAAATTCGGTAAAGAATATGATCGCTCAATAAGGCAGAAAATAAAAGCACTGAAAGTACTGTAAGCTCGCATTGTTTTGTTAGGTAATCTTCTTTCCCTTTTGTAGGGTAGAAAACATTGTGGACACTGAAGAAATTGATTGTTACAAGCAATTTCTTCATTATCCTCAAATGTTTTCCAAAGCAATTTTTTGAGATTCTTAAAAAGCGGAATTGAATGGGAATGGGTTGTGTAGCATACTTTTGAAGGAGTTCTTTGCAGTTTGAATAAAGTTGATTCATGTGGCCAGTTATTTTGAACACAACATGTTCTGGTGAGCTAAAATTACCTAGATGAACTTGCAGGCAGAGTGGGCAATATTCTTGAAATACACAAGAACTACTTTTTGGCGTAGACGTTCAATAGATTTAGTGGTTATGTCCCTAGTGGCAGTTTGCACTCAATGAACTCTGAGAAGACCTCAATTTTTTGTCTGCTAACTTCAGCTATGAAAGCTGATGCATTGCTAGCTAAAAAAGAGTCATTAATGTTCGAGACATCAAAATCAACCCAGTGTTGTTAATGCTCGTTAGAATTTGGTTAAAAAAAACTCACCACAAACTCTTGTTCAGAAACGCGTGCTTTGCAAAACGATATTTACTAGTCCCTGAAACAGCACAGGTTGTCGCTGAAACAGCACAGATTGCCAATCTAGGAAGATCGGGTGTAGCCTTAACCCATTATCCCAGAATAACACACTTTGGTGCCGCTCAAGAAAATAGCCTTGAAAATGTTGTTACAAGCAAATTCTTTATTATCCATATATCGTTTGATATGCTTATATGTAATGCTTTTGAAAATCCATCGGCACCTAAAATTGCCGTCTGCAAATTCATTGCAATTGGACTAGTCTACATTTTTTCGACAAGTAATGGGTTAAAAGGTAGCAGCGTGCACAATACTATTGATAACAGAACAGAACAGAACATTTATTCAATAGACGTGTACAAAGTACATTGTCGTGACAAAACATACCAACATATACAAACATCTATCGTGGTACGTATTTTGATAGAGGACGAACCTACTTGTTAGAGATAGTACATACATACTTCAATACAGTGCCTTTCGGTAGACTTTTGGCATTTCTTTGGCAAATGTGGATCGATCGGTTCCAAGAGATACGATAGGGTCCAAGAGAAAAATTAGAGGATGCATATTTGTTCCAGCTTAATATTGCTTGATCTGTCATTTCGTGAACAACAAAGGCTACATGTTAACGCCTGGCAGAGCCAGGCGTTAACATGTAGCCTTTGTTGTTCACGAAATGACAGACTTGCCGTTTATTTCCGTCTCACCATGTACATAAAACTTCCAATTTCAAATCAATTATTTAGTTGTACTATTCGAAAACTATTTGGAAATTTGTTTGTTTGTTTGTTCGTTTTTCAGTTGGTAAAATGGGCTAACAGTTTGAAGAACTAGTCAGCTAGATTCAATATATACTCACTCTAGGCTATGAGCATATCGCTTGTAGCCTTGAAAAGAAATAAAATAAGACAAAACGATTAACTAAGTGAAGTCATGAGTATTTTTAATGTTTATGTAATTGGCATACTGTTCTTTTCATTAATATACGTGCACAAATAAAATGCTTCGCTAAAGGTCTTTGTCTGTCCCTACATAAGGGGTGATTGAAAGGTCCGTAGCCTAAGATAGAAAGAAACGGTTTGACATGAGTGATTTCATTTATTTTCAACTTAGTTATTTTGCGTGCTTACATAGTTTGTCCAAAATGTTTAAGTAGTTGGATACCGGTACCTTATCTGTAAACATTAGCATATTGGGCCCCAAAATGAGTAACGGGCTTGTTTAACGTCGTCATCAAAGAGGAAAAAACGTTGCCTCTATATACCTTTTTTCATCTTACAGAATAAGTATAGTCAGGAGGAACTAAATCATGTTAACCCATTCCAACACAGCAAAATTTTAGACTGGTCCAAAGTGAAAGAAGCTGCAGACGACAATTTCAAGTTGGTGTAATTTTGATTTTTTTTCGTCTCTTTGGATTGAAAACATTGTGGATAATGAAGAAATTGCTTGGTACAAGCAATTTCTTCATTTTCCACAATATTTTCCGAAGCTTTTTTCTTGAGGGGCGTAAAAAGGAGGGATTGTGTTGGAATGGGTTAATGCTCAACCAGTTTGAAATCAGTCATGAATGGCAGTGATGACAACAGTGGAATTGTGTGCTGTAGCATTGTTTTGATGGAAGAGCACACATAATAGCAGTGACTTGCTTGATTCATTTTCACACTAAGATGCCATATGAGGACGGTATAATACACCTTCCCCGTTTAAAGTGTGACCTTTTCAATAAAATCCAATGGTAGCACACCTTTTTGAATCCAAGAAGATTGTGGCATTCACCTTCCCAGCTGACTGTTGTTTTTTCTCGGGTTCCAAGTATAGTGAACCAACTTTTTATCAAAAGTTAAAACTTGCTTGAGAAATGTCTCCATCTTCCGCTGAGACATGGTACGGTTTTCCGTGGATATAATACACTGAGCTGGATCAACATTCAGAACGTTTGGAACCCATCTGGCAGAAACCTTTGTGAGCTACACACCTGTGTGACAATGTTTTGCTGTCTAATACAATATTTTCTCAATTATATAATCACAGGGACGTGAAAACAAGGGACTGAATAGGAAAGGGTTAAACCAGAAGATCGTAAGAAATTGCAGACGACATTTCAAATGATGTGAAAATTCTTGGATCGCTGTTCACGCCCTCTATGCTCCTGCAGGAAGTTCAACTTAATCCTTGCCTGTTTTACAAAATTTAAGAACTGTCCAAATTCAAAGGTTTTGCAGACGGGAATTCAAAGTAGATTTAAGTTTGAAATTAGCCACTCAGAAGGGCGGAAAATACTGTGGAAAAAGAAAAAATGCTTGTTACAAGTAATTTCTTTTTTTTTTCTGCAATGTTTTCTCAATTATAAAATCACAGGTACGCACAAAACAGGGATTGAACAGTAGAGGGTTAAAAAATGTACGCTTTTAAAGTCAGTAAGATGAAACAAAACGATAAAATGGTTGGTAAGGGACCTAAACGCCGTAACTATGGCTTGAATATGCAACGTTCATTTCGTCAATTCAACAAAAATGCTTCACATAAATTTCGACAAATGTTGCAGTTCAAAGTTCGCTGCGAGTATGGATTGTTCTATCGGTGTTTTGAATAACTACGCGATTTGGGGTTATATAACAGACAACATTTCAAAATATGTTTTATTTAAAACATCAGGTGTGAAGCAGGTTTGAAAATATTACTAGAAAAAAAAGAGAACGATTAGATAGAGAATTATTGTTTGTTTCGGTGTAAGATCGATTTATCTTTCATTGTGTGAACAGTAAAAGCTATATTTTCATGAGTAGCGAAGCCACGAGTGAAATATGCTTTACTTGTTCACGAAATGAAAGGTAACTACATCTGACACTGACAAACAAACAATTATATTATTTCTTTATTGCAAAAATAGATAAAATAATATTCATTATTTTTTAGGGGTATATTCCCAAAATCGCGTCATTTCGCACATGCGCTTTAAGAAAAATTGTCATATAATTTTCGTATTTTGTCTAATTTTTGCATTAAAGAAATAGAACAATCGTTTGTTTTTTGAGTAAGATTGATTTATATTTCATTTCGTGAACAACAAAAGCTTTATTTTAACGAGTGGCTGTTTTACTTTCATGGCAAACTTATGACGTCATCAATGCCTTTAGTCCCGCGTTGACGACATTTAGACGTGTGTAATGAACATGAGCAGGGATAAAACTACCTAACAATTATCGAGTGATAATCTACAGAGAAATCTCGATAAACTATCAGAAAGCATAAAAGAAATAGAGGATAATCGTTTGTTTCAGTGTAAGATCGATTTATATTTCATTGAGTGAACAACAAAAGCTTTATTTTCACGAGTGGCGGAGCCACTCGTGAAAATAAAGCTTTTGTTGTTCACGAAATGAAATATAAATCAATCTTACTCGACAAACAAACGAATGTTCTATTTCTTTAATGCAAAAATTAGACAAAATACGAAAATTATATGACAATTTTTCTTAAATCGCGTCATTTTGCACGTGACTGCTATGCAACGCTTATGATGACGTCACTTATTTGGCTCTGCTTAGATAACGCCAGATAGGCTGAAATGAACGAAAGCGGGGCATAAGTTTTTGACAATTTCACTGGATTGGCGGTGAGTTTATCAAATGATAATCTACCGTTATTTCTCGATAATCCACCTGAAAGCATTAAAGAAATAATTGTCTTTTTTTTACTAAATATTGGTCTTTGGTGGAGTCAAAACGACATTTTGATTCTAATATTAAACTTGGTTTCAGCATATATGGACATTTCTCACTTAACCATTACGTAAACCACACGTAACGATCTGCACGTATATTCCCTGTTGGTAGGGAAGTATTAATCCGTGATTTCGCCGTAACGTGAAAGTCGCTGCCGTTGACGTTTGCAGTGACGTCGACACACTTTGTTGACATAATTTTCGGCGCCATGTCAAGTTTGTTCAGTTCGTCTATAAACATTCCATTAGTAGACTTGTATCTCTGAAATAAGATGGTACAATCTGAAGAGCATCTCTTCATTGATTTTGATGTCGAACAAACGGTATGGAGAACAAAACACCTATTTAACCGATGCCCACACAATCCCTCCTTTTTACGCCCATCAAGAAAAGATTTGGAAAATATTGGGGGAAATGAAGAATTTTCTTCTATCAAGTATTTTTATATCGACAATGTTTTCTATCCGAAAAGAAGAAAAACAAAAGTAAAATTCCATCAACTTGAAATTTTCGAATGGGTTAAGAGATGAACAGAATATTTCTGTTTTTATGGAGGTATGAAACGATAAAACTAATCACACCGAATGAATACACGAAGCGGATTCATACGTAAGTGTTATTAGCTTTTAATTTCATGCCTCCAGGAAAACAAAAATATATACTCTTCATTTCGTATCATAAAATGACATCAAGCAAAAAAAAAAAAAAAAAACTAATAAATTACAAATTTTGATACAGTTTTTACAGAACTATTTTGAGCGCTAGCATACAAAATTGCCGCTTGCCCAAAGGTTTGTCCATGGAAGTATGAATATATTTTTATGCCAATTAGAACACTCTTTTCTGAAAGACCAAACCAAAATTAAAGTACTTAAAAAGGAAAACAACAGAACTTTGTTTAAGACTTTGAACGAAAGAAAAGGAATGGGCTTTCACACATGATGTCCTTCTAAAAATTGTACTCTATGGGGATATTACAGCGAAGATAAGAAAATTCACCTTTTTATATCTCTGTTCTAAGTGAAGGCATTGTATTTCTCACGATGCCAAATAAGCAGATTTGTCCTGACGAGGTTCAAATAGTAAAAAACAAAACAGTACAATAAATCTTGTATTAAGCGACCACTGAAGGGACGGCCGAAAAGTAGTTACTTAAAAGAATGGCCTCTTGTGATATTTTTATAAGAAAGATTAGGAGATTCGAGTGCATACTTCAATTAATATTGAATTCTCACTTAATCTTTAATCATTAAAACCGTCTTATTGAGAAAATTCTTATAAGTTTCAACAACATAGGATTTTGTTATGATTTTAGATTAGCAAAATGCTTTCACTTATAAAAGCTTTTGCTTTTAATACAGGGATTTCTATTATGGTCGCTTTGTTGACGTGGTCGCTTAATAGAAATGGTCGTCCGGGCAAGATCGACTGTATGTGATTGAACAAAAAAGAATATTGAAGACAATCTTACATGCATCGCATCAAATACTTCAAATAATGCTCTGTATATGTGCCATTTTTCGTAGTGGAACTTCTTGTCTTCCATACTTTCTTTAAACTGTACAAGACCAAACCTTTTGATATAAACAATGTGCGTGGTAAGGAGGGTACTCATAAGAGTGGGCGGACCGCTTGTCTCCCCCACTTATCTCCGATAGGGACTTCGACGTAGATATTCAACGGCGTTATTTTGAAAAATCCATCGTCTTTCAAATTATACCAAAACGTTATACTGAGGAGTAGATAACATCCGTTGGATAACATCAGATAATTTCACTATTAAGACATCACATTTAGCAAGACTTCATTGTACTTAAACTATAGGATAAATTACGCCACCATTTCCCGCCTCTTCAGAAAGCGCCGTCATGTTATTTTTGCGTGTTTTCGAACAACAACAACAACAACATTATGTTATGATATAGATACAATTGTTATGATATAGATACAATATTTCATTCGCGTTCATTTTAATTACTTTTTATCTAATTCATCACTCTAAAAGTGCTGAAAACTCGACACGGCTTCTTTTTAATTCCTTGTTTCTCGTTAGATAACGATAGTAATTATATATATATATACGAATACAACGAATGTAAATGAACAAATAGATGGTAATTTGAAATTACATAAAATATATATTGCAATAGAAATGGCTGCCTTACGAAAGCCTTTCGATCATCTCTCGAACTTATGAAGAACATGCATCTTTCGGATACATGCTCAAGTTTCTACCCTGTCCAGGCTCCGCAACCAGCGCAATCTGACCAAAATCGATAAAGTACCACGATTGTTTCTTATCTTGCGGCGGGTAACATACTTGAAAAGTGATATAAAATACGGTACCTGCTTGGAAGGTGCAAGTTAACAGTATACATAGGTTGCCATGACCACCACTCTGTTGGTTTGGACTCGTCCTGTAATGTACGAAAAGTGTTCTTCGTTTCGGTTTTAGAGCAGCTTCAAAAAAAAAACAAAGACGATCACTGAAACGCATGTGCTTAATTGGTATCCGTGACCAGGATAGGGCTTTTGCATTTCCTACTCAAGACCATGCAAACGTGTACAGGGGCAGGACTTCGGATTCGAAGATTCGAATCTACGACCTTCTACTTCTCTGATACGAGTCCGTCGCCCACTGAGCAACACAGCACCGATTGCCATGAGAAATGGTCTAATATATAAAGGAATAATCATTAACTGTCAAGACAGAAATCAGTGTTGAAAAAGAAATTCCGAGAAATCAGCAATACTTGGTGTGTAACAAAAGACAGTTCGAGACAGCGGAGTAGAGTTCGATCCTTTCCTATTCAATCCCTGTGCTTTTATAATTGAGAAAATATTGTAGTAAAGGAAGAAATTTCTCGAAACAAGCATTTTTGCTTTTTTCGACAACATTTTCAACCCTATTGAATGGGTATTTTTCAAATTAAATCTACTTTATATTTTCGTCTGCAAAATCTTTGAATTTGTACAAGACTAAAATTTTGCAAAACAGGAATGGATTAAATTAGTTTCAAGCTGTGTAGCTGATGGTCAGTAAAGTTCAGTTTATATCAAAATCTAATATTGAATGGTGATTAATAAGAGCTTCCTAGTTCTCATATCGTCGCCAGATTGGTTTTGTGTGTGTTGTTGTTGTTGCTGCTGCTGCTGCTGTTCAATAGAGCTTGTTTTCTTTTAACAGTTTACTATTTGTTTAAATTTTGTTCAAATTAAAAAGGGTAACAGACGACCTTATACAGTAGGTACAATTCGAAAAGTAGCTACCCTATATGATGGAAAGTATTGTGGAAAAAGATGTTATTGCCTGTTACAAGAAATTTCATCTTTCTTCACAATAATTTCCTCAAGTATGATATCACAAGGACGTAAAAAGAAATTAGGAATTGTATCGGTAAGTAAAAATGAAGCGTGCATGAGTGTACGACCAATCACTGTAATGTTACATACCTTTTGATACTGACCATTTACAATCTTGTACTGGTACTGTGGTCTGAAAATCAACAGAAGACATGGTTCGGAATTGTATCCAAGACAATTATAATGTTAAATTCGGGCTGAAGAATTCACTTTATTACATAGAACGGGATTCTCCCTTAAGAAAGATTCAAAGAAATGTTAAACTTGGGTAAAGAATTTAGTTTATTAAATTATAAGGTTATATAAGAAATCGATAACCGAAAATTGCATACCTTGCAAAAATAAAGAACCACGCCTCCTGATCAGAGGGTCGAGCTTGTCCCTGGGGTCTTTCCGTAAACTGGGCTAAATTCTCGAAGGAGAAAGACCATTCCGCACTCCAGTACGTACCTTAAAGTATAGCTCTAAGTATATATCTTTCCACCTTCCATTCTACAAGCTTTCGATTCATTATTCGTTCTTTTTACTATTATCATTATTATTTACAGTGATTAATCGTCAACAAGATAAGACTATGTGTTTATCAGCTGTCAGTCTTTTATTAATATAATGACGTCACCTTTCTATATAATTGATAACCTAACCACAATAGCAATAAATTGACCGGCAATTGCGGCTGTCACTTAAATAATCAGTCGACCAATGAAATCATTCATCTAGACTGGAAGTTCAGTTTGAACTCCGATAATGATCCCATTTTCTATTTTTTGTTTTGCGATTTAAACGTCATAACTACAGCTTATTCAAGCTTGAGTTACGACGTTTAGGTCGCCAACCAACAATTCTACTTATTTGTAACCTTCTACTGGCGATTTTGCTAAAACAACGTCGGTAAAAATCGAAGGGGAACTTCCTGCCGGAGTCAATGGGCGGGTCCAAAGGAGTCAGTGGTCGGGTCCAACGATTGATCAATTCTCTTCAGCAACTATTTGATTTATTTCTAAAGTGTAGTGATGATTTTGAAAACATGAATATCAAATTTAGCAAAAATGTCTTAGGTGTTCATTCTAAGGCATGTAATCTTGGTGTTATCTGTGAACTTGGAATTTTTTTAAAAAATTCTATAAACCTTTTCTAAATTATCGGTATTCCTAAATGACCATATTTCACACCCGTAATTTAGGGTAGACCCAACAAAAGTATCAAATAATTCAATCGTTATTTTCACCGGTATTTCTTTCCCTTTAGTTAATGAGTTAAAGGCCCCGAGGGTCTGTTACGCTTTCCCTGATAAAATCCAACTCCATTTGTTAATGGTTATTTTTAGGGTGAGTGGTAGTGTGATTATATTGTTAAAATTAATGTAATTGCCTTTAACCCATGTGCTGGATATATTTGTTGAAATAAAAATATTCTGTTCTATTCTTTCAGACGTTACGTCAGTGTGTATTAGCATATTACAGAAAAAATTACCGTTTCCGTTTGGATCATTGATGATACCATCCGTGTATGTGGCCTTTTCCATATTGCTGGTCCAATTAGACACGACCACGTCACTTGAGGGAGTGCAGTCCTCACGGTCGATGTAGGCCTTACGTAACATCAAGTCCCACGTTACGTTACGTACACTTATCTGCATCTCTTTGTAGCTGTTCACATACAGATTGGAATAGTTTTTATCTGACAAGTGATAGCCCTAATTTAACCCAGGCGATTTATAGATAGCAACAATTTATTTACACACTGACGTCGCCTCGTCCTATGGATAAATTGACAGATTGACGACCACGCACTCTAACCTCCGACAAAGCAGTTTGATTGAGACGTAGTAAGTTTTCATAATTCACGGACAGACATATGAAAAACCAAATTTTGGGTTAACGACCAAAAAGTTGTTAGTTTGTTTGAATAAATTCGTGTATAACTGACAAATTTATTGAAGTATTTTATATAGAAATAGAAAGCGTGTTTGTAAATAGTTTGGCTATAGCGTGGAAGATTATTAGATGAGATATTAAATGGCGTTAATTTTGCAAAACGTGAATAAAAATGGAATGGTTGGTTGGCGATCTCATTCGTAAATGCAGCTGTAGTTACGACCTTTAAGCAAAACAAAAAAAAAATCCTTCGCATGAATATCGACCAATCTTATAATTAAATGTTAACTTCCGTCTTACATGGATTATTAAATTGAGCTATCGATTTTTGACTGACAGAAGTGATCCGTCATTTCTCGTCAAACCTAGGATGTACGCCGATGAAATAATATGTAAAAATCAAAGTACTGAAAACTACAGTAAGCTAGCAAGGCATTGTTTTGTTCAGTATTTTATTCGTCGAACGTTATCATGATAAAGAAATGAGGATAAATTTACCAAGGAGTTAGCCCATTCCCACACAATCTCTCCTTTTTACGCCCAGTTGTGGAAAACGATGTGGAACATGAAGAAATTGCTTGTTACAAGCAATTTCTTCATCTTCCACATTGTTTTCTATACCTAAAGAGATATATATCTTAGAATTTTCAACAAATGAAATTGTCGTCTGCAACTTCTTTGAGGACTCTGGGCAGAGTCATTTCGAACACGATGTGCTCAAGTGAGCCAAAACACCTAGGAGATGAACTTCCATGCAGAGTTTGCAATCTTCTGCAATACATAAGAACTACTTTTTGTGGCGTAGGCATTTAGTGGTTAAGGCTCCAGTGGCGGTTTGCACCCGTTGAACTTGGAGACGACCTCAAAATTTTGTCTGTTAACTTGAGCTATCAAAGCTGACGCTTTGCTAGCTAACGAGACTTGGCATATCGGATAATTGTTAGTGCTAGTGTTAGATCGACTTCGCATTTACTTCGTGAACAACAAATGCTAATATTTTCACGAGCGAAATGAGTGAATGCTATATTGCGAAAATGTTAAAAAAAAAAATCAGGTTTCTACTTACTTGTGAAGACTCCCGTCTGGTACAGCATACACCTATCGCAGAAAAACAACAACACAATGATAAATAAAGAATATTACAAAAGAAGTCCTGAATTGGCGGAACGCTGGCCCCTCCCCCCGAGCCCCAACAGAAAGTTCGACTTCGATAATCAAAGACATTTTTCTGCAAAATTTATGGCAAGCAACATGTAACAAAAACGCAGAATTGTTCGTTTGCGAAATAAACATTCATTTATTTCCGGTTTAAATCAACAATTTGATTGGCTGATCAACCTGTTGTTTAAACCAGCGATCCATAGATTTTTTCATGGAACAACGTTGTTTGCCGAGTCCGAGTTTAGTGTACTTTGCCAGCAATCCATCGACTACAAATCTGATTACTTGTGTCATTATAAGACATGATATCGAACAATATGAGTAAGACGAAATAAGGAGAATTTCCGTTAAGATTTCGCCAATTTAAAATTGTCGGATGCACCTTCTTCGAATTTGAACTGGTCTAAAATTGATATCGTGTGAGAATGGATTAAAGAATCATTCGTGAGTGTACATATCTTTCAATGATGTGTTATTTGCTAGTTTCGATAATTTGTTTGCTTTTCGGTGTATGTATTTTACTGACCTATAAATCAAGTAAACAACTTCCTACCTCAAAAGCATTCTCTTGCCAAACTGAAAGTAAAAAAACACATGCCCGACATTTAAAATGCTCACAGAATGAAATAAACGTAAAGAAAGGTTTGACTCATCAGTTACGGCATTAATGGTGATATTGTACACAAAAACAACGTATAGGACCTTCAAACAATTTCATGTGTGCATAGAGAACACTCAAATTAGCCTATGCATTCGCAGCTTGATAAGAGTCTACACTATACGGTCTGTAGATAGCTTCTGGCACGTAGTTCCTTTACACTGTCATCAAACAATCTACCGTGATGCTCTATATGGCTGTCCAGACTGATCTTTTACCCATCTTCACGTGACAAAATTTAAGGCTGGTCCAAAATGAAAAGGGCTGCAGAGGACAATTTCAGGTTAATGAAATTTTAGAATTTTTTTTTTCAACTTTCTGGGTAGAAAACATTGTAGCTTGCAATTTCTTCATTTTCCACAATGTTTTCCCAATTGCGTTTCGTGAAGAACGTGAAAAAGCGTCATTGTGTGGGAATGATTTAAATGACGGGTCTCGACTGTCTCGAATCTAAAAGCCCACATGTATGTTAAGCAGTTTGTTTGTTTGGTGACTTTAATGTCGTTACTACAGCTATTCAGCTATTGAAAAATAACACTGTTTAAAATTAAAGTCAAACTTTCTACGACAGGAAAGTGGGCTGGGCCAGCAAGCCGTCAATTGCGCTAGAAATTGCTTCCAATTTCATTATAGGTTCCTTACTTTCTTTACGGGAAAACAAAAGCACATGGATGTACATTTTTCTGCTGACTAGTGTTTGATAGTAAATAAAAATACATTTCGGACTTGTCACAATTCTACAAAAATAAGATTATCTAAGGTATCTGAAAACTGTCCAGTATATGTATGTATTCTCGTTTATTTATCGTCGCGAATGTAGCGTTTGTCCATACGGCCGACGCCCCTGAAAGATGGTTAGTTGCTACGTGGGATAGTGCAAGGATACAGAACGAGACTACTGGGAGCCCCCCCCCCCCCTCCCCGATTTTTTAAAGTGATTGGTGGATGGCACCTACATACGGGGACTCGGTGTAACGTCCCACCAGAAAGACAATCAATTCGTTAGTTAGGTAAGCACGGGGATCGAAAACATGAACTCGAGGTTTGAAAACAAGTGTTCTGCCAACATAGCTGATGGGACTGACATAAGAGCTGCCAAGATAAAAAAATGATGATTTAGTAGCCTGTGCAAGGTCTTTGGTAAAAGCGAAATATGAATTATACTTATAGAAAATATATACTTATATGTCGATTTTGTCCTATAAATATACATAGTCTAATGTTTTATCCGTGTTGACTAAATTATTGACGGATCGCTGGTAACGACCACAGAAAGTTCCATTTCGATATAAATCGGCGTTATTTTGAAAATCTTATGGTCAGAATCGTGCTACAAAAATAAAATGGTTGGTTGACGACTTAAACGTCGTAACTACAGCTTGAACAAGCTGTAGTTACGACGTTTAAGTTGTCGAACCAACAAAAATGCTCACATAAATGTCAGTCACCGGCGGAGTTTTGATTTGATTGGTCGACTGGAAGCCGCGATCTGCCATTAATTTTGTTGAAAGTAGTACGTTATTTAGGACCTATTTACAATGGCTGGGTGGGT